>SMDT01002735.1:0-409055 GCA_005392925.1 Aquilaria sinensis
TTCAGTCATACTTTCATATAATTCCCACTACAAGAAAGACAAACAGATGCCATTGTCTAGGTATATCACAATTTTTTTGCTGGAAAATGAATTCTTAGGAAAAAATGATGAATTACCAGTAAAAAATTTCATTTTTTTTGAAAGTAACAAAAAAACTTATAAATAAATCACTTTCTTGTCTCCCCTTCTACAAAATTTTCAATAGTGACGGATTTTGCAATGAATAACTTTGTGAAAACATTTAATGGTGACTTTTTAATCATTTTGTGCACTTGTCTTGTAGTACCCCTAGGTTTTGACAAATTACAGTTTACCCATGATTTTGTCAAGCTTATCTAGCTTTTAAGCTAAGCTAAACCTTGAATTGTGATGCAATTGCTTACAACGTCGAGGTTAGGTAGAACTAGGGACGAATCTAGAAATCTTTTTATATAGGGCTCATGTATAATTATTTTTTATATATGACATACTTATAAAAGAAAATTAGAAATTTTAATTTAATTCCAATGTACTTATAGAAGAATAATTTTTATTATACATTTTGATTTTATTTTTCTCATTTTATTAAATTAATGAAATCGTTTTATAAATTTCAGTGGGTCCACATAAGAGTTATGATAGCCGAAGGGCTATCGCCTCTCAGTACGAGCTCCCCGTCGAAGGTGTGTTTGGGAAGCTCGGCGTAGCCCGAAAAGAAGCATCGTCATTGACCTCGGCAGATGCGAAGTCGAGCACCACAAAGTCATGACTTCGGCTAAGACGCCTAGAAATCTAAAGGTATTGCCGGCTTCTTCGGGGGACCAAACGGATCGTCTTCGGGACAGAGGCCCAGTCCCTACAAGCGGGAGAGAATCCTCCGAGGGCGGAACCACCGAAATAAAGAATTCCCCGAACTGCGAGCATAACTCCCGAAGAAGTCCATCCAGACCACGGGACGACCTCACCCGAAGGACTTCGGGAGTACGGCATGAGTATTTAAGGAGCCTCTGACATGTCGCCCAAAGACGTTACAAGCCGCCCCAAACAGCGGTCTGACACGCTGACGCCATCCAGGTCCCATCACGACCTGTCTCGGTTCAAAGCTCAAGGAGCCTGCCACCGGCTACTTGTCCCCTACGCCCAGAAATTCAGAAAACATCCGACCAAACACGTGTCGTCATCTGAACGGGCTGGACACTCCTATAAATACTAGGGAACGGACCCTGGCAAAGGGTTGGACTCCTTCTCCTTGAGAAAACAAAAACAGGCAAGACACCTAAACCTCCTAGTGTTCCCTTCCTTTACCTTCTCAGGACACTGACTTGGGCGTCGGAGGCTCCTCCCCGGAAAAACACCCCGGGGACCTCCTAACCCTCTCTTTTGAGCTTTTCAGGCACACTCCCCTGGGAAATCTGGGCTCCAGGCGTTCTCCCTCTCAGGAAGTCCCTCCAGAAGTCACAATGTCACTCAACGAAGATGCTGCTGGGCATCATTTGGCGCCGTCTGTGGGAAAGCACTCTGAGGTCGCCGTTGTTGAAACTCGGCGTTCGAAGGACAAGGGACTCCCGAGGTCCCCGTCCGCGCCTGAAGCTCAACCGGCTACTGAGCAAACCCTTCCAGGGACTTCCGCGCCCGAGGAAGAGCGCCCTCTAGTCATTACTATGAGCTTTCTACGCGACTTTCAGCGTTCTGTTGTGGCTGAAATGACACAGCAGATAGACCGAAGGTGGCCACAACAAACTCAGGCCCAAAGGCCTCCCTCGCCAGCACGCCCTCGGGAGAGAAGCCCCAAGCCAACCCATCATAGTTCGGGAAGCGGAGACCCGCGTGAGGAGTCTTCAACGGAAAACATGCCCCTCGGGGCACGGCTTGCGGGACAAACAGGGTCCAAGCAACCCAAAATCCCACATCGAAGGAGTTCGTCGCCTGAGGCGAAGTCCCTGTCCCCCTGACGCCGAACTCGCTCCCCGAAGAGGCGTCAGCAATCTCCTTTCCCAGAGGAAGAACCTAGTGCCACGATCCTTATGGAGAGGATACTAGCGAGACTAGACAGGGTGGAAAAACAGGTAGCCCGCAAACCCATTTGGGCCAGGCTGTCTGGAACCTTTTGTGGGGATGAGTCCCCGTTCACCCAAGCTGTAGTTGGGGCAGCCATGCCAGGCGACTTCAGAGTACCTCGGCTGGAAACTTATGATGGCCGCACTGATCCACAGGCCCATCTGACCAAGTACAGACGCAGCATGATGATGCACGGTGCCGACGACGCTACCTTGTGCAAATGTTTCGAGGTCACCCTCACAGGACCAGCAACTGCGTGGTATAATTCATTGGCTCCAGGAACCATCACGGAGTTCCAGGAGTTATCCACGGCCTTCACGCAGCAATTTATTGGAAGTCGGCCAACGGCGAAGATGCCTGTCCAAATGTTCGACATAGCGCAAAGAAATGGAGAAACCATCCGCGACTATGTCGAAAGGTTCAACAGAGAAGCTTTGAGTGTCCCAGACTTTCGGCCCGAAATACGCATTCTCGCCATGATGCGGGGCCTTCGGAGGGACTCACAGCTGTTTTACGAGTTCTCCAAGGACCCCCCGGACACGCTTGGCGAATTTTACCGAAGGGCCGAACAGCACATGACGGCCGAAGAGCTGAGAATGGGTGGACCGAAGTCCGATCACACCCGGGCCGAAGGGTCCAACCAGCAAACCCGGTATCCAACCGAACAGGCAGGCCGACCTCGGAGAATGAGGGGAAGGAAACTCCCAATTTTCACACCCCTGAACACCACGAGAACCAACATCCTCATGACAATGGAAAGGCAGGGGACTCAGATTCAGCGGCCAAGGGCCATGACCGCTGATAACAAAAAGAACATAAAGAAGTTCTGCCAGTTTCACCGCGACCACGGCCACGACACCGAAGACTGCTTCCAATTGAAGAAGTATATAGAGTCGCTAATAAAACTGGGCCAACTTCGGCGTTATCTGCGGATGCCCTCCCCGAAAGGGAGAAGCTCCCCGAAAGGGAGGAGGAGGAAGGAAAGGCAGAAGATGAGGACTACGACTCCGACAGGCGGAGGAACCGAAGCCCGAAAAGGCGCCCTCCACCTCCGGCAGGAATAATACAGACAATTACGACGGGGCTCCCGTCCTCGGAAAGAAAGAGGAAGGTCAGAGAAATAGCAGTCATGGAATATCAGAGTCCGACAAAGAAACTGGCCCGCAAGGATGGCTCCGCCGTCATCTTTCCCCACGACGATCCACTGTTGATCATGGCAAGGATAGGAAGCTGGGACGTCAAGAGAGTTTTGCTCGACGATGGATCGAACGCCGACGTCCTGTTTTCGCATTTACTGCTGAACTTGGGCATATCTAGCAGCGACCTCAAGCCCGTCACCTCGCCTACTTTCGGGGTAGGACCATCCGAACTGCCCGTCCTCGGATGGATCGATCTCCCCTTAATGATGAAAGGAACTTCGGTAGATGGGACTGCTGAATTATTCACCTCCATAATGGCAAGATTCATTGTCATGAATGTCCCTTCATCGTACAACGCCATCCTTGGAAGGCAGACACAGGGAAATCTGCACATTCGCCCTGATGTGAAATACTTAACGGTCACTTTCGCCACCAAGGATGGAGACGCGGAAATCTTCATCGACCAGAGCGAGGTAAGGAAGGTGTTCGTCAAAGAACGAAAAGCTCCAGCAAGCAACTTTGCGCAAACGATGGAGGCAAAGGCGCCAAAGAAGGGCGAGGCAAAAGATCCCCCGAAGGTGGAAATAGAAGAAGTGGAACTTGTCCCAGGCCAAAACACCCAAATAGGGAAGAACTTGGCCGAAGGTGACAAGAAAAAAATTGTATCTTTTCTGTTGACAAATAAAGATCTGTTTGCCTACTCGCCGAAAGATATGCCAGGGGTAAACCCTGGCGTAATACAGCATAGCCTTAAAGTAAGTCCGGAGGTAAAACCTATCCGGCAAAAGAAACAGAGCATCTCGGTCCATAAAAGTAACTTTGTCAAAACCGAAGTGCAGCGCTTGTTAGACGCTGGTGTCGTCAGGGAGGTCAAATACCCTGAATGGTTGAGCAACGTGGTTATTGCCACAAAAGAAGGAAGCAGTAAGCTCCGGATGTGCATCGACTTCAGAAACTTGAACGATGCTTGCCCAAAAGACTCATACCCCCTCCCACCAATAGACCAATTGGTAGACTCAACTGCCGAATACGGGCTCCTAAGTTTCTTAGACGCCTTCAGTGGGTATCATCAAATAAGGATGGACCCCGAAGATGAGGAGAAAACCGCGTTCATTACCGAGGGAGGAACATACTGTTATGTCAGAATGCCCTTCGGGCTCAAAAATGCAGGAGCCACCTACCAGAGGCTGATGAGCAAGGTCTTTAACGATCAGATAGGGAGAAACATGGAAGTATATGTCGACGATATGATAGTCAAAAGCAAGCTACCTGACGACGACGTCACAGATCTAAAGGAAACTTTCCACCAGCTCAGAGCTTTCGGGATCCATCTCAATCCCGAAAAGTGCGTCTTCGGAGTGACCTCGGGAAAATTCCTTGGGTATATGGTATCAGAAAGAGGCATTGATGCTAACCCAGAAAAAATTAAGGCTCTACTCGAGTTCCGAACTCCAGCCACAATAAAGGATGTGCAGAGACTCACTGGAAGGATAACCTCTCTTAGCAGGTTTATTTCCAGGTATGGAGACCGGTGTCGACCATTCTTCAAAGTACTCACTAAGGCAACAAAAGAGGAGAACAACCTTGGAAATAATGATCATCCTTGGAATGAAGATTGCCAAAAGGCCTGGGAAGAACTCAAAATCTACTTAGCCAGCCTGCCCACCCTGCGGCAACCTCGCGAGGGAGAGCCCCTCGTGTTATACCTCGCCGTCACAGAAAAAGCTGTGAGCTCGGTCCTCGTGAAAGAAGAGGGGTCGAAGCAATGGCCGGTCTATTATGTAAGCAAATCCCTGCATGGCGCCGAAATCAGGTATCCTTTGTTGCAAAAAGCTATATATGCCTTGGTGCTGGCAGGGAGAAGGCTACGGCCATACTTTCAGGCTCACCCTATCATCGTCCGAAGTAGTCTGCCACTACGGGATATCATGAGGAAGGTTGATCATTCCGGAAGGCTCTCCAAGTGGTGTATAGAGCTTGGCGAACACGACATCACTTATGAACCTCGGAAAGCCATAAAAGCTCAAGCACTGGCAGACTTCATCGCCGAAGTACCCACCACCGAGGATAGCCACCCGGATCCTGGCGAAGGTGAGCCCGAATGGACTTTGTATGTTGATGGAGCCTCGAGGTCCGAACACCAGGGAGCTGGCGTAATCATCAGGGGCTCTGAAGGCCTAAAAGTGATGAAGGCTATCAAGTTCGGCTTTAACGTCACTAACAATATAGCGGAGTATGAAGCCCTCATAGCAGGATTGCGCCTGGCCAGAAAGATTGGCATAAGAAACTTGAAAGCCCACAGCGATTCCCAGCTGGTAGTACGACAAACGGCAGGAGACTACGGGGCAAAGGACCCAACCTTGGCAAAATACCATGAATTGGTGGCAAAACTCATCCGGGAGTTCGACACCGTACGAATCGAAAACGTGCCTCGATGAGATAATACCGAGGCAGATTGCTTGGCAAAATCAAAAGCATGCACCGAGGTGCTAAACCACCCGAGCATCACAGTGCTGAGCATAGCAACTTCAGGAAAAGGCTGGAAAGACCCGATAAAAAGATATCTCGTAGACAATACGCTCCCCGAAGACCCCAGCGAAGCTGCCAAAGTGCGAAGGCGCTCCGGCCGATTCTTCCTAATTGGCGAAGAATTATATCGGCAGGGATATGCAAATCCACTACAGAGGTGTGTTGATAAAGAGGATACTGAAATGATCCTCGAAGAAGTACACGCAGGCGCTTGTGGTTCACACATCGGAACCGACGCCCTTGCAGCAGTAATACTTTGCCAAGGATACTTTTGGCCTACCCTGAGAAGGGATGCTAGGCAGTTCGTCCGGAAATGCGGTAATTGCCAAAGATACGCGAATATCCAAAGGACACCCTCGGAATTGGTAACTTCGGCTGACTATCCTTGGCCCTTCGCAGTCTGGGGCATAGACCTCATTGGGCCACTCCCAACAGCCCCTGGAGGCGTAAAATTCTGCGTGGTAGCAGTAGACTATTTCTCCAAATGGGTCGAGGCAGAACCATTGGCGACCATCTCGGCAAAAGAGGTGCAGAAGTTCGTATGGAAAAACATTGTATGCAGATTCGGCATACCAAGGGTTCTAGTAGCTGATAATGGGACCCAGTTCATAGACAAAGGATTCCAGGAATTTATCAGTAACCTCGGAACAAAAATGCACTTCGCCCCAGTAGCTCACCCCCAAAGCAATGGGCAGGTAGAAGTATCTAACAGGACCATAAAAGATGGTCTGAAAAAGAGACTGGGGGAAGCAAAAGGGAAATGGCCGGGAGAGCTCCAAAGCGTGTTATGGAGTTACCGAACGACACCCCGAAGAGCCACGGGGGAGACCCCTTTTTCACTCGTCTTCGGTACAGAGGCCATCATCCCAGTCGAAGTCGTGCGACCATCAGTACGGGTACAAGTATTCGATGAAAGTGGAAATGACCTCGGCCTAAGAACCAAGCTTGACCTCGTCGGCGAACACAGAGAAATAGCTGAGCTAAGGAGGAAAGCTTTTCAACAGAGAGTGGCTGCAGCCATAAACTTACGAGCCAGGCCAAAGGGAATAAAAAAAGGAGACCTCGTTCTCTGAAAGGCTGACTTTGCACCCCGAAGGCCATCCCACGGAGTACTTCGCGCAAATTGGGAAGGACCTTACCTGGTACTTGCCGAAGTGCGAAAAGGGGTATACAAGCTCGGCGATCTCGAAGGCGTAGAATTAAAAAACACTTGGCATTCAGACGCCTTGAAAAAATTCTATGCTTAAGATTTCGCGGAAGAATTGTGTTGTACAAAATAGAAAAATATTCTAAGTACAGAAGTTTCTTAGAAAAATTCTTAAAGTACAAGCCAGAATTCCGCGAAGGTGATCGCCGCAATAAGCGCAGATATGGTTTCCTGAAGTCTCTTGAGCAAACGTGTTCGGGACAATGGGAAATGAAAAATCTCGCAAAAAGACTTAGTCAAATTTTCTAAAAAGAGTCTTCATTAATATGAATTTGCTTACAGAGAAGAAGAAGTGCCCAAAGAAGAAGTACAAAAAAAAAGAAGAAAAGGCAAAGAACCCTAAGAACAAACTAAGGAATCTCGGCGTCCCGAGAGCCACCAGCTCCCGCGTCCTTTTCCACCACCTTTGGCGTCGGGAAAGAAGAAGGCAGGTTCAGGTGCTCAATCTTGGACCAGGACCACCGAGGCCCCTCGGGAATGTTTAGGGCCTCCAAGAAAGAAAGGTCCAGATCTGGGAACCTCTGAAGAACTTGGTGCCGAGCGAGGCAAAACCCGTCCTGGAAAGTGACCTTCGTCATCTGGTCGGATTTATCCTTCTCGACCTCAAGGTCCTCAAGGTCATTCTTCAGATCCGCGACCTCCTTCTTCAGTGCCTTCATCTTCTTCTTCTTCGGCTCCTTCTTCAAAGAATCGACCTTGGCTTGGAGCGCGGCCTTCTCAGCAAGCGCCTTCGCCAGGAGAGCCTCAGACTCTGACTTCTCCTTTTGATGCGCTTCGTTTGCCGAAATCAGCTCCGCCACCTGGGAGCCGAGGTCAGAAATCTTCTGGGAGGAATCCTTCAAAAGTTCTTCTTTTTCTTTCAGGAACTCCTCCCGAACGGCAGCAACCTCCTTCTCTGCAGCTTGAGCCAGCTGCGTGTTCTGGGCAGCCAATTCCGAGCACATGGCCTTAGTTTTTTCTATAACTTCTAAGGCCGAGGCTCGGAACGCCGTCTGCCTCGCCACCCGAACTCTGAGGAAACCAGCGTACCCCAGCAGCTGCAAAGAAATAAAGGCAAAGTCAGTAAGGCAAAAAAGAGAGCCAAATACTTAGAAGAAATCAAAAGGAAAAAGAAAGGCGCGAAGCATACCTGGGCAGCGTGCTCGGAAACTTTCGCGGCGAGGGAATCATCGCCCGGGTGAGCCTCCGCAATGGCCCTGAAGGAGGCCTCAGTAAGGATCCCTTTCGAGATCTCTTTGGCCATTTGCTGGCAGTCTCCGGAGTACAAATTCATGTCCTCCGTAAACGACCAGAAAGGCTCCTTCGGGATCTTCCCCTTCGGGATACGGGCATCCCGAAGGGCTCGTTTCCGGGCATGCTCGGCTGCCCAACCCGGAGTAAGTAACTCCCCTGCACGGCAAAACAAAAAGCTGGTCAAGGCAAGTAAATCTCAAAATTCAAAAAAGTGAAGGCATCACAGTTTGCCTAGAAAACGAACCTGGTGGCACTTCGGCCACGTCGTCGTCAGAATCCAAAACCTCCTCGGTAGAAATCCCCTTGCCTTTGCTCTTGCGCCGCTCCTCGGCAGAAGGGGCCTCTACCAAGGCATCCAGAAGAGCCTGCGACGAAGTAGGACTCCGAGGAGGGACGTCGACAGCAGCAACCTCGGGCGGCGGAGCGGCGGCAACTTCGGGCTCTCCGCTTACCCCCTCAAGAACTTCCGGCTGAGGAAGTTGAACAGTCTTCTTCAACCGTTTAGGAAATTTCCGGGGCAGCTGGCCGAGCTTCAATGGCTTTGCTTGAGATCCCCTCTTGCTTGACCGGGGAACAGCTTCAAAGAAATCTGCAAATTCAGTAAGGACGGGAAAAGAGCCAAACATCAGTTTTCTTTGCCTTCAAAGGCCCTTCGAGGCGCGAAGCATACCTGGCCAGCGTGCTCGGAAACCTGAGCGAGGGAATCATCGCCCGGGATGAGCCTCTTCAATGGCCCTGAAGGAGGCCTCAGTAAGCATCCCCTTCGAGATCTCTTTGGCCATTTGCTGGCAGTCTCCGGAGTACAAATCTTCAAAAAGGCTCCTTCGGGACTCCCCTTGGGGATCGGGATCCCGAAGGGCTCACTCCGGGCGTGTTCGGCCGCCCAACCCGGAGTAAGTGACTCCCCTGCACGGCAAAAACAAGAAGCTGGTCAAGACAAGAAATCCCAAAATTCAAAAAGTGAAGACATCACAGTTTTTGCCTGAGAAAGCGAACCTGGCGGCACTTCCGCCACGTCATCGTCCGAGTCCAAAACCTCCTCGGTAGAAATCCCCTTGCCTTTGCTCTTGCGCCGCTCCTCGGCAGAAGGGGCCTCTACCGAGGCATCCAGAAGGACCTGCGACGAGGTAGGGCTCCGAGGAGGGACGTCGGTCGGAAGGACGTCGGCAGCAACCTCGGGCGGCGGAACGGCGGCAGCTTCGGGCTCTCCGCTTACCTCCTCAACAACTTCCGGCTGAGGGGGTGGAATAGTCTTCTTCGCCCGTTTGGAAGAAGGCCCAGCCCCAGTCATTTTCCGCCTTCGGGAGACGGCCTTCTTTGTCTGCTCACCCTTCTCAACTTGACCAGTGAAAAGGGATTTGTAGAAGGCAGCAGTGTCGTCGCCCATCTCTGGAAAAGAAAGAAGATATCAGCGTGAGTCCAAGATGAAAACCATAACAAAGGGAGTCGGAGATAACTTACTCTCGAAGAAAGTTTCGAAAGTAACTTCCTCCCGAAGGAGTTTCACCAACCAGGAATCCTTCCCGGCGATGGCAGGAGCCGGCATCTCGAGGTCCGTCTTGTGCTCCTTCACTACCCCTAACTCCCGAAGAACCTCCTCGGTCATTAACCTCCAATTAATGGGGAAGGGGTAGAGAGAGCGCGAAGGGACCTCGGGACCCCAGTCGGAGACAGCACGGATACGTCCGTCGAAGTCCGCGAAAACAGGAGCCAACTCCGGAGTTAGCATTATCCTCGGATCTACGACGTCCATCTCCAGCTTTCCCCGAGCCCACTTGGTCGGAACATGCGACCAGGCCTCCTCCATCTTCAGAAAGAAAAATTTTTGTTGCCACCCTCGCCAGCTGTCCTTAGTGGCAAAGGTGAACATATATTTTTTGCTCCCGGATCCCCGAGGTAGCATAAAATAAAAGCCACCCTTCGGGACCACGAAGAGCTTATAGTACTGCATAAAAATAACAAAGTGGGGTTCTATCCCGAAGACGCCACACATGCAGAGGAAGGCGTTAAAATAGCAGTACGAGTTCGGCGGAAGTTGATTTACGGCAATGCCATGGAATTGGCAAAAGTCACAAATCATCTTCGGAGGAGGGTACCGAAGTCCGGCCTTCAGTTGGGCTCGGAAAACGGTAACCTCGTTACTACGATTGGAAAAGCCAAATTGGTCAGAACGTGGCAACCTTGTAATGGCATACGAGGGAAGAAAGAATTTTTTCTTCCATTTTTCTAGTTTTTTAGGAGTGGTGCAGCAAGGGTGAGACAAAAGAGGTTGCCAGCTCTCGGGAACAGGCATGTTGGCTGAAAAAGTTGAAAAAAGGGAAAAAGAAAAAAGAGCTTGAAAAACAGAAAAACTCGGAAGGTTAAAACCCACCAAATGCTTTGCCAAAATCTGGGTTTGAGGACGCCGTCGTGAAAGGTGGCCGAAAAAACCTCTGTCAAACAGCACCGCCGCGAAGAGCAGGAAAAAACACAAAAATGGTTGAAAAACAGAAGAGAGCAAAAGCAGAAGCAAAAGGGGGTTATGAAGGAATAAGAGTATATATAGGCCGAGGGGGGTAGGCGAACCGGCGTCATAAATACCCCACGAAGGCGAACAGTCGCCGTAACTGATTACTGCACACGAAAAGACGCGCCTGTTGTAACCGATGCAGCCCTCGCCAATGACAAACGTGCCACGTGTCAGCAATCGCGCCAGAAGGGGGACACGCTTTCTGACACCCCTAAATCCTGGGCACGCCACTCTAAACTGACACGCCTGGTTAGGAGACGCGACGTTTCGCAGACCTGCAAAAGGAAAGCAGTAGGTTACCTCGAAGACACCAAAAGACAGGCTATAGTTGAACAGCCTATGTCTTCGGACAAAAGGTGCATCTTCGGCACAGGTATTACACCCAAAGACCCCGAAAGGCGCCCTCAGAAGGCCTGACAAACCGAAGTCTCCACTTCGGCCTTCTGAAGGGGGGCATGTGATAGCCGAAGGGCTATCGCCTCTCAGTACGAGCTTCCTGCCGAAGGTGTGTTCGGGAAGCTCGGCGTAGCCCGAAAAGAAGCACCGTCATTGACCTCGGCAGGTGCGAAGTCGAGTACCACAAAGTCATGACTTCGGCCAAAACGCCAAGAAATCTAAAGGTATTGCCGGCTTCCTCGGGGGGCCAAACGGATTGTCTTCGGGATAGAGGCCTAGTCCCTACAAGCAGGAGAGAATCCTCCGAAGGCAGAACCACCGAAATAAAATACCCCCCGAACTACGAGCATAACTCCCGAAGAAGAAGCATCCAGACCACGGGGCGACCTCGCCCAAAGGACTTCGGGAGTACGACATGAGCATTTAAGGAGCCTCTGACATGTCACCCACAGACATTACAGGCCGCCCCAAACGGCGGTCTGACACGCCGACGCCGTCCAGGTCCCATCACGACCTGTCTCGGTTCAAGGCTCAAGGAGCCTGCCACCGGCTACTTGTCCCCTACGCCCAGAAATTCAGAAAACATCCGACCAAACACGTGTCGTCATCTGAACGGGCTGGACACTCCTATAAATACTAGGGAACGGACCCTGGCAAAGGGTTGGACTCCTTCTCCTTGAGAAAACAAAAACAGGCAAGACACCTAAACCTCCTAGTGTTCCCTTCTTTTACATCTCAGGACACTAACTTGGGCGTCGGAGGCTCCTCCCCGGAACGACATCCCGGGGACCTCCTAACCCTCTTTTTTGAGTTTTTCAGGCACGCTCCCCTGGGTAATCTGGCATTCGGGCGCTCTCCCCCTCAGGAAGTCCCTCCGCAAATCACGATGTCATCTGACGAAGATGCTGTTGGGCATCAAGTTACTTAATATTTTCTAAAGAAATTAATAATCTTAGTGCGATCCACATTAAGACATATGGATTAGTTCATGGGTAGAACTATTAATTTGTCAAGCTGAGCATGAGCCTAGTATAATATCGAGCTGAAGCCAGACCATTGACAACCAACTTGTGTCAATATTAAATTCTTTCTTAAAAACTTACTTATATACCAAACTAATAAAAGCTAGTTCTTCAATACTTGTGCTTCATATCGCGTTCAGTAAATTATGAAAAATCCCCTAACATATATATGGTTTGATTTATTTAAATTTTAATGTTAACAAACTTGCATTTGTTTAGTTTTAATGTGCAACGCCACCACATAGATAACGTGTGGATGTGAAATGGTAATAAAACCCCAATAGGTTTAGGATTGGACAATTTGACGAGCCAAGGCTTAACCGTCGGGCATGGGGCCAATATAGATGGGCACATCTATGCCTACGCTAAGCTGCCGTGCTTGGTGTTGAAGTTGGTGGTGGCGTGCTTGAACTGCTCGGCATCCTTGGCGAGGTGGCAGGCGGCGGCCTCATCGGTAGAGTCGAGCTGGCGGAGCTGTCCGATGGTGTCATCAGCATGGGCGACCACCTTGTTGAGGAACTCCTTGTGCACGGTGTAGTTACGCACGGCCTAGATGCTGAAATTGACGAAGGCCTTCAAATCTCCCACACGAGGTGGGCAATCTCGTACTTGGTCTCGTTGCTCTACAATGAGTCCAACAAACTGTGGTCGGAGTCGAGGAGGTCTGTTGAATTTTTGGGACTGGTTTAGTTGGGGTAGTTGGGAAATAGTTTGGAATAGTTGAAGGATTAAATTTATAATTTGAAATAGGGAAAGGACTTAGCTGAAAGATTTTGTTTATTGATGTTGGAAAGGAGCAGTACAAGGTTTGTTTGGTCACTATGGGGTTTGCCCTTTGATAAACTCACTCCTAACCACATCTTTTTAGAACCTTCCACATTCTAGCTCGTGACTTTGACTATTTTCACTTTTTCTAGATTTCTCTTGAAAAATATCTCTAGATTTTTTTCTAGGAAATTTCTAGATTTTCTTAAGCTCGAAGTAATTCTAGAGTTTTCTTGATTTTTTTTTTAAATTTGCATCAATACTTTAGCACTCTTTCTTGATGGAAATTTGTTAAACTCCGAGCTTGGTCCGTAGATACTCAAACTTTGTTCTTGGAAATGCCTTGGTGAAGATGTTAATAACTTGCTCCTCTGTTGAATAGTATTCTAGCTTGTTCTCATTGTTTGCTGATGCCTCCCTGACAGAGTGATATTTTATTGCAATATGTTTTGTGCAGCTGTGGTAGACAGGATTCTTTGTCATGCATATGGATGACTTGCTGTCACATAAAATCTCTGTTGCCTCTTTTTGCGGCTTGCCCATGCCTGCTAGAATCTGCCGTAGTCATATAGCTTGATTTGTGGATCCTATAGCTGCTACATGTTCCACTTCTGCAAATGATTGTGCCACAGAGTCTTGCTTCTTTGATGACCATGAGAAGAATCCTGATCCCAATGTGAATCCATAGCCAAGAGTGCTTTTTAGATCATCCACTGATCCTCCCCATTAACAGTCTATATACTCAAGCGGTCATGAGTTGGTAATGGATCCTAAACAAATTCCAAAATCCCTAGTTCTTTGGAGATACCTGAGAATTCTTTTGGCAACTTTGTAGTGGATCTCGCTTGGCTCTTACATGAACCTTGATAGTAGGCTTGTTGGGTACATTATGTCTAGTTTTGTAGCCAACAAATATAGCAGGCTTCTGATAAGGCTTCTGTAGTGAAAGACATCTGCTTTTCCAAAGTTGGCTTCTTTCCTTGATTTTTTATTTACTACCAGAAGAGTAATGACAAACTTGCAATCGTCAATCTTGAATTTCTTCAAGAGATTTTCTTTGTATTTCTTTTGTAATATGAATATTCCTTTTTTTTTTATTTACCTCAATCCTAAAGAAGTAGTGCATTAGACCCAAGTCACTCATTTCGAACATCTTCATGATGTTTCCTTTGAAGTCTTGAATCATACTCTCATTCTTCCCTGTCTAGATTAAATAATCTACATATAAAGAAACAATGAGGGTGTTTTTACTTTGGGTTTTCATATAAAGCTTTGGATCGCTCAAGCTCCTCCTGAATCATTGATTTGTGCAGTATCTATCAATGTGGTTGTACCAAGCTCGTCGTACTTGCTTTAACCCATATATGGCCTTCTTTTGTTTGAGGACTTTGTCTTCATGTCCTTCGGCCACGAATCTTGGTGGTTGTACTATGTAGATGTTTTCTTCAAGGATTTCATTGAGGAATGCTGACTTTACATCTAGTCAATAGATTTTTCCATTTCTTTTGGGTAGCTAAAGCGATTAATGCTCAAATTGCATCTAGCCTTGCAACTGGAGAAAAAGTTTCAGAATAGTCAATACCTAGCTGTTGTGAGTAGCCTTTGGCGACTAACCTTGCTTTGTGCTTTTATAGTGTTCCATCGTGGTTAAGTTTTGTTTTGTATACCCACTTAACTCCGATGATTTCTTTTACTTGTGGCCAATCTACCAACTCCCATGTTTGGTTTTATTCAATCATTCTGAGATCCTCTTTCATTGTTTCTTCTTGCTTTGCAGTAGCTTCAAAACTTTTAGGTACTACCAATGTGAAGTTGCATGTTTCATATAGTTCTATAAGTGATTTTGTCCTTTTTGGACTTGATTCTGAATCATCAGAACTAAAGGTGATGAAGACTCTGGAACTTTTGGCTAGGATGAAGTTCTTTCACCATCTACAATTTGCTTGTCTTTTGGTTCTTCATATGGAGTTGATAGTGGTGGCATGTATATTATTTCTGCCTTCTTCTTAATCTTTTGTTCATTACAATTCCAGGATGCTTCTTCATTGAACTCCACATCAGGGCTTATTGCCAACTTCTTTTCTCTAAATTATAGATTCTGTATCCTTTTGATTGTGTGCTATAGCTTAGAAAGATTCCTCTTTCACTATTGTTATAAAGCTTACCTCTATTTTCTTGTGGAACATGAATGTAACATATGCTACCAAAGACTTTAAGATGTTTGGCTGAAACCTTTCATCCACTTCATGCTTTAATTGGTGTTTTTCCTTTTACAACTCTGGTTGGACGCTTGTTTAGTATATAAAAGGCAGTAGAGACGGCTTCTACCCATAATGTCTTTTGCAAGCTTTTTTCTACTAGAATTCACCTTGCCATCTCCATCAGAGTTTTATTTTTCCCTTTCTAATACAGTGTTTTGTTTTGGTACATAACCAAAGGTGAGTTGTCGATCAACTTCTTCCTTGTTGTAGAACTTATCAAATTTTCTTCATGTGTACTCCTTTCCTTTATCACTTCTTAGGGTCTTGATGTGATGACTTGTTATAGTGTTTCCTATAGACAGACAAATTAATTTACTCTCTAAATAAACTAAAGAGGTTATTTTTAATGTGGTCCCTTGTTTTCCTTTTTGTTACATTACATTTTCTTTTTTTTTTGGAAAAGGCAAAAATTCCATATATGCACAACCTTCATACAAAATCAAATGTAGGCATACTCGTGGAAAAATCATACAAAGAAACTCATACATAAAATACTTCTACACCAACTAGATGTCAACAATTTGGGGAATAGGAATACAATATAATCCAGTACATATATCCACCTTAATGCTCACAATCACATCTTTTGTTATACTGAACTTACTATCATAAAACTGCTTGCTTCTTTCCAACCAATGATGGTAGGCAGCCACCATCAATCTTTCTCGCTAGGCCGTTCAGATGATATGCCTTCCTTCAAGATACAGATGAAAGATCTCCAATGCTTTATGCTGCCTGAGACTTTACAAATGACTGCAGTCTCCTCCGCCCCCTCATGTAAAGGACATCTACTAGCCAAAGAAATTCCCTAAGCTTTTTAACTTTACTTGGACAAGGAGGCCATTATGCATATTTAACCAAAATATAAAAATATGTTTCAAAGCTGCTAGGGGATCCCAATAGACATTATACCAACCCAGCTTTGGCCTTTTTTCCCTTAACAGATCATACACAATTCTTTGGATTATAGAACCAGAGTCAGCAGCCTCTAGAATTTCCTAAGCTCTCACAACCGAACCAACTTTAGAGCGGAACTCACGTCTAACCTTTAGTAAATTCTTCCAACAAGCTGATGCAGTAGAAGTCTTTGTTTTTGCTCCACAAGTCTCATCATTTCAGGTAATAATTATGAACCCACTTAACCGAAAGCGCATCTTTCTTTTTTGTCGATGGCCCAAAACAGATGAAGAATAAGGGCCTGATTCTTGGATGGGAGCTATTTCACCCCTAAGCCCCCTTTATTCTTAGGAAGAGTCACTTTATGCTAAGTAATTAAAGGATGAATCCTTGCTGCAGGCTCATCTTTCTAGAAAAATATTAGGCATTTCTTCTCAATCTTCTTGACAACAATCTTAGGAAGAACAAACACTAACATGTAAAGAAGAGTCAAACTTTGAATAACTAAATTTATGTTACATTACATTTAAGATAACTAGTGATGATTAACATTTAATACATTGTTAATAATAGTGATCCAAACACTTCATTTTGTTTATTTTTAATACTGTTAATAAAGTTAGTTAATAGTAATAATAAACATATATAATTTTATTGGAAACAAAATTATGAGCATTTATTTGTAAAAAAGAAAACATTTCAGAATGAATAGCAGTAGACTATTTTATTTAGGAGATGCATGTTTGACAGATAATGTAGTTTTAGGAGAGGTTTTCGCTTCATTTCCTCCAAACCCTTGCTGCTCTTTTTTTTTTTTCAGTTTTGTAGATTTCTCAGGTAATGAAGTATATTTGTTGATTGAATATATATATATATATATATATATATATATATATTTGTGTGTGTGTGTGTGTGTGTGTGTGTAATACTTTAACTTGAAAAATATTGTATTGTGTCTAAAGGGTCAAGATTGCGCAACTCTCTCTTCTCTCTAGAAATTTGTACATTCACGGTGAGATTTGATACAGAAATTCAATTTTTAAATGAGAAAAAATCTTTCAATATTTTTATCGAATAGAGGAAAGTTGAAAATGTGGCAAAAGTTGTTGAAAATGGTCATTAGTGTCAAAGTTTAATTGATATCATTGGTGAAGATATTGATTGGTTATGTCATGTTGGAATGAGAGTAAAGGATACAAGGATACAAGGGGAGAAAGAAGTTGGGCGGTCAAACCGATAGGACTTACTTTTATTCTTCAAAGAAAACTATAGTGCACAATTTTCTAGAATTGTTTAAAGGCAACAAACTCCAGTTGTTTAAGCGTAATAATTCTGGAAGAAGGTGATTCATAGAGATGGTACCAAATCTATCAGTTGTTGGATTCTGTGTCAGAAAAAGGTTGAATCAATGGTGGTGCCTAATTTGAGTGCAGACGATGTAGCCTTGTTTAGTAGGCACAAAATAGTACCTCATTGAAAAGGGTGTTGGATTCAAGCTTCTTCATTTGTGTCAATGGGCTTAGAGGGATAGAGAAAGTGCCTACTAGGAGGTGGCAAGGAAGGGTGAAGAGGCAAAGCGATGAGGTTTAACGTGGTGAGGGGATTTTGTCTGCCGATGAAGCAAGAATGCTTGATGGGGGTTGGATAAGGTGTATTCGCTTGGACTTGCAAATGGTACCGGCTGGTAGAGGGATAACCAGTGAAACAAGGCAAAGGTTTGTGTTATTTCAGGCGATCTTGAGATAAGAAAGGGTTAGATTAAGGTTTCTCCAAAAACCATGAGAATGGGCTAGGCTACTCGCGTTAGTGGGCTTGGTCTTGTTTATGTTAGGCTAGAGAATGATTCTTTGAATGAGTTTATAAGGCCAAAAATGGTAGAAAATAATGAGTCAATTTTTTATATATCGTAAAGGGTAAATAATAGAAAAGGCTGAGTTAGGCACAACCAAAAAACCCAATTTTCTGACAACAATATTTCCAACAGTGAAAAGCCAAAGAAATTTTTTCATGTCATCTCATCAAAAGATTTCTAGTCAATGTTTTCCCTTGTTATCAAGTGTCTAGCAGTGGAAATATTCTGACAGCACCAAATTGGAAGACCTCCAGTTGCCTTCCTTGGTGGCTCACCAAAAACTTCATGATGGCATGCTACTGGAAGACCTCTGGTGTGCCTCCTAATGTTATGCTGTCGACAAGTTTCCTATGAGCCACCACCTAAAATTTCTCTTATTGCACTTGTTCAAAGGAAATTGTATTTGCTTAAAAAATAGTGGTAGGTATATACGTTTTTGTTGAAAATAAAGATGTTTAGAGATGCTTAAAACTTGAAATTTTGGGAATGGATAAATATGTCATTTCTTTCCTTTTCTTGTTCTTCCCCTCTTCCTAAATTTTTCTTCAAAAAAGGACAATTCCGATGGTAGGCACTCAGAAAAACCTTTAGCACCATTTTCTGGCAGCGGTCAGTGGATTGTTGTTCTAGGAAGCCTTACCAAGCCTTTTTCTAGCAACTCTTTTTCCAACGTCATTTTCAGAACTCTTAACAACAAATTGTTTGATTTTTTTCCCAATGAATGTATATTCACCAGACATTTTCCAATGGTTTGCCATTGGAATTCAGTATTTTCCTATAGCCAACCGTCAGTATAGGCTTTTTTCTTGTGGTGAGGGGTGGGGGAATAATTTATTAAGAAATAGTCTTATTTAATCTTCATTGATGAATCATCAATTTTGAAGGAAGATTTTAGAATACCCACCCCCCAAAAAGGGGGTGCTGCTCCTCCCTCAATCATAGCCATTAGGTGGCTACTTATGTCAACAGATGAAACTGGTAGGATTGGGGCAACCGGTGAAAGAGAGAAAACAAAAAGATAGGGACGCATGTGAGAGGGGAAAGAAGAAAATGGACAAAAAAACAGGTAAAAGAAAGAGGAAAAAGAAAAAAAATGTAAAAGATATGTGGGAACATAGAGATAGAATAAAATAATAAACTTAAAATCAACTTATTTTTATCAGATGAAGATTGTAAAAATTGGGAAAATGTTTTTAAGAATTGAAAAAGTAAACAAATAAAAATCATTATCAATTTTTTTGAAAGGAAAAAATTGTTATCAATTAATTGATTTCAATGAAATATTTTTTAAAATGAATGGTACCAAATATATGTTGTAATTGCCCTCCTAGTTAAGAATTTGGATTATTGAGATAATCTTTATTATTTTAATAATTGCATCTATTTAGAATGTTTATTGCAAGTAAAGTCTCAATTTAATGAAGTATAATAGCTTAAAAAGGGCAAATTTGGTTATTTAGGCAAACAGGCCAAGAGTGGCATTTTGGTTATTTCAAATAATGATTCATTTTTTATTGCACAGTTAAATAGAATATGAAAAAATATTGTATTTGAGATATCACAATCTTTTGGGATTTCTGCTCTATCCTTATGAAATTGTGACTTGATTATGTTGCCCTTAAGTGGTTTAGAATGAAACCTAGAATTTGTTTATTACTTAGTTGCATAATTGAGAAGCTTGGAGGCCGAATTGTGTAATTAAATTAAGAAGGAATTTAGCTTAGGAAAAACCTAGAATTTAAGGGTGATCATTCGATCTATTTGGTTTAAACTGAACTGAATTAGTTGATTTATTTGGTTTTCAATGCTGGATTATAAGAAATCGAATAAACCGAATTAGCCCTAAAACTGAACTTAAACCAAACTGAAATATTTCAAGTTGGTTTGATCCAAACTAAATTAATTGAGAAAAATGAGAGTAGGATTTTATTAGAGAGGGAATGAGAGGGGAGACATTGTTTTTCCTTCCAAATTCCATTCAATATAAAAGATTTATTGTCAATGGAAACAAAAGAAAATAAAAATTCAAGCTAGTTTGATTTATTGAAAAAAATCTAATAACAAATTTTTGGTTAATTTGGTTACTGAATTAACTGATATCCAAAATTGAAACAGAACTGAAATTCTAGCCTTCTTGCACTTAAGGACTAAGAGTTAAAAAGCATGGACTTGTTCAAGTTTAATAAATAAGCTACTAGAAAGAGTACAAAGTGGAGCATAAGACCAAGACTTACAAGAACATTAAGACTTTGTGGTTGCTTACGTAAATTATTTTAGGTAAAGGATAGTTTGATTGATGAATTAAAGCTTGGTATGGTTATGATACTTGAGGTATGTATGTGATTTAACATATAGAAGCTTTGATTTAGTGAGTAAGTTTGTGAGGGTACCAAGAGCTCGAAGTGTGAGTAGTTGCACAAGTGGGCATCATATTGCCTAAGAGAGGGATTGGTACCTAGGAATCGAAAGCCCTAAGCTTATTATGGCTATATAAGTGGTAACTTAGGAACTAAGTTACTGGGAAACCAATAATATCTCAAGTAGCAAACTGGCAGAAGCTACTTAGTTGAACTTGATATTATGTATTGGTAAGCATCAGCTTACTAATAACAGGACTCAATCTAGTAGTAAGGACTAGCTTAAAGGTGTTTCATTGATTGCCAAGCTATGGTCATACACTTAGACCCTGACCCCAAATCATAAACTTAAACCCTAATCATAAACCCAAAACCCTAAAAGTATGACTTGAAACCCTAATCCTAAACCTTAATATTAAATCCTAACCCTAATAAGGCAACCTTTTTTTGGTACGTCAGGAGGAAAGCCAATGGGAAATGCAGAAATTAAACCTTGAATCTCATCAACACAAATAAAAGCCTTAACCACTAAGTCAAAGTTTTAGTTGCTAACAAAAATTATTATTTATAGGTTAGCAGAAATATATAGCAAGAAGTTTAAAATGAATATTATAGTACATATAGTAGTTATATAATGTTAAAATAATAATAAATTATACTACAGATGCTTTTTATAATTTTTGTGATATAAAAATTAATAATTTAAGAATTGGATACCAAAATTCAAAACCAATCATAAAATCAAGTACCTAATAATTTTTATTTTTTTATAATGTTTAATTAAAAAATTTGTAAAAAATTGCTTAATTTTGTTCCTATGAATTTGGTACAATTTTCAATTTTTGCTATTTTATTGGATAAAAAATTTTAAAAATGAGGAAGACACTTTTCAAAATATTAACAGTGTAAAAAAATATTAATTGTTGAATAATACACTTCATAAAATACTATTTAATACATATGGCAATGGTGCTCAAAATATAAAATTTGTGTATATTGATCAACTTAGTAAAGCAAATGAAAAGTATTTTAGAAAGTAACAGTAACAAAGCAAAGAATTTAAAATTGAGTAACTAATAGTATATATGGTTGATGTGCAATGTTAAAAGAATTTAATGACTAGGTACCTAAATCCGAGACAAGTTGTAAATTCAAGGATCTAATTGCCGCCAAAATAAGGCACCATTATATTTCTTTAAACTTCCCGTATAGTCATTAAAATGTCACTTACGATTCTAAAAAATATTGTTTAGCATAAATAAGGGATGACAATTAGGTAGGTTAGGTCAGATCATTCAGGTTCGGGTTTTATTGGGTTAATATGAATTCGGGTCCATGCCTAGTTATTTGAGTAGTTATTTGGGTAAAATATTTCGATTTGGTTTGGTCCAAACTGAATGTACCAAGAAAAATGAAAGTGGGATTCTGTGAGAGAGGTAATGAGAGACACACATCGTTTTTCCTTCCAAATTACATTCAATATAAAAGTTTTGTTGTCCATGGAAAGGGAAAAAAAAAAAGAAAAATCAAAGCTAATTTGGGTGGGTCAAGTCAGGTTTAGGTAAGACTATTCAAGGTCAGTTTTAATTAAGGTTAACATAAATTCAGATTCAGGTCAGGTTATTTGAGTTCGCGTTGATTTGGGTTAAGTAGAATTTTAGATCTAGTTGATTTGGGTTAGGTTTATTTGGGGTTCGGGCTGAAAAAAATTTTCCTTCCTTTAGTATATTTAATTAAAAAATTCATAAAAATGTTCTTAACTATATTTCAATAAATTTGCTACAATTTCCAACTTTAACTATAAAATGTAACTCCAATTCATCATTGTCAATAATGACTAAATTGGTAAATTTCAAAATTTTTGAGATAAATTTAGTCATAATATTATGTAAAAAAAATGTAAACTTAAACCCTAAACCTAGCCTTAACCCTAAAACAAAAACTTACTCTTAACTCTAAACATAGCCTTAACCCTAAATTAAGTCTTCAACACTAGATTAAGCATTATACCCAAACCCAAACCCAAACCCTAAATCCCATACCCTAAACCTCATACACTAACCTAAAACCCTAATCCTTAAACCTTAACCAAAACCCAAACCCAAAATTGAGCACCTAAACCCTAACTCTAAACTGTAACGTAACCTCTAAGCCTTACACCCTAACCCTACCCCTTGAACCCTTAAATCTAGCCCTAACCCTAAACTTCATACTCTAACCCAAAACTTAACCATAACCTAAATTTCATACCATAACCCTAAACATCATGCCCTAACCCAAAACTTCATACCTTAAAACTTAACTATAACCTAAATCTTAACTCTAACCATAAGTCTTAGACTTAACTATAAACCATAAACCTTAACCTTAAACCTTAAACGTTAAACCTAACCTTAAACCTTAAACCTAACCCTAACTCTAAAGTATGACCGGGTCACCTTAGATGTACCTAAAATGTAATTAGAACACCTTGAAGGTGACCTAAAATGGTACCGGGTCACCTTGAAAGTATAGGGAAAATGACTGGGTCCCTTTGAAGGTGCCTTAAAAAAAAGACCCGGTTACCTTGAAATTATCTAAAATGAAACCATGTCATGTTAAATGCAACCTAAAAACATGACCCGGTCACCATGAAGGTGCCAAAAGTGTAACCAGCCCACCTTAAAAGTAACATGTAAAGCTGACCCGGTTAGTTTAAAGGTACCTAAAGTATAACCGAGTCACCTTGAAGGTAATCTAAAAAATGGGGCCGGGTCACCTTTAAGGTACCTAAAAGGTGACCAAGCTACATTGCAGGTGACCTAAAAAGTAACCAGGCGAGGTACCTAAAGTTTGACCAGGTTACAATGAAGGAAACCTAAAAGGTGACCTAGCCACCTTTTGGGTTTACCCTCAAAATAACCTGGTCACATTGAAGGTAACCTAAAAAGGTGACTTGGTCACTTTGAAGGTATCCGAAAAGTGACCGAGCTACCGTGAAAGGTAATGTCAAAAGGTGACCCGATCACCTTTTAGGTACCTAAAGTGTGAACAGGTCACATTGAAGGTAACCTAAAAAAGTGACCTGGTCACCATGAAGGTACCCGAACGGTGACTAGGTTACCTTGATGGTAACCTCAAAAGGTGACCTAATCACCTTTCAGGTACCTAAAGTGTGACCAGGTCACACTGAAGGTAAGCTAAAAATGTGACCCAGTCACACTGAAGGTACCAAAAAGTTAACCAATCACCTTTTTAAATTACGTTTAAGGTGACCTGGTCACTTTCTAGTTATCTTCAAGGTGCCAAGTAGGACTTCCTCAGGCATAAGGAGGTTGTAGGTTTCAGTTAAGCCTAACGATGCACACACTAAGGGCTATGGGTGTATAAATCACACTAAGTAGTCATGGTGGCTAGTGCATAAGGATGGGCTAACGAGGCAACGACCTAAGAATGTGCCTAAGCAAAGAGAAGCAAGGTATAAGCACCAAAGTGGCCTCAAGTAAGGCATAAGATTTGTAAGTCTCATTCAAACATAACTGTGTGTTGGGAGCACTCATGGGTAATAGTCGGGTTGTGTTAACTTGATCGGTTTAGGTGTTAAGAAAGACCCCTATGAATTCCATGAGAAACCAAGATAAGTATGAGGGCAATACCAAATGCTAAGTTGGAATCAAGCAAACTGAGATTCCTAAGAAGGCCAAGGGTGTGGCATAAATTATGGTACACAATGTTTCCCCAAGTGTAAGAGCTGAAAGAGGACCATGAAAGATTGAACGCCAAGAGTCTTAAGGGCTTCCTAAGGAAAGTTAAAAAGGGCCATAGAGCCTAAGAGAACTTAATGCCAAGTATACACCCAAAGTGGCCAAGTAATCAAGTTAAGGCCTAAAGGTCATGGTAGTGACATATTGGGTAATGTGGTGCATTTGAAGCACCTAAGCAAGTTAATCGACGGTGCTGAAGATTGTTCTTAAGTAATTTGAAGAGACCTAAGAAAGAAAATTTTATGATGAAAATCCTGCCATCAAAGAAGGCCAAGCTGATCAAGGATGACTCCTAGGTAATGAAGAGTGAAGGAGCATGCTAAGGGTATCTTAAGAATTAAGGGCCAAGAAATGGCTACGTGACTAAGAGTAACCAAAGACCCGAGCATGTTAGTGATTACCTAAAGGAGTCAAGTATTGGGGATTTAAGTAGTTAGTAGTACACCCAAGGACACCTAAAAGACTGTAAAGTATATGTAGACCAAGGAGCTATACCATAACAAAGGTGTCAAGCTTATGAGTGACTAAAGTGGCTAAGGAGCCTTATGGTGGTAAGTGTGAATAACTACCTAATAAAGCTAAGGGTAAGTTGCTACAAAGGGGTACCATACTTAAGGTAGTAAAAGGCAGTAATGCCAAGGATAAGCACCTACGGGTGTAAGGAATAAAAAGGTGATGTACCCATAATAGCTTGAATGCTTAAGATGGGTACAAGTGTTGCCAAGTTGAATTATGCCAAGATAACTAAAGTGGTGGTAACTAAGAAACACCTAAGTAAGGCTAGAAAGCCTAAGTAAGATGTAAGATTATCGTAAGTCCCACTGGTGCCCGGTGGCAGTTTCATCATTTGCCATGGTAAGAGCGAACGAGACTTCTGGTGGAGGAGAATGCCTGAGGATGAGGTTTCCCAGGGGAGGGTACCTGAAATGCCTAGAAAACAGAGGTTAGGAGGTCCCCGGAGTATGTTTCCGGGGAGGAGCCTCCGACGCCCAAGTTAGTATTTGGGAGATAAAGAAGTGACAGGTAGTGGAGAAGTATGGTCTCTAATGTTTGAAAGACCTTTCTTTACCTGAGATGTTTTCCGAGTGTTTATAGAGGAACGAACAGTAGTAGTTCTCCTCATGTTGCCGTCCCAGATCGTGACACATGTTTGGTGGGATGGGATCCGCGTCTTCGGGACTCGAGGGGATGTCTAGAGGATCATAGGTTCCCAGGCTAGGAACCTAGGCATCCTGAGAATTGAGTGACGGGATGTCCCTGCAAGCGGCGTGTCAGAACGTGTCTGGGGACGACTTGTTGGGGATGTGTCAGAGGCTCCTTAATTGCTCCTGTCGTACTTTCTGAGGGTACTCTAGTATTCACAGGAACATGTCACCCGAAGGTGGCCCTTTTCAGGGATACCTCTACTCCGGATGATGGTTTAATCGCCTCCCGAGGTTGGTACTACCGTTCCCTAGAACGGGGCAATACCGAGGTCGGACTAGGGAGGTCGTACATCTTTCCAACCTAGGAAGGTAGTTTCTCTACCGAGGTTGGTACTTTGCCTAAGTCTGGGGCCCAGAAGGTGATGGGCACTTCCGCTATCACATGCCCCCTCCCAGGAAGCCGAAGTGGAGACTTTGGCTGCATGTTTCCGAGAAGACTTTTTTCGCTGAATTCGCGGTCGAAACTCCACTCAAGGAATTGCTCTTCTCCAGAAAGCGTTCTTTTATAGCCGAGGTACCCTTCCCCAGTTCCTTTGATGACCTCGGGACACGTGTTACTTTTTTTTTCGCTTTTTCTGCTGTGGGTTTGTGAATCATTGCATCCTTTGGTCAGACGTGCCAGTCATAAATAACCGTGCCTGGGTTTTCACGATGTCAGAGGGGCGTGCCCTGGTTCTTCGCGTTGAATGACACGTGGACTCTAGTGGATGGCAAAATGGTTACGCCGATCATGCTAACTGTGTCTCTTCGCCTTCGAGAAGTAATAATGAGGCCGTTGCATCTTCGAGGGATAATAATGACGACGTTTCGCTTGCCCTCCTTTGGTCTATATAAGCACCTTTCATCTCATTTTTGCCTCACTCTTTGCTTTAGCTCTCATCTGCTCTAGAGCCTTTTCTTGTTTTTTTTCTTCTTCTGGCGGTGGTTTCTATGACAGAGCGATCTCAGGCAACTCTTCACGGCGGCGTTTTGCAACCTAGATTTTGGCAAAACCCTTGGTGGGTGCTTCCTTCTGTAGTTCTTTTTCTTTTTCCTTCCGAGGTTTGTTCTTCTGCCGTCTTTCTATTTTCTTCCTCCGCTTTGCCCGAAATCATACTTCCTTCTTTGAAAAAATGTCAAATCCAACCCCGTTGATGACTGTCCGAGCTCTCCCTGAAAGCTTTATTTCTCTTGAATCTCACCCTTGTTCCACCACTTCGGAAAAGATGACGAAGTGGATGGCCAAATATTACCTTCCTTCCTACGTCACCCCGAGGTTACTTATCGCGGGTTCGTACGGTTATGCGGCTGATTCAGGTGAGGTTACCGTTTATCGGGCTCAGTTGAAGGCTAGTCTTCGGTATCCTCCCCATCGAGTGATATGCGAGTTTTGCAAATTCCACGGGATTGACGTGAATCAACTCCCCCCAAATTCTTATTCTTACTTTAATTCTTTCCTCTGCATGTGTGGGGTGTTTAAAATAGACCCCCACTTTCTCTTCTTCATGCAATACTACAAACTCCACCTGGTCCCGAAAGGCGGCTTTTACTTCCTGCTTCCCCTGGAGTAAAAAGTTTACCTTTACCTTCGACAACAAGGACAGCTGGCGAGGGTGGCAGAAGAAGTTTTTCTTTCTTCAAGGCCCCGAGTTTTGGAGCTACATGCTGATCAGATGGGCTTCGGGGACTTTGAAGATTGACGTCATCGATCCTCGGAAGCTTCTAACTTCAATGGTGCTTGCCGAGTTTGATAAGTTCGATAGACTCATTCGGGCTGTGGCAGATTGGGACCCCGAGGTCCCTCCGCGTTCATTCTACCCTTTTCCCATCAAGTGGGACCTCATGACCGACGAGGTCCTTCGGGAACTGGGAGTGGTGACTGCGCACAAGAGTGACCCTGGTATGCCCGTGCCCGTTCTTCCAAGGAAGAAGGCTTGGATAGTCAAGCTTCTTCAGGGCGAGATTTCATATAAGGTTTTTGCCAAGAGTAAGTCACTTTTCAGGGTTTTATATCCGTTTTCATTTTGGACTTACATTGATATTTCATCATTTTGCAGAGATGGGCGATCAATCCGCTAACTTCTACAAGTCCCTTTTCCTCGGTCAGGCCGAGAGGGGGGAGCAGACGCGCAAGAAAGTGCCCGCCAAAAGGAAGAAGACAGCCGCCGGTCCTTCTAAGTCCAAGAAGGTTAAGGCTATCACTCCTCCTCCCCCCGAAGATGTGGTTGAGGTGGAAGACCGGTCCCCTATCCAACCTCTAATCCCTATGGACCCTGCTTTGGATCCTGCCCTCCTCGGGGTAGCATTAAGCCCCGTTCTTACTGCCGAACACTTCGAGCGAGCTAAGGTCTGCTCAGGAGCTCGAAGATAGCTGAAGAAGGAAGGGGAAGAATGTTCCTGGTGACGTCCGCGAGGGCAAGTCTAAAGATGACATTGCCGAAGTTCCACCAGGTTGGTTCGTTAGCCATTCGTCTACAAATCTTAGTATTTTTCATATCTATGATTTTTTGGATGAATGGCTAAGGGATGATGTCTTGACAGAACTTCGGCGTGATATTGCAGAGGACTTGTATGTTGCTCCCTGGATGGAGACTCACGCCCGTCGGAGGGCTCTTTGGGGCAGGAGGATCCCGCAAGATAATGTGTCGAGGGAGCCCTTCTGGACGTTCACAGAGGACATGAATTTGTTCTCTGAGGATAGCCAGCTGATGGCTCCCCAAAATGGCGACGGGGGTGATGACCAACGCCACCTTCCAGTCGCTTGTCACCGAATGCCCCAATGAAGAGATCCTCGCGACTAGGATGACCGAGCATGCCACCCAGGTGATTCTTTTCTCTTTTTTACTTAGAAAATTTCCTCCTAAGTTTTTATCCCCTTTTGATACTTATTCGGGGCCCTTCTTCTCTGCAGCTTCTGGCATATGGTGGATACTTCCGTGCCTGGGCGACAAAGCAAACGGAGTCCTATTCTCGGTCCGAAGATTCTCAATGCAAGACGAAGGAGTTCTGTGCCAGATACGTCCTCAAATTCGGCGAGTTGAACAAAATTGTGAAGGAGGACATTGTGAATCTTCGAGCCGATCTTGCGGCTAGCAAACAGGAGCTTCTTCTTGACTTCTCAACCAAGGTTGAAGACCTTGGTTCAAAGTGTTCCACTCTCTCCTCGGAGAATGAGGCCCTTCAGAAGGAGAACGCTCAAGACGGCGAGAATCTTGTGAAGACGCTTGCTTTGAATGCCGAGCTCCAAGCTGAGGTTGATTCGTTGAAGAAGATGGAGACTAAGGGTAAAAAGAAGAAGAAGCTAGAGGAGAAGATTGACGCGCTTAAGGCCAAGCTAGCGGCTCTTAGTGCTAAGAAGGATCAGACCGAGCAAAAGTCAAAGGTGTCTTACCAAGATGGCATCTGCTTGGTGCGCCACCAGGTCCTTGCTCGGCACCCTGGGCTTGATCTCTCTTACCTATCTGCCCTGGACTTCCTCAAAGAGCCCAGGTCTACATGGTCTAAGATCGAGTTTCTCAATCTCCCTCCAGTTAGGCCTGTGCCTCCGACTGAGCTACCCAAAGATGATAATGTCGAAGAGACGTCGGATGCCCTTGCTCAACCATAGGCTTCTTTTTTCTTCTTTGTACTCCTGCTACTTTGTACTTTTTTGCCTTAAGATCTTTAATAAAGATTTTTTCTCCATTCACTATTCCTTCTTCTGAATGTTAGTCATCAGAAGTTAGTGTAATTCTGAGTGTACAACTTTGGCGAACACCTGCGCCTACTTTTTCGGAACGAGACTTTTTTTGAATTTTTCCGTATTCGACCAAGTTTTTAGACTCTAGCAAGGAGCTTTGTTCCATTAAGGAATAATTCTCTAATAACGTGACTATATTCGGCATGTATTTTTATTGATGACTTCGGGGAGGAGTAGTTACAAGTTTTCTTTGAAAAAATATCTAAGTATAGAATTTTTTTAGAGAGTCTAAATGCCAAGTATTTTTTAACTCTACTCCCTCGGTGTCACCCAACTTGTAGACACCTGGGTGAACTTCGTCGAGGACCAAATAAGGTCCACTCCAGTTTGCCCGAAGTACCCTTTCTGATGGCCTTCGTTGCTCGAATTTGGCCTTTCGGAGAACAAGGTCTCCCTTTTTAATCTCTTTTCTTCTTATGTGCATGTTAGCAACGTGATCTATTCTTTGTTGGAAGGCCTTTCTTCTTAGTTCGGCCATTTCGCGGTGTTCCTCGGTGAGGTCCAGTTTTGTCTTCAATCCGAGGTCATTTTCTTCTTTGTCGAACACTTGTATTCTAACCGAAGGCTGTATGACCTCAATGGGAATAATGGCCTCTGTTCCATACATGAGCGAAAAGGGAGTTTCCCCCATAGCTCTTCGGGGAGTCATACGGTAGCTCCATAGCATGCTCGGGAGCTCTCCGGGCCATTTCCCCTTTGCCTCCTTTAGTCTTTTCTTCAAGCCATCTTTTATTGTCTTATTGGACACTTCGACCTGCCCATTACTTTGAAGGTGGGCTACTAGAGCAAAATGCATGTTTATGCCGAGGTCAGCCATGAATTCCCGGAACTTTCTATCTGTGAACTGGGTTCCATTGTCGGCCACTATTACCCTCGGTATGCCAAATCGACATATGATGTTTTTCCACACAAACTTTTGAGCGTCCTTTGCCGAGATTGATTCCAGGGGTTCTGCTTCTATCCACTTAGTGAAGTAGTCCACCGCGACTATGCAGAACTTTACCCCGTCGGGAGTGTTTGGGAGAGGTCCGATGAGGCCAATACCTCATACGGCAAAGGGGCAGGGATAATCTGCTAAATTTATTCTTTCCGAAGGTAGCTTTTTGATGTTGGTGTGCCTTTGGCAACTGTCACATCTTCGGACAAACTGCCTTGCATCTTTCCTCAAGGTAGGCCAAAAGTAGCCTTGGCGAAGTAGCACCCCAGCGAGGGCGTCTGTTCCTAAGTGGGAGCCATACGTCCCTTCGTGGACTTTTTCAAGTATTGCTCTGACATCATCTTCGCCTACAAATTTTTGCAGGGGGCTCGCATATCCTTGCCTATACAGTTCTTCCCCGATGAGGAAGTACCTTCTCGAGCGCTTTCGTACTTTTGCGGGTTCTTTAGGGTCCTCGGGGAGTTGCGAAGTTGCCAGATATTTCTTGATGGGATCCTGCCATCCCTCCCCCAAGGTTTGTATGCACATTAATTCTGTACTAGGCTGCTCCAGCACTTCGGTGGGTTCCTTGGATTTGGCCAATGCGTCGGCTTGGGTATTATCACTTCGGGGCACGTTCTTTATGTGTACCAAGTCAAAACCTTCAATGAGCTTCTGGACAAGGTCGTGATATTTTTCCAAGGTTGGATCCTTTGCCGCGTACTCTCCCTTCGTCTGTCGGACTATTAACTGTGAATCACTGTGGGCCATAAGGTTTTTTACGCCGACTTTTCTGGCCATCTTTAGTCCGGCTATGAGGGCTTCATACTCAGCAATGTTATTGGTAACATTAAAACTGATGGCCGGGGGCCTCATCGTTTAGAGTCATGATGACTGGTGGAGAGACTAAATGATGGCCGGGGGCCTCATCATTTAGAGTCATGATGACTGGTGGAAAGACTTCTGGAAGGAAGAACGCCTGGAGGATGGTTCGCCCAAGGGAGTGTGCCTGAAAGTCCAGAAACAAAGGGTTAGGAGGCCCCCGGAATGTGTTTCCGGGGGGGGAGCCTCCGACGCCCAAGTCAGTGGTGGCTGAGAAAAGGCAGGGGAAATAGCACGAAAGGGCTGAAGAGTCTCGCCTGGTGGTTTTTTCAGAGTCTGGGAGAAGTGTTTTGCCAACCAACCTCCTGCCAAGTATTAATTCCTGGTATTTATAGGAGTGCCTAGCCCGTTCAGATCGCGACACGTGTTCGGTCGGATGTTCCTGAATTTCTGGGCGTAGGAGACAGATAGCTGGTAGCAGGTTGCCTTGAGCCATGTGCTGAGATGGGCCATGATGTGATTCTGATGGCGTCCGTGTGTCAGAGCACCTTTCGAGGCGGCTTGTGATGTCTGTGAAAGGACGTGTCAGAGGCTTCCTTAAATGCTTCCATAAATGCTCCTGCCGTACTCCCGAGTTCCCTGGGTGAGGTCGTCCTTCGGTACGGACAGAGCCTCTTCGGGAAACAAGCCCTCAGTTCGGGGGTTCCCAGTTTCAGGGAGTTCTGCCTTCGGGGATATCATATTCGGCTCGCTATGTCTGGTGCCGCTTTTCCGAAGGCGATCTGTTCACAACCTTGGGGGGGCAAGCAGTGTCCTCGGGTTTTCCTAGCGTGCCGGGCTCGGAGCTCTTCGGCTATCTCCCGAGGTGCATGATCACACCTTTTCTCGGGTAGCGCCAGCTTCTTCTGGCCATTCTTGTGGCAGGGAGTTCGGCCAGATAGAGGCGATAGCGTTTGGCTATCACATGCCCCCCTTTGGAAAGCCGAAGTGAAGACTTCGGTTTTGCATCTCTTTCCGAGGTTGTTTATGGGAGTCTCTTTGGAAGCTCAACCTGTTCCGAGGATGCGCCTTTTGCCCGAAGATCATGGGCTCTTCGGCCTTGGCATATTCTTTGGTGTCTTCGAGGCGGAGCCTGTGCCGAAGATACACCTCTTGCCCGAAGGTCATGGGCTGTTCGGCCATAGCCTGTCTCTTGGCGTCCTCGAGTTGGCCTGCTCTTTGTTTCTGCAGGTCTGTTTGGCCAAGCGTGTCAGTCTGAGCGGCGCGTCCCAGTTTTCCAGGGATGTCAGAAGACGTGTCCCAGTTTTCAAGGGACGTTTGGAGGACGTGTCCCCCATTTTTGCGCAGCGGTTGACACGTGGCGCTTTGCCATTGGAGGAGAGTCGCGTCGGTTACAGAGGGCGCGCCTTTTCAGGTGCAGAGAGCAGTTACGGCGACGGTTCGCCTCCAAAGGGTACTTATGACGATGTTTCGGTTACCCACCTCTGGCTTATAAATAGCCCATTCCATCATAAGTTCCTTTTGCTTTTTCTTCTGCTCTTTTCTCTGCTTTGCCCCTGTTCTTGCACTTTCTTGCTTTCTGTGGCGGAGCTACCTTAATCAGAGCTTTTTTCCAGCCAACTTTCACGACGGCGTCCTCAGATTTTGGCAAATCTTTCGGTGGGTTTTTGTTTTCCAGAGCGTTTTGATCCCTCTGTTCTTTTGAGTTTTTCTCTGGAAACTGTTTTCTTCCGTTTTCAAACTCGTTTTCATGTCGAAAATGCCCATTCCTGAGAGCTGGCAGCCTCTTTTAGCCCATCCTTGTTGCACCACCCCTGCAAAGTTAGAGAGGTGGAAGAAAAAATTCTTTCTTCCCTCTTACGCCATTACTAGGCTGCCTCGTTCTAGCCATTATGCTTTTTCAAACCATAGTAAGGAGGTTACTGTTTTTCGAGCCCAGCTGAAGGCCGGTCTTCGGTATCCTCCCCCGAAGATGGTGTGCGAGTTCTGCAAATTTCATGGCATTGCTGTGAACCAGCTTCCCCCGAACTCGTTCTGCTATTTTAACGCCTACCTCTGCATGTGTGGCGTCTTCGGGATAGAACCCCATTTCATAATCTTTATGCAGTACTACAAGCTCTCTGTGGTCCCGAAGGGTGGCTTCTATTTCATGCTACCTCGGGGATCCGGGAGCAAGAAATTCATGTTCACCTTCGCCACTAAGGATAGCTGGCGGGGGTGGCTGGCGGGGGTGGCAACAGAAGTTCTTCTTCCTGAAGATGGACGAGGCCTGGTCGTACGTTCCGACCAAATGGGCTCAGGGAACACTGGATGTGGACGTTGTTGATCCGAGGATGCTGCTGACCCCAGAGTTGGCTCCCGTGTTCGCGGATTTCGACGCCCGCATTCGGGCTGTCTCTGACTGGGATCCCGAGGTCGCTCCGCGCGCCCTTTACCCTTTTCCAATCAACTGGAAGTTGATGACCGAAGAGGTCCTTCGGGAATTAAAGGTGGTAAAGGAGCACGAGACTGACCTCAAGATGCCAGCTCCTGCCATCGCCGGGAAGGATTCCTGGTTGGTCAAGCTTCTTAAGGAGGAAATTTCTTTCGAAAAGCTTGTCGAAAGTGAGTCATCTTCTACTCCTTTGCTGTTTTTTCCTCGGACTTACGCTGATGTTTCTCTCCTTTTTCAGAGATGGGCGACGGGACTGCCGCCTATTACAAGTCCCTTTTCTCCGGCCAAGTGGAGAAGGGGGAGCAGACAAAGAAGGCGGCTTCCCGAAGGCGGAAGTCCGTTGGTGCTGGTCCCTCGGCTAAACGGGCGAAGAAGACTGTTCTTTCCTCCCCTTTGGAAAGTATTGGGGAGGGAAACGAGGACGCCGAGGTTGCTGTCACTTTGCCGCCTGATGATTCGGCCGAGGTCCCTGCTTTCGCCGACGTCCCTCCAACCGACGTCCCTCCCCAAAGTCCTACTGCGTCGCAGGCCCTCCTTGATGTAGTGGTAGAAGTACCTTCTGCCGAGGAGCGGCGCAGGCGGAAGGGCAAGGGCATTTCGACCGAGGAGGCCGAGGACTCCGAGGACGTCGTTGTCGAGGTTCCACCAGGTTTGTTTCCAGACAAAGTGTACTTCCTTTGTTTTTTCTGGATTGTCTTCTTTGTCTTTAATCTCCCTCTCATTCTTACCATGCAGGGGAGTTGACTACCCCTGACTGGGCGGCCGAACATGCTCGGAAGCGAGCTCTTCGGGACGCCAAAATCCCGCAAGGGAAGATACCAAAGGAGCCTTTCTGGACGTTCACGGAGGACATGAATTTGTACTCCGAGGACTGTCCTCAAATGGCGAAGGAAATTTCGAAGGGGGTGCTTACTGAGGCCTCCTTCAAGGCTATTGTGGCGACCTATCCGGAGGACAACGATCTCGCCGTGAAAGTTACCGAGCATGCTGCTCAGGTATACTCTTCAGACCTATTTCCTTCAATTTTTTCCTAAGTGTTTGGCTCTTACTGACCTTGCGTTTATCTTCTTCGCAGCTGCTGGGGTATGCTGGCTACCTCCGAGTTCGGGTGGCCAGGGAGGCTGTGTTCCGAACTACGGCCTTAGATACTTTAGAAAAGGCGAAGGCCACACGCCTGGAGTTGATCGCCAAAAACCAGCAGCTAGCGGATGCTGCGAAGGAGAAAGTTGCTGCCCTTCGGGAGGAGTTCCGGAAGGAGAAAGAAGAACTTGAGAAGGACTCCTCCCAGAAGATTGCTGACCTCGGCGAGCAGATAAATGGAATGCTGGCCGCCAACGAGGAGCTTCTAAAGGATAAGTCAGATTCTGACAAGATCATACTGGCGCTGATAGCTGAGAAAGACATCCTTGCAGCCGAGGTCATGTCCTTGAAGAAGGATCCGAAGGGGAAGGAGCAGATAAAGGCGCTGGAAGAGGAGATCGCGGATCTGAAGGACGAGCTTGACGACCTCGAGCTTGAGAAGAACAAGTCTGATCAAATGGCCAAGGTCGCCTTTCAGGACGGCTTCTGCCTTGCTCGGCACCAAGTCCTCCAGAGGTTCCCAGATCTGGACCTCTCTTTTCTAGAGGCTCTAAACATTCCTGGGGGACCTCGGTGGGAATGGTCCAAGGTCGAACATTTGAACCTTCCTCCTTCAATTCCAACGCCAAAGGTGGTGGAAAAGGGCGGGCCAGCGAGTGGCTCTCGGGACGCCGCGAACCCTTAGGCTATTTTAGGGCCCCTTTTCCTTCCCTTCTATTTTGTATTCCTTCTTCGGGCACTTCTCTATTGTAAAGCAGCTTACTCCTTAATGAAGACTTTTTTGGCTAAGTGTTTCTTCAAGTTTCTTTATTTTTATTGCCTCGAACGCATTTGCTAAAGAGACTTCGGAAAACCTACAATCAAAGAAACTCTTTTACCTTCCCTTGGCCGAGCCTGTTCGCTCCAGAGGCTTTTTGGAAAGTCTGAAAAATTTGACTAAGTCTTTTTGCAGGCTTTTGCATTTCCATTTTGTCCCGAACACGTTCGCTCGAGGGACTTCGGAAATTCCTTAGTCAAAAAATTTTCCTTCTTTTCCTTTTGTCCCGAGCATGTTTGCTCAAGAGACTTAGGAAACCTTTTGCGAGATTTTTTATTTTCCATTTTTCCCGAGCTTGAAGGCTCAAGGGACTTTGGAAAACTGTCTCTGCGCTTATTACGGCGAGTACCGCCAAGCTTGAGAGATTTTTTTCCCATCTTTCCCGAGCGTGATGGCTCAAGGGACTTCGGAAAGTCATATCTGCGTTCGTCGCGAGCATCTTCGCGGAATTCTGTACAATTCTGCACTTAAGAAATTTTCTCAAGATACTTCTATACTTAGAATATTTTTCGTACAGTATGATTCCTTCGCTCAAGCTTAGGCGTAGAATTTTTTCAAGGCGTCTGAATGCCAAGTGTTTTTCAATTCTACGCCTTCGGCATCGCCAAGTTTGTACACGCCTTTTCGTACTTCGGCGAGGACCAGATAAGGTCCTTCCCAGTTTGCGCGAAGTACTCCGTGGGATGGCCTTCGGGGCGCAAAGTCAGCCTTTCGGAGAACGAGGTCTCCTTTCTTGATTTCTTTTGGCCTGGCCCGTAAGTTTATAGCCGCGGCCACTCTTTGCTGAAAAGCTTTTCTTCTCAGCTCGGCTATTTCTCTGTGTTCGCCGACGAGGTCGAGCTTGGTTCTGAGGCCGAGGTCGTTTCCACCTTCATCAAATACTTGCACCCGTACTGAAGGTTGAACTATCTCTATTGGGATAATAGCCTCTGTACCGAAGACGAGTGAGAAGGGAGTCTCCCCTGTGGCTCTTCGGGGCGTCGTTCGGTAACTCCATAATACGCTTTGGAGTTCTCCTGGCCATTTCCCTTTTGCTTCCCCCAGTCTCTTTTTCAGGCCATCTTTTATGGTCCTATTAGATACTTCCACCTGCCCGTTGCTTTGGGGGTGAGCTACTGGGGCGAAGTGCATTTTTATTCCGAGGTCGCTGATAAATTCCTGGAATCCTTTGTCTATGAATTGGGATCCATTATCAACCACTAGTACCCTCGGTATGCCGAATCTGCATACTATGTTCTTCCACACAAACGTTTGCACTTCTTTTGCCGAGATAGTTGCTAGGGGTTCTGCCTCGACCCATTTGGAGAAATAGTCTACTGCTACCACGCAGAATTTCACGCCTCCGGGGGCTGAGGGGAGTGGCCCAATAAGGTCTATACCCCAGACAGCGAAGGGCCAAGGATAGTCTGCCGAGGTTACCATTTCCGAGGGTGCCCTCTGGATGTTCGCATGTCTCTGGCAACTTCCGCATTTTCGGACGAACTGCCTTGCATCCTTTCTCAGGGTAGGCCAGAAGTATCCTTGGTGAAGTATCACCGCCGCAAGGGCATCAGTTCCAATATGTGAACCACACATGCCTTCGTGGACCTCTTCAAGGACCATTTCAGTATCCTCTTCATCCACGCATCTTTGCAGCGGGTTTGCATATCCCTGTCGGTTTAACTCTTCGCCAATCAGGAAGAATCGGCCGGAGCGTCTTCGCAATCTTGCAGCGTCGCCGAGGTCTTCGGGTAGCACATTTTCTGCGAGGTATCTCTTTATGGGATCTTTCCATCCTTTTCCCGAGGTCACTATGCTCAGCACTGAGATGCTCGGGTGATCTAGCACCTCGGTGTATGTTTTAGACTTCGCCAAGCAATCTGCCTCAGTGTTATTCCGCCGAGGTACATTTTCGATCCGTACGGCGTCAAACTCTTGGATGAGCTTTGCTACCAGCTCGTGGTATTTTGCCAAGGTTGGGTCCTTCGCCCCATAATCTCCTGCCGTCTGCCGAACTACCAGCTGGGAATCGCTGTGAGCTTTTAAGTTTCTCACGCCAATCCTTCTGGCCAAGCGTAATCCCGCTATGAGGGCTTCATACTCAGCCACATTGTTAGTGACGCTGAAGCTGAACTTGATAGCCTTCTTTACCGCTAGGCCTTCGGGTCCTCTGATAATTACTCCAGCTCCCTGGTGTTCGGATCCTGAGGCTCTCCAGCTCCCTGGTGTTCGGACCTCCCCGAGGCTCCGTCAACATGCAAGGTCCATTCTGGCTCACCCTCGTTCGGATCTTGGTGGCTGTCCTCAGTGGTGGGTATTTCGGCGATAAAATCTGCCAGTGCTTGGGCCTTTATGGCCTTCCGAGGCTCATATATGATTTCGTGTTCGCCAAGCTCTATGCACCACTTGGAGAGCCTTCCCGAATGGTCAACTTTTTTCATAACATCCCGTAGTGGTAGACTACTTCGGACGATGATGGGGTGAGCCTGAAAGTACGGTCGCAGCCTTCTTCCTGCAAGCACCAAGGCGTATATAGCTTTTTGAAGCAAAGGGTACCTGATTTCGGCGCCATGCAGGGACTTGCTGACGTAATAGACTGGCCATTGCTTTGGGCCTTCTTCTTTCACGAGGACCGAGCTTACAGCTTTCTCCGTGACGGCGAGGTACAATACGAGTGGCTCTCCCTCCCGAGGTTGTCGTAGAGTCGGCAGGCTGGCCAGGTAGACTTTGAGTTCTTCCCAGGCCTTTTGGCAATCTTCATCCCAAGGATGATCATTCCTTCCGAGGTCGCCTTCCCTTTTTGCTGCCTTTGTGAGGACTTTGAAGAAAGGTCGGCACCGATCTCCGTACCTGGAAATGAACCTGCTTAGGGAGGTTATTCTTCCGGTGAGCCTTTGCACATCTTTGACCGTGGCAGGAGTTTGGAATTCAAGCAGAGCCTTAATCTTCTCGGGGTTAGCGTCATCGTTTAGAGTGATGATGACTGGTGGAGAGACTTCTGGGAAGAAGAACGCCTGGAGGATGGTTCGCCCAAGGGAGTGTGCCTGAAAGTCCAGAAACAAAGGATTAGGAGGCCCCCGGAATGTGTTTCCGGGGGGGAGCCTCCGACGCCCAAGTCAGTGGTGGCTGAGAAAAGGCAGGGGAAATAGCACGAAAGGGCTGAAGAGTCTCGCCTGGTGGTTTTTTCAGAGTCTGGGAGCAGTGTTTTGCCAACCAACCTCCTGCCAAGTATTAATTCCTGGTATTTATAGGAGTGCCTAGCCCGTTCAGATCGCGACACGTGTTCGGTCGGATGTTCCTGAATTTCTGGGCGTAGGAGACAGATAGCTGGTAGCAGGTTGCCTTGAGCCATGTGCTGAGATGGGCCATGATGTGATTCTGATGGCGTCCGTGTGTCAGAGCGCCTTTTGAGGCGGCTTGTGACGTCTGTGAAAGGACGTGTCAGAGGCTTCCTTAAATGCTTCCATAAATGCTCCTGCCGTACTCCCGAGGTCCCTGGGTGAGGTCGTCCTTTGGTACGGACAGAGCCTCTTCGGGAAACAAGCCCTCAGTTCGGGGGTTCCCAGTTTCAGGGAGTTCCGCCTTCGGGGATATCATGTTCGGCTCGCTATGTCTGGTGCCGCTTTTCCGAAGGCGATCTGTTCACAACCTTGGGGGGGCAAGTAGTGTCCTCGGGTTTTCCTGGCGTGCCGGGCTCGGAGCTCTTCGGTTATCTCCTGAGGTGCATGATCACACCTTTTCTCGGGTAGCGCCAGCTTCTTCTGGCCATTCTTGTGGCAGGGAGTTCGGCCAGATAGAGGCGACAGCATTTGGCTATCAAAAACCGAACTTGATTGCTTTAGAGGCTTCCATGCCTTCAAGCCCCTGAAGGACTATTCCGGCTCCCTGATGCTCTGCGCCTGATGCTCCATCGACAAAGAGCTTCCATTCTGGATCAATCTCTGTTCGATCTTCCGCGACGGTTTTGGCATTTTCAATTTCGGGGATTTCAGCAATGAAGTCGCCAAGGCTTGGGCCTTTATTGCCCTTCTAGGTTCATAAGTAATTTCGTATTCTCCAAGTTCGATGCACCATTTTGATAGTCTTCCAGAATGCTCCACTTTTTTCATCACATCGCGTAAGGGCAGGTTACTTCGGACGGTGATGGCGTGTCCTTGAAAATAGGGTCGCAATCTTCTGCCTGCGAGTACTAAGGCGTAGATAGCCTTTTGGAGCAATGGGTACCTGGCCTTGGCACCATGTAGGAACTTGCTTACATAATATACTGGTCATTGCCTTCCACCTTCTTCTTTCACCAAGACCGAACTCACTACTTTTTCAGTGACCGCGAGGTAGAGGATGAGAGGCTCTCCCTCTCGAGGTTGCCGAAGTGTTGGCCGGTGGGTCAGGTAGCTTTTGAGCTCAGCCCAAGCTTTCTGGCATTCTGTGTTCCATGGATGCTCTTGGGTTCTGGAGGTGTCGTCGCCTTTAGTGACTTTGGTGAGTACTTTGAAAAATGGATGACATCGGTCACCATACCTGGAGATGAACTTACTCAGAGAGGTGATTCTCCCGGTAAGCCTTTGTATGTCTTTGATGGATGTAGGTGTTCGAAAATTCAGCAGGGCTTTGACTTTTTCAGGGTTAGCATCTATTCCCCTTTCTGATACCATAAACCCGAGAAACTTTCCTGCACTTACTCCGAACACACACTTTTCGGGATTAAAACGTATGCCGAACTCCCGAAGTCGTTGAAAGGTTTCGGCTAGGTTGGTGATATGATTGCCAGGCATTTTGCTTTTGACTATCATATCATCAACATATACTTCCATATTTCTCCCAATCTGTGAATCGAATACCTTATTCATCAACCTTTGATAGGTGGCCCCTGCGTTTTTGAGCCCAAAGGGCATTCTAACGTAGCAGTAGGTGCCCATCTCCGTGATGAAGGCCGTTTTTTCTTCATCCTCAGGGTTCATCCGAATCTGATGATATCCACTAAAGGCATCAAGAAAGCTGAGAAGCTCGTATTCGGTGGTTGCATCTACCAGCTGGTCTATGGCTGGCAAAGGATAGGAATCTTTTGGGCAGACGTCATTTAGATTCCGGAAGTTGATGCACATTCGGAGTTTTTCACTTCCGTCCTTTGTGCAATAACCACGTTACTGAGCCATTCGTGGTATTTTACCTCTCTTATTAGCCCGGCCTCAATGAGGTGACTAACTTCGGCTTTAACAAAGGAATTCTTGTGAGCCGATAGACTCTGTTTTTTTTGCCGAACTGGTCTGGCGTTCGGTTGCACTCTAAGATTGTGGTGGATTATGCTGGGATCGACCTCAGGCATATCCTTCGGCGAGTAGGCAAATAGATCTTTGTTCATACATAAAAAGGATACAAGCCTCTTTTTGTCTCCCTCGGCCAGTTTTTTCCCGATTCGGGTACTTCGGCCAGGTACTAACTCTACATCTTCTGTTTCTATTTTATCGAGCCTTTTAGTTTCCTCCTTTATTGTTTCCCCATCCATTGAGACCATTTTTCCTTTTACCGTAATCTGTACTTAGATCTTTGCTGGGCTTTGTCTGGCCCTTGTGAATACTTTTCTGACTTCGGCTTGGTCAATGAAGATCTATGTGTCCCCATTTTTGGTGGCGAAGGTGACCGTTAAGTACCTTACGTCTGGGAAGATGTGGAAGTTGCCCTAAGTCTGCCTTCCGAGGATAGCATTGTAAGCTACCGGCACATCAATGACTATAAATCTCATCCTGTTGGAGGCGATTAACTCTTCCTGGGTATGGGGTGAGACCCCTTTCAGCATCAAAGGCAGGTTGATATATCTGAGGACTGGAAGTTCGGCTGGTCAGACGCCGAAGGTGGGGGAGTGACAGGGCTGAGATCGCTTCTTGGAATGCCTAATTTAGTCAGTAGATGAGAAAAGATGACGTCGGTGTTTGAGCCGTCATCGAGGAGTACCCTTTTGACATCCCAGTTTCCTATCTTTGCCATGACAAGGAGTGGATCGTCGCGGGGGAACTTTACTGTAGACCCATCTATACGAGTGAGTTTACTTGGGGGGTTCCCGTACTCCATTACGGAGATTTCTCTTATCTTCCTTTTTCTCTCAGCCGAGGGTATCCCGGTAGTGATGGTTTGGATAACCCCTGCTGATGGTGGCAGATTTTTCCGAGGACTTCCGTCCCGACGTCTATCCGAGTCGTATTCTTCATCGTCCCCCCTCCTTTGTTCTTCCTTCCTTCCTTTTGGGGAGGACATCCGCAAGTATCAATGAAGTTGACCCTGTTTGATTAGGGACTCAATGTATTTCTTCAGCTGGAAACAATCTTTGGTGTTGTGGCCATGGTCCCGGTGAAACTGGCCGAATTTCTTCATGTTTCTTTTATTTTCTGAGGTCATGGCTTTTGGTCTTGGGACTATGGTCATGCCTTTCTAGCACCATAAGGATGCTAGCTCTCGTGGTGTTCAAGGGGGTGAATGTCATGGGCCTTTTCCCTCTCTGCTTTCGGGGCCTTTCTCCCTCGTTCTGATGTCAAAGCTGATGGTTGGGCCCTTCGGTGCGAGGGTGTTCTCCGTTGGGCCCTTCCATCCTGAGTTCCTCGGCCGTCATATGCTATTCGGCTCTCCTATAAAACTCCCCAAGAGTTTCTGGAGGGTCCTTGGAGAACTCATAGAACAGTTTGGAGTCCCTCCGAAGTCCTCTGACCATCGCGAGGATGTGAATTTTTTGTCGAAATTCATGCACGCTCAGCGCTTCTCGGTTAAACCTCTCAACGTAGTCACGAATGGTCTCCCCCCCTTGCTGAGCTATGTCGAACATTTGTACTGGCATTTTGGCAGTTGGTCTGCTACCGATGAACTGCTGGGTGAAGGCAATGGATAGCTCTTGAAATCTTAGCAAGCTTCCTTGGGCCAGAGAGTTATACCATGCCGTTGTTGGTCCCGAAAGTGTTACTTCGAAGCATTTACAAAGTGTAGCGTCATTTACGCCATGGAGTACCATGCTTCGCTTCTACTTTGTTAGGTGCGCCTGAGGGTCACTTCGTCCGTCATACATTTCTAGGCGTAGTACCCTGAAATCGCTGGGCATGGGTGCCTCCACCACCTCGCGCACGAAAGGTGATTATTCTCCGGTGTAAGAGTCGGACAGCCTGGACCAGACTGGCTTTCGGGAGATCTGTCTCTCGACCTTCTCCAGTCTTCCCAGGATTTTTTCCATAAGGACAGCTGTGTTGATTTCTCCCTGCTGCCGCTTGTTTGCCGGTAATGGCAAATTCCTCATTCTCCTTGGGGAACGGCTTCGGTAGGGAGGTAACGGGGACCTCCGATAGAGGGATGCACTCCGTTGGCAGGAGGCCTTAGTCTCTTTTGGGGCGCCCCTTCTGGCGAGCCGTACCTCGATGGGTTCGTTTTCTGTTGAGGAGGCATCAAGGGAGTCCCCACTCCCTGAACTTCGGTGGGTTGACCTTGAACTCTTTTCGCAACGAGCGGTCGGGGGGGAGGCCCTTCGGACCAGAGGAGGTTGGGGCAACCTCTGATCAAGCTGTTGAGTTATTTCGGTGACTATGAAGCGCTGGAAGTCTCGTAGGAAGCCCATCGTCACCGTTACAGGGTGGTCATCCTCCGTCGCAGAAGTCTCTGCCACAGGCAGAGTGGTCGCCGGCTGAGCCTCGGGCGCAAGGAGGGATCTTGGAATCCCTTTGTCCTTTGAGTGCCAAGTCTCTACGACGGCGACATGGGAAAGAGTTCCCACAGACGGCGGCAAGTGGTGCCCGGTGACAGTTTCGTCATTTTCCATGGTAGGAGCGAAAGGGACTTCTGGTGGAGGAGAATGCATGAGGAGGAGGTTTCCCAGGGGAGGGTACCTGAATTGCCTGGAAAATAGAGGTTAGGAGGTCCCCGAAGTATGTTTCCGGGGAGAAGCCTCCGACGCCTAAGTTAGTATTTGGGAGATAAAGAGGTGACAGGTAGTGGAGAAGTATGGTCTCTAATGTTTGAAAGACCTCTCTTTACCTGGGATGTTTTCCGAGTGTTTATAGAGGAACGAACAGTAGTAGTCCTCCTCATGTTGCCGTCCCGGATCGTGACACGTGTTCGGTGGGATGGGATCCACGTCTTCGGGACCCGAGGGGAAGTCTAGCGGATCATAGGTCCCCAGGCTAGGAACCTAGGCGTCCCGAGAGTGGCATGACGGGATGTCCCTGCAAGTGGCGTGTCCCTGCAAGTGGCATGTCAGAACTTGTCTGGGGACGACTTGTTGGGGATGTGTCAAAGGCTCCTTAATTGCTCCTTTCATACTTTTCGAGGGTACTCTAGTATTCACAGGAACATGTCACCCAAGGGTGGCCTTTCTCAGGGATACCTCTACTCCCGAAGATGGTTTAATCGCCTCCCGAGGTTGGTACTGCCGTTCCCTGGAATGCGGGAATACCGAGGTCGGATCAGAGAGGTCATACATCCTTCCTACCTCGGAAGGTAGTTTCTCTGCCGAGGTTGGTACTTTGCCCAAGTTTGGGGCCCAGAAGGTGATGGGCACTTCGACTATCACCCACCAAGGGTAAAGATTGAAGTAGAAGACTAAGTACTCCCAAAGGTACCCCAATGTGTAGAATGGCCTAAAGGGGGCAAGTTAGCTCCAAGTCACATAGGCTTAAGTAAAAAATTAGGAGTATAGGGAAGCGCCTTATGAACCAAGGTAAGGTGCTACCCCATAAGTAATGTCTCCAAGAAGACGTCTCCTAAGGAGTACCTTAAGAAGCTAAGAACATGAAATGAGCTCGTGGTTAAGGGATATGGGTAGCCGTAGAAAGGAAAATACCATGAGTAAGAAAACTAAGTAAGATGTAAGTGGATTATCATCCAAGTGTTGTGCTAGGTTAAGAATCAAAATTTAGAAAATCAAATTTTTTAATGAAGGGAGAATGTAAAGGCTCTCCTGGTGTTTCCTCTACTTTGAATGTTGAGGTAAGTAAATCCCAAGTTATTTCCCTCAAATAAGTTTTATTAAGCAAGGAAAGCAAGATAAGTAAAGATTATGTTGAGTTCAAAAGAGTGATTGGCATCTAAATGGCAAAATGGGCAAAATGATAATTTTGACTCAAGTTAGTGGCATGACTGTAATTTTAGAAAAAATTAGGTTCATGCAAGTGTTTGGAGGTAATTAAGTTAAGACCATAAGTGTTTATAGCTATTTGAACTAAAAGTGAAAGTTAAGGGTGAAAGATGCACTAAGTGAGAAATTGAGCTATTAATTCTTATAATGGCTTAAGTGACTTGAAGGAAAAGTGTTTGGGTAAGAAAAATCTTTCAATGAGACCAAGGAATGATTGTGCAGGAAGAGTTTAAGTGACCTAAGTGATTCAAAGTCAAGTTTGAGGGCCAAAGTGTCAAGTGGAAGATAGTTGAGTTAAGTTAGAAAGGTTGGCCTTATATTTGGAAGAGATAACACTATTCATCACCTCTTCCATTTGCCATTTTTATGGCTCTCTCTCCTTTATAGCTCCTCCTCATCAAAGCCCCCAATTCATCCAAAATTAAATGAAAATGGAATGTCTCAAAGCCATTCCAACAGGCCCTTAGCTCATTTTTGGTGGAATTGGTACATTTGAAGTTGTTCTGGCAAGTTTTTGGTTCAAAACCAAAGGTAAGCATCTTTGATCCTTTTGGGTTAGTTCTAAGACTATTAAATGGTTAGAAATGGTCTTAATTATGTGCCCTTGATGTCCAATTTGGTTGAATTCAAGCTTGGAATTCAAAAGAACTCCATGGAGCTCAAGTGTGCTTGTTGTTTGCTTATTGCTTTAAGGATTATTTGAGGTAAGGGATTTAAGTTAATTCAGTTCAAATAATCCCTAGAAATGTAGTATTACATGTGGGAATGAATTAGACATAACACCCACATGAATTGGCTTTGAGGATAGGAAGGTTGGGCAAGTTTTGTGCAAGTTCGCACATAGTCACACAATGCTGGAGAGCATTGGCAATGCGTCGCCATTGATGACGTGTCGCCTGTGGCTACGTAAGTTGGCGATGCATCCCCAGAGATTTTCCATGAAGCCCGAGTATTGATGTCGTTGGTGACGCATCACCGAAGGCGCCGTCAATGCTTAAGTCACTCAAGCTCAAGGCATCTTAAGAATGCCCCAATCTCTCGATTATCATCCCTAGGCCAATTTAAGATGTCCTGTAGCCTCGGTTAGGTCTAGAACTCATTCTTAAGTTGGGAATTATGCATTATTTAGGTGGTAGCTAAATGGTGTGGATAAGGTAGGGTAAGGAATGGTGGCTAAGAGGGTTAAAATGCTTAAGTTGTTAAGGAAGCACTAAAGGGATTAAGTTGGATTTCGGTTTCTTTGTTGGCCCAAGTGGGAGGTCATAGACCTTCAAGCAATGAAAAGAAAAACCTAGGAGGATCTTAACCAAACCTTGTGATTTGGTAAGTAAGCCACTAAGGAGCCCTTTGAGCTTAGCAAGTTGGACCACATAAGGCAACTACCCTGCACAATAAGTTAAAGGAAGAGATGGCAAGGAAGGAGTAAGCATTGACTTACTCTAAGTAACTTGTCAGTGGCGGGCAAGGGTTAAGTAAGTGACAACTTACTCTAAGGCGCCCATAAGAGGACTTCATGGGGTTAGTTAAGTGCTAGTATAGGGTACGAGGGCCAGTATCGAAATACCCCAGTCATTTGAGCTCACGGCAAGTTTAGTACCTACGGGTGTAAGGAAGTCCTAAGTGTATTTGCATGTGCATATTTTATCCATCCTTCCATCCACTCATTATCTTACATTGTTTGTTGTTATTATCTTGCAAGTCTAGTGCCAATGCTTGTTGTGCTTTGCATGGTACTAAATCCCTTACTGAGTGCTTTAGAGTACTCACCCTTTAAGTGTTATCAAGGTATTAAGCGGGCCAATCAGGGTTTAACAGTTGGTAAGGGGCAGTTGTTAAGGCTAAGTTTTATTGCATTGAAGGTATTCTCTAAGTAAGAAACTCCAAGTTTCTAAGCTACTATATCATAAGCTAGTATTAACCAAAGTGTTTGCCTTACAATTTGAGGCCTATTGACTACAAGCAAAGTGAGGCTCATCACTTAAAGCTAGCTTGCTTGGGTGAAGAGCTAAGGGTGGATCTTAGTAGATATAAGTTGCTTCATCTAAATATATGGTATTTTCATATAATGAGATTGCCTCTACTTGTGTCCATTAGTGTGTATAACACTAAGGTTACATTTAGTTGCATATAATATTGATATGTATGCACATAATTGTTACTTGAAGTTAAAGCAACCAAAGTTTTTTCATCTTGGCTTGTTTCCATTTATGTTTTATGAACTGGTGCACCACAGTTTTCTTTACAGTCTTAATTTATTGTTATTGCACAGTTAGGACAATGCATGCATATTTTCTATGTAGGGTAAGCTAAGTAACTAATTGCACGTAATGATTTAAGATACTTCACAAGTAATAACTAGCCAATTGTAACCTAAGTGGGATCATAGCTCCCAAGAAGCCTATTAGTGTTAGCAAATCAAGGTACTGGGGCCCTATTCGGCCATATTCAATATGGCCTGGTCATCTTTCAAGTACTTTTAAAGTGACCAAGTCACCTTTTTATGTTATCTTCAAGGTTATCTAGTCACTTTTTGAGTACTTTCAACATGGCTTGGTCACTTTTTTAGGTTACCTTTAAATTGACCTAGTCACTTTTTAGCTACCTTCAAGGTGACTCGGTTACCTTTTGTGGTTACCTTTAAGGTGATCTAGTCACTTTTCAGGTGATTTCATCATGGTGCTTTCATGGTGAGCCAATCACCTTTTTCGGGTTACCTTTAAGGTTACCCGGTCACACTTAAGGTGTTGGTTACTGTAGATTTTTTTAGGTTACCTTCAAAGTCACATCTTTTTGTTACCTTGAAGGTCATTTTTAAGGTATATTCAAGGTGTTGGTTTTTGGTCCATGATTGCAGTTACATGTTATGTTATAGTGTTGGGTTTAGAGGTATGGTCATAATTTTAGGGATTAGGTATGTGGAAGGACACTACAATAGTTAGGAATAAGGATCACAATTTTGGTTAGTGTTTAGGGTTAGGTATAGGTTATGTTTCAAGAGTTTAGGTTTTTTATTTTAGGATTTAGGGTAAGGTTTAAGGGAATGATTTAGGGTTAGGGTTTTGGTTAGGTTTTGTGGAGAGATTGATTTAGGGTTTAGCGTTTAGGTTATAGTTTACAGATATGATTTAGGGCTATAGTTAGGGTTTAGGTTTTGGTTTAAAGATTGGTTTAGGTTTTGGTCATGGTTTAAAGATATGATTTAAGGTTAGGATGAGGGTTTAGATTTTCTGGGGGGATTGGTTTAGGGTTCAGGGTTAGTGTATAGGTTTTGATATTAAGGTTTATGGTTAGCATATAGGTTTTGAGTTTAGGGTTTACGATTTTTGTGGGGAATTAATTTAGGGTTTAGGGTTTAGGTTAGTGTATAGGTTTTGAGTTTAGGGTATAAGGTAAAAGTTTAGGGTTTTTTAGGAGGATTGGTTGAGAATTTAGGTTGTGGTTTGAAAGATATGATTTAGAGCTTAGAGTTTAAGTTATGTGGGGGGTTTTTTTTAGGGTTTAGGGTTAGTGCATAGGTTTTGGGTTTAGGGTTTAGGATTAAGGTAAAAAAATATGATTAATGGTTAAGGTTTGTTGTATTTCAAGAATATAATTTTTTTGGGGCACACTTAAAAGTATTATGGATTAATGGGTTTTAGGAATATTGAAAAAGAATCCTAGTTTCCTACTTTGTTTGTAGTTTTACCGAATATATGTAAATGTCTTAAAATTTTGAAACATTGTTTATGTATAAATAGTCTTACTATAAGGTACTTAAATTAATGACCGAACTAAGATTTAGACGCCTGAATAAAAATTATTAATTTATTCATCACAAAGCTACGTTTACAAATCATCTATAATTCATTTTTTTTATTTTGTTAAAATTTAAAGTAAATAAATTGATTTTTTGGTGAAATGGATACTACAATAATTTTAATTTTATTTAATTATTTTTTAAAAAAAATCATAAAAAAAAGTAAAAGGTTGCTTTCTTTTTAGGTATTTTCAAGATGAGTTGTTCATTTTTTTAGGTTTATGTTACTTAAAAAGTGACACTGTGTGACCAATTACAGTTTTATGTATCTAGTTTTATGTATCCAGTTTTATGAAGCCTCTTCCATACCCAACTTAATAAAGAAAAAAATCAATAAATTGAACTTACTTTTTTGGAAAAATTAATTTTTCATGTTTTTTTCAAGTTGAGTAGACAAGAATTATATTAACACTGAAATTTTTTTCATTCAATTGGTCATTACAATTATATAATATTGGGTTTCAAATAACATTAGTATGGCAAAAAAAAAGTAGAAATAATAATAATCCAATGTGAATTAATGTAATTTATTTAAAATAACTTTATAAGAAAAAATTATGTTTATGGAACATTTATAAATTTTTGTACCACTTATTTTTTTTAAATATTTTATTAAAGTGTAAGTTAAATAAATTTATGTACCACTCAATTGTTAAAACTATCTTTCCAATATTTTTTATCCAATAAAATAGATTTTCTTTTCTCATTTTTCTTTTCTCCTCTCCTTGACACTACATTTTTTTTTCTTCTCTCACTTCCCTTCATTTTCTCTCTATTTCTTCTCTCTCCTTTCACCAGTCACAAGTTGCCCCAACTTTTTTCTCTTTTTTTTCTCTCTTCTCTCCACTCGTTAAACTGGTTTCCTGTTTTGATTTGTAGCCTTCAACGGCTGTGATTGAGGGAGGATTGGTGCACCCTTTTCAAGGGGTATTGTAGAATGCCCCAATTTTGAAGGCCTTTTCTTGCTTAATAGGAGTCCTATTTATGGCCTTTGTCACACCTTTGAGCCTCAATAAAAATTTAGTGCATAAATAACACATTCAATCCACAAATTTTGCTAGAATTTGAGAAAATCCCATAATTACATATTTAGTCGACTAAATTAACCTAGAATCCTCAATTAAGGCTAGAACTTTCATAAATATTCAATTGAGCCCAAAACTTCAAAAGAATTGTGTAATTTACCCCATAACCTTATAAACTTGCTAGATTTGCCTCAAATTAAAACTTGAAGAATTTGCTCTAGAACTACCAATTTCACCCAAAACTTACTAAAAAGCGTCTAGTTTACTTCTAGACTTTCTTCTTTTCCTAGAATGAACCTAAACGACTCTTAAGACTTTAAATTAGTTCATAAATTAATTTAATTCCTTTTTTGACCTTAAATGACAATTCTAAATTCCAAAAAATGTACAACACAAAATAATAAGATAATCTAAATGTAACTAATTCTATAAACTACCTAAGCTCTAAAATGACAAATGTGACCCAAATATCTTAACAAATGACCAAATTACCCCAATAAAATTGATATGCTCCTAAACTAAATTTTTCTAACCTATAACTAAATTAAAACTAGTACCTTGGCAAAATTAGGTTTCAACACTTTTCATTCGTTGTCACAGGGAGGAGTAACCCTTTTGATGATGATTATTATGTCTCTATTGTTCTTTATAGTCATAAAGATGTCATTTGTCTTACATTAGACTGGAATCAAGATCTTTTTCACAAAATAAAATAACAATAATGAAGTCCAACAACTAATTAGTCTCTATCTAATTGTATCCTGGTTTCATTATAAAATGGATAAGAAAAAGTCACTAAATTTAAGTCATTTATGCAGCCATTTTTAAAAGTGATTGAACGTCGACTAATGTTAGTGGCTAAAAATGTTAGTCAGTAAAGGGAGTGGATCTTAACACAAAAGGAACTGAAGTTTTAAAAACATTAATTGTTAGTAATTTTTTTATAGCAACACAAGATATTTTATTAATAAGGATCAAAATTAAAGAATTTAATCCACTTAATACTAGCAAAAGGCTAGCCACTACCCAAGTACATAAAATTACACTCTATCTCATGCCTACCAATACACAAATATCTTAACAATGAAAACACCTCCAAACACTAGTTGACAAACCTGTTTTACACAAATAGAAATCTATAGCAACTAAAAATAATGCAACTTCAGTGTCATGACCAAACAATATACAGTGGATTCATCATCCATTCAACCTAACCACATTATTCCATTTGCTCAATATCTAAAAAAATGATAGAATTTGAATCCCATCAAGTTTCATCAAACCTAGTACTTCCAAATTGCCCAAATTATAATGAAGCAAATCGCCTCCCAAACATTCTTCTAATTTTTGCTGGCTTGAATTAGTTGACAATCATCAATTATCCCTGACATGCTTAGCCCATTCAATGAATTAAGTTGCCACCATCTATATACTTTTATCAAAATTTCTCCTATGAATCTGCACCTAATAATAACATGGTCCACCGTCTCATCTTCTTCTTTACAATTTGGGCAAACCGCTCCAGGTTCGATTTGAACTCCTTAATGACCTAAGTTTTGCCTCCTTGGTGGCCTTCCCTATTTTACCATTCACACACATATGTTAATCTCCTGTAGGATTGTTGAATTCCACTTGTTGGCTTGCACACCATCCATCGACTGTGACTACGTCTCATCCAGCCTTTTGCTAATCTTTTTAAAAAAAACTTGCCACTAGGTTCATAGCTCCACCACCATTTATCCTGTACATCAACCTGTAAATGTATATATTTAAGACTTATCAATAGTTCTAGCAATTATGCATTCCTACCCCTTGGAGGCCAACACCAATCCCACCTGCACATCCAACCTCCTTCATCCCACCTTCCCCTTTGACTTATTGAACAATTTTTTTGTCTTCAATCTAAACAACCTACTAAGTTTCTCCTTCAGACTTACACTCCTTAACCAAACATCTTTTCAAAAGAAAATTTTCTTCCCATCCCCCAATCTCCTTTTAAAAGAATTAACAAATTCCACTTCTCTCTTTTTTATTTCAAAACCAACCTTCAAAATCCCTCCCTACATTCCCCTAAAACAAATCTCCTTCATATTTCTTCCCAGCCCTTCTCTTTCACCATATACAACCTTAATAAACGTAACCCATAAAGCCTTTCATCCACCTTAAATAACTACCACCACTTGCCTAGGAGAACTAAACTTTTTAACTCTAAGCTTCCCATACTTAATCCATTTTCTTCCTTTCTAGCTAAAATTTTATCCTATGCAATCGATACTATACTCTTACCCTCCCCTTTCCCTCTTCAAAAAAATTGATTTTGAAGACTCTCAATACATTTGGCAACACTCATTAGGGCTTGATACAATAAGAAGCAAAATCAGGGAATACACCCTAGCTTGGACTTAATCAAGGTTACTTTTCCACCCACAAAGAAAGTTATCTTTTTAAAATTGGATTGCTTATTTATGATCTTATCAACAACTTGATTTCACACAACACATCTTCTCATATTATCTCCAACCAAAAGTCCAAGATACTTAATTGGTAAATTTGTAGCACCACAATTCACCTTTTCAGCCAACCTTTGAACTTCACGTTGTGCAATGCAAACTCCAAAAATTTTACTTTTTTTTCTAAATTTAATTTTAGTCTTAAAGACAATTGGAAATGTTCCAATAATCTTAGCAAACTCCAAACATTATGTTCTGACCATTCTCCTACAAGTAGTGCGTCATTTGCTTATTGAAGATGAGATATCACCAAGCCTCCATGGCCTATATTTACTCTTTTGAGTTTTTTGTCTCTTTTGGCTCCACCATCATAATATGTAATGCCTACACCATAATAAGGAAAAGAGATGATGACAAAGGATAACCTTGTCTTACTCCTTTCTCCATCTTAAATTTCAGTATTGGACTCCCATTCACTAACACTGAAATATAAAGTGACTCCAAACAAGCTCTAATCCACCTGCTCCACCTTTCTCCAAATCCTATCTACTACATAATTGAGGCCAAAAAACTCCAATATCCTTGCCATAAGCACGCTCAAAATCTACTTTGAATAACATTATTTTCTCCCTTTCCTTCTCGTGGCTTGCCTCACTAACTCATTTGTAATAAGGACTCCATCAATAATATGGTGCCCTTTCACAAAGCTAGACTGAACATTACTAATGATATGAGGAATTAATTGTTTAATTCTTTATGCTAAAACTTTGACCATTTTTTTGTATTGACAACCCATTAGGCTAATGGGTCTATAATCTCTCAAACAAACAGGGCTGTTTTATTTAGGAATCAGTGTTACAAAAGAGGAATTACATCCCTTATTGATTTATCCATATCTATAAAAATGTTGCACATACTCCATCACTTCCTCTTTCACCATTTCCCAGTTTTTCTTCAAAAAATTAAAGCAGAACCTGTCAAGTCCAACACCTTTATTGCCCAAGACCACATTACATCTCTAGTTTCCTCCTCATTAATTCACTTCTCCAATTTTTGCCTCATCTCTTCACTTATCCTTTTGAATTAATTATTTTTAAAAGTTGGACGATCCATTTTAGCCTCCCAAAAATTCTATTTTGACTCTCCTAGTCAATGCCTTATTTTGACTCAATAAGTATGTTTAATTAAAGTGTTTTTATTTAAATGCCTAAAATTAGTTTCCTATTAAGCAAGAAAAATAAGCTAAGTAAGGTTGTATTAAGTTCCTAAGTGTAAAATGGCACTAAAGGGCAAAAAGGGCAAAATGGTAATTTTGACCCAAGTGAGTGGCATGGCTGTAATATCATTGAAATTAAGGTCATTTAAGTATTTTTGACTAAATAAGTTAAGATTGTAAGTTATTCTAACCATTGGAATGAAAAATGAAAGTTAAGGGACTAAAATGCACTAACTATGAAATTATGGTTTTTATGCCACTTATGGCATAAAAATAAAAAGGCTAGGGGCATGGAAACAATTTTCCCTTTGAGACCTAAAGACGACCAACTGGTGAAGGAAGAAAAAATAATTTGGCATGTGGAAGAAAATTTTGTCGAACTTTTAGTGGGAGGAGGTGATGAACTTTGAGAACAAAACAAGTAACTATTCATCATCTCTTTCCAAGCCATTTTCGTTCTTCCCTTTCCTCCATAGCTGACCTTCACCATTTCTTCAAAATCCAACAAAATTCATGCAAAATTGAAGGTCCCAAAGCATATATATCAAGGCTCTAGCTTATTTTTGGTTATTTGGGTGCATTTGTCTTGCCTTTTGCAAGTTTTGGCTTCAAACCCTAAGGTGAGTTTGTCCATAGGTTTAACTTGGTTCTAAGCTTAAAATATGATTAGTGATGGTCTTAATTTAGTGCTTGTAGTGCCTATTTGGCTTGGATTTAGGCTTGGAACTCAAGGAAAACAAATTGAGCTCAAGTGGGCTTTATGTAGCTTGTTTGCTTTAATCTTCCTTTGGTTTGAATTTGAGGTAAGGGGTTAAGTTAATCTAAGTTAAAATGATGTGTTTCATGTTTACTTCATGAATGGGAAGTGAAATTGAAAGTGCCAAAGAAGTGGAATTACTTGGAGATTAAGTGGAATGGAGGAAAGGGCATGAAAGGCACAAAAATTGTTGCACTTCCAAAGGTGATGTGATAACACCCCCATGGCTGGTATGACCGCATCAATTCCGGAAAAGTGGCCAAAACTGAGATCTTATTGCTCCTTATATTGGGGTGCAATAGCATTATGGCGGAACAGGGCCCTAGTGCCATGATTTTACTAATACTTGTATGCTCTTTGGGAAATATGATCCCACTTAGGTTATAATTGGCTAATTATTACTCATGAAGTATCTTAAATCTTTACGTGCAACTAGTTACTTAGCCTACCTTGCATAAAAAATATGCACGCATTGTCCTGGTTATGTGATAATAATAAATTAAAATAACATTAAAAATAGTGTCATGGCAGTTAACAAAAACACGATTCAAAACAAGCCAAGACATAAAAAATTTAGTTGCTTTAACTTCAAGTAACAATTATGTGCATACATCTTAATCTCATATGCACCCAAATGTAACCCTAGTGTTATACACACCAATGGAAACTAGTAAAGGCAATCTCTTTGTATAAAAATATCATACATATGAAAGAAGCAACATACAACTACTAATATCCATCTTTAGCCCTTCACCCAAGCAAGCTAACTTCAAATGATGAGTCACACCTTCCTTGTACTCACTTAGCCTTAACTTTAAGGCAAACGTTTTGGTCAGTACTAGCTTATGCCATAAGTAACTTAAAAACTTGGAGTTTCCTACTTAGAGAATATCTTTAACCCAATAAAACTTAGCCTTAACAGCTGCCCCTTACCAACTGTTAAGCCTGACTAGCTTACATGGTACCTGCATAACACTTAAGGGATGAATACTCAAAAGTACTCAGTAAAGGATTTGGAACTTGTAGGGGAAAACAAATGCAAGCATACAAAGCACGGCAACATATATATATAGATATAACATACATGGCAAAACAAGCAACCAACAACACAACCAGAAACAAGAATAAAAACAATAAACAATGCAAAATAATGGATGAATGGATGAATAAATGAAATATGCACAAGCAAATGCACTTAAGACTTCCTTACACCTGTAGGTGCTAAACTTGCCATGAGCTCTTACGGCCAGGGTACCTGGATACTAGCCCCCATATCCTATGCTAGCACTTAACTAACCCCATGAAGTCCATTTACGGGTACCTTAAAGGAAGTCATCAGTTACTCAACAGTTGCCCACCACTAACAAATTGTGTAGAGTAAGTCACTACTTACTCCTTCCTTACCCGTCTCTTCCTTTAACTTATTCTGCAGAGTAGCTGCCTTACGTGGTTCAACTTACCAAGCTCAAACAGCTCCATAGTGACTTACTTACCAAATCTCAAGGTTTGGTTGAGATCCTCTTAGGTTTCCTTTTTATTGCCCTAAGGTCTATGACCTCTTACTTAGACCAACAAAGAATCTGAAATGCACCTTAATCCCCTTAGTGCTCCCTTAGCAACTTAAGCACTTTAACCCCCTTAGCCACAATTACTTACCATACCTTAACCACACCACTTAGCTACCACCTAAAAAATGCATAATTCCCAACTTAGAAATGAGTTCTAGACCCAACTGAGGCTACGAAACATCTTAAATTGGCCTAGGGATGGCAACCGAGAGGTTGAGATATCCTTAAAGCGCCCCGAGCATGAGGGACTTATGCCTTGGCAATGCCATCGATGACGCGTCACCAACAACATCAATGCTCAGGCTTCTTGGAAGATCACCAGCAATGCATCACCAACTTGCATTGCCACCAGTGACGCATCATCAACGTCAACGCGTCGCCAATGCTCTATAACATTGTATGATTACGTGTGAACTTGCATGAAACTTGGCCAATCTTCCTATCCCTAAAGCTAATTCACATGGTTCTTAATTCTACTTTATTCCCACATGTAATACTACATTGCTATACAATATATAATCTAAATTAACTTAAATTCCTTACCTCAAATTATCCTTAAAGCAAGAAACAAGCAACCAGCACATTTGAGCTCCAAGGAGTTCCTTTGAGTTCCAAGCTTGAATTCAACCAAATTGGACAACAAGGGCACAAAATTAAAACCATTTCTAACCATTTAACAAGTTTAGAACTAACCCACAAGGATAAAAAAATGTTTACCTTGAACCAAAAACTTGCAAGAACGACTCCAAATATACCATAAAACGAGCTAAGGGCTTGTTGGGATAGCTTTGGGACCTTAAAATTTTATGGAATTTTGGGTGATTTGGGAGCTTTGATGAGAAGGAGCTATGGAGGAGAAAGAGCTACAAAAATGGTGGATGGGGGAGATGATGAATAGTGTCATCTCTTCCATTTATATAGCCAACTTTCTTCCACTTGACACTTTGGCCCTCAAACTTAACTTTGAATCACTTAGGCCACTTAAACTCTTCCTGCACCATCACTTCTTGGTCCCATTGAAATATTTTTCTTACCCAAACAGCCCTTAAGTCAATCAAGCAATTATAAAACATAATAGTTCAATTTCTCACTTAGTGCATCTTTCACCTTTAACTTTCACTTTTGGTTCAAATGGCTAGAAATACCTATGGTCTTAAAATCATCTACCTCAAAACACTTGCATGAACCTAATTTCATTGAAATTATGGTCATGCCACTAACTTGGGTCAAAATTACAATTTTACCCTCTTGACCATTTAGGTGCCAATCACACTTTGGAACTCAACTTAATCCTTACTTAGCTTGCTTTTCTTGCTTAATAAAACTTATTTGAAGGAAATAACTTGGGATTTACTTACCTCAACATTCAAAGTAGTGGAAATGCTAGGATAGCCTTTACACGCATCATGCCTTGTTTTGCCCAAAGTTCATCCTATGTGGCCTTTCTGCATTATTAAGGGCTTCCTTCCACTTTCAACATTATAGCAAGCATTAAATATATTCCAAAGTCACTTTTAAGATAATTATAAGCATTAATTAATTAGGGTAATTAAGTGTGTGGTTTAAGAGGGCTAAATTTGGTGGATAATTAAGGGTACCTTAACAAACAATTAAGGTGCCAAGTGAAGGCTAAGTATGGTTCAATTTCTCTAATGACCTCAGTGTTGGGTTGTAGACCCTGGACCACTAAAGTAAAAACTAAAGGATTCTTAACTAAGCTAAGAAGATAGGTAAATAGGTCCACTAAGGAAGCCCGACTCAAGTTCGAAGAACTTGGTGAAGTCAAGCCATTAAGTCTATTACCCCGCCTAATAAGCAAGGGAGAAATGGGTAAGTGATGGGAGTGGGTGAGGACCTACTCTAGGACCCGTAAGTGGGACTTAAGTTAGGTAAAGGATTTAAGATATGTAGGCCAATGTATCAAGTACCTCCATCGTTTGCGCTCACGATAAGTCTAAGACACCTTAAGGTGTAAGAAGTCCCAAGTGTTGTATGTTGCATATCATTCACTCATGCATTAGATTTATTATTATTTTCCTATTTGTGGTTGATTGTTTGATGCGTGATTGTTTTTTTGCCATATGTACATGGTTTATTAAGTTTCCTTGTAGGTACCAAGGAACGTCTTACTAAGTATGATAATGTACTTACTCCCTTAAGCTTATCTGTGTAGGCACTAACCCCAGGCCCAACAATTAAGTGGGTAGTTATGGGCTAAGTTTCTCTATTTTTTAGGTACTTATTTTACTTGGAACCTTGTGTTTCTAAGTTACTTATAAGCTAAGTTTCATACTAACTAAGTGTTTGTGCCTTTACAATCTAAAGGCTAAAAGCTGCACAAGGACAAGTGAGGGTTTTGTATTTGAAGCTTAATAGTTCAAAGGTAGGAGCTCAAGTAGATAATCTTAGTAGTGTTTTGCCTTGTATATATGGTACCTTGTGTACTAAGACATTACCTCTATTATAACGTATTGTGGTGTAAGACCATTAAGTTACTTTTGGGTGCATGCTAGAGCTTATGTGTGTGCACAAAATTATTACTTGAAGTTTAAGTAACTGGTATTTTATTGTCTTGGCATGTTTTAAATATACTTTAAACGAAGTGCTTGAACAACATTTTCTTTGCTTATTTTATTTATTTGAGTTGCATTGCCAGGACAAACGCATGCATACCTTTTTGCAGGGTAAGCTAAGTAACTAGTTGCATGTAAATTGTTTTAATTTACCGATAAGTAATAGTTAGCCAATAGTAACTAAGTGGGATCACAATCCCTAATAGTCTACATGTTAAATAATCTGGGGCACTAGGAGCCCGCTCTGTGACAAAAAGACCTCTTGCTTATTCCATGTTTCTTTAGTTTTTCTTTGAATATAACATCAAGCGAGCCAGAAAAATTATTTCCATATTCCATGTTGAGGTTAAAATATCTTGAAAATCCTCATCCTCCATCCACGTATCAAGAAATTTAAAAGGAATACGCCCATAGTCCAGCATATCTTCTTTTAACAAAACCTATCATGGTTAGAGATGAACCTATTCAAAGCCACTACAAATGCTCCAGGACTCCATTATAAAAAATTTTCTGAAACCAAGAATCAATTCAATCTACTCATTTTCATCCTTTCTTGTTATACCAAATATATTTCTGACCCCCCTCATCTGAAGATCACATAATTTAGCCTGTTGAATAAAATTTTCAAACTCGATTGCAACCCTTTCATCAAAATTACTCCTTTTTTCTCATCCTTCTTTATTACCACGTTAAAATCATCAAACAATATTTAGATTCCATGCCTACACTTCCAAAGATTCAATAACTTTTGCCACAACATTTCTTTCTGACTTAACCCCTAAGGGCATAAATATTTATGAGGGTAATATAATCTGTGCACCTTTCCCACTTCCTAGCCACATAAATAAAACCTTGCCCTAAGAAATGTTGTTGTGTGTGCAATAAACTTGCATCCCACACACATAACAGACCACTTGACCTTTTTATTGCATCCTGATGCACAAAATCAAAGCCATCTGTCCCCCATAATGACTTTATTTCATATGTGTATGACCAGCAATAATCATCTCTTAAAGTCCTAAAAATTTTATTTTCTCTGCAAAACAAAATTCCTTGACCAACCGCCTCTTCAAGGAAATAACTACCATTCACACTTAAAGATAGTATGCGCATAACTTAAATTTTACCTCTCGTTCCTTCTAAAAATAATTCCCTTGCCACCAATTTCTCTTTACAACTTTCAGGCACTTATCTAGAGTTGTTCTCTCACTACCTTCTAAGCTCACCTTGTTTTTATCTCTATTCATCCTTTTCCTCACAAATTTGTTGGAGTAAGTGATCCAATGTGCAAGAGGACACTGACATGGAGTCCAAGGAGCAGGAAGTGAATGTTGTAACTGTTGCAAAAAACTAGAAAGATTAGTTTAGATAAAGTTAATATAACCAAGCATTTAGTTGTTTATTTAAGATGGTTTTCTTGTTTCCTAAGTTTTAGCAAAGTTTGTTTCTAACGTTCCAAGTGTAATGCCTATATAAGGCATGTTTCAATTCAATAAAATATATGCATTAGTTACCATTGCTTTTATCTTCATGTTCTGCCATTTCCTTTCATTGTGGTATTAAAGCCAAGTTGTAATTCTCAACTAGTTTCTGTTCTTTCTATCCCTCGTTTGTACTTAATAGAAAGAACAATGGCAAATGGAACTACTAGAAACAACTTAGTAAATGTGTTCCAACCTCAAATTCCTCTGTTTAAGGGAAACTGCTATGAATATTGGAGAATTAAAATGAAAACCCTCTTTAGATCTCAGGACCTATGGGATCTTATTGAACAAGGTTTCAATGCAGAAACCTTAGAAGAAGGAGCTACTAGGGAACTGATGAAGAAAGATGCAAAATGCCTCTTTTTCATCCAAAAGGCTATGGATGAATCAATATTCTCTTGCATTGCTGGAACAACTACAGCCAAATAAGCATGAAGTACCCTTAAGACTTAGTACCAGGGATTAGCAAAAGTCATCACAGTGAAGTTGCAGCTCTTAAGAAGAGATTTTAAAACCGCAATTATGAAAAATGGGGAGTCTGTTCAAGACTTTCTAGGAAGAATCTCATCTATGTTTAGCCAATGAGAGCATATGGCGACAAAATCACAGATGAAACAATGGTTGGAAAGATAATCAAGAGTTTGATTCCCAAATTTGATTATATAGTTATTGCCATTGAAAAATAAAAAAGATCTGGCTACACTTTTAATTAATGGGCTAATGAGATCCCTGCAGACTTATGAGGCTAGGATCAATAGGACAGCAGGAAAAGAGGAAGAGCAGACCTTTGAGGTCTAGGGGGAAAGAAGCAGACCCTACTAATCTAGAGAAAGAGGAAGGACCTCATTCAGAGGAAGAGAGAGAGGTAGATTAGTCTAATCTACGTACTGTAAAAAGTTTGGACATAGAGAAGATGTTTGTTGGAGCTAAGAGGACCAGGCCAAATTTGCATAGGAGGCGAAAGGAAGTGAAGACTACTTGTTCATGGCCAGTGAATAGACTAGTATACAAATATGGTATTTCGACACTGCATGTTCAAATCATTTAACTGGAGTCAAGGACAAGTTCAAGATACTGGATGAGGCATACAAGGCTCAAGTTAGACTTGGAAATGATAAGCTGGTACAAATTCAGGGTAAAGATACTGTGTCAGTTCATTCAAATTGTAAAGAAAGAATGAGTAAGAATGTTCACTATGCTCTATGTTTAGCACACAATCTCATTAGTGTTGGACAGCTAGTAGAGAATGGTTATTCAATTATATTTTAAATGGGGTTTGCTATGTTAAGACTAATGTAAGGAAAAAGCTACTGGAATCCAACATGACTGATAACAAGATGTTCCCAATAAAGTTTAAGTGCAAAAGCAAGTGTTTGTTAACAAGCAGTAAGGATGATGATTTTGAAAAGTAGCATCAATGGTATGGACGCCTTCATATTCAAGGTTACAACTTTTGGTCAGTAAAGAAATCGTGACAGGATTACCAAGTATTAGAGATCTAAAAAATGTGTGTGAAGGGCATGCTTTAGGGCATGATTTTTCAAGAATGAGTTGGGTTTATTTTCTTAGTCACAAGTCTGAAGTATTTAAACATTTCAAAAAATTCAAAATTCTGATTGAAAAATAATACAATCAAACAATAAAAACTCTAAAGACAGATAAAGGAGGTGAGTTCTGCTTCAAAGAGTTCAATAGTTTCTATGATAAGCATGGCATTAGAAGAGAATTGACAGCACCCTACACCCTAGAACAAAACGGCATTGTTGAGAGGAAAAACAGGATAGTGGTGGAAATGGCAAGGGCCACGATGCAGACTAAAGGGCTCTTAAATGAATTATGGGCAGAATCCATTGCTATTGCAGTGTATTTCCTCAACCTTTCTCCAACAAAGGCAGTATGGAACAAGACACCTTATGAAGCCTGGTATGACTCAAAACCATTTGTAACTCATTTAAGAGTCTCTGGACGTGTATGTTATGCTTTAATTCCTACAAGCAGACATAAACTAGATCAAAAGTCTAAAAAATACATCTTTGTTAGATATAGCATAAACTCAAAAACCCATAGATTATTTAATCCAAAAACAAATACCATTGTGATTAGCAAGGATGTTAAGTTTGATGAAAATTTGAGTTGGAAGGAGGAAGGAAAAATGGATAGTTCAAGGGTGGATATCAAGGAAGAGCCTGCACTAGTAGAAGTGGAAGTTGTACTAGCAACTCTTAATGAGGAAACACCTGTGAGTTCACCTTTAATATCATTTGAAGGACCATCTCCTCCATCAGACAAAACTAAAATAAAGTCTTTAAGAGAAATCTACTCCTCAACCTATGCAATGTTTGCAGGAGATCCAATTGATGTACATATAACTTTAGAAAATGAGGTCTAGAGAGAAGCTATGATAGCAGAAATTGATGCTATCAAGAGGAATAGAACCTAGGAGATTATTGACTTGCCTCAAGGAAAAAAGGTGGTAAGCCTAAAGTGGATTTTTAAAACAAAATACCACTAAGATGAAACAACTAAAAAACACAAGGCAACACTAATGGCACATGGATACACACGGAACACAAGGAGTTGATTTTGATGAGGCATTCTCACCAGTTGCTAGGTTTGAAACAGTGAGAATGATCCTTGCAGTTGCAGCAAAACATCAATGGAAAGTGCTCCAAATTGACGTAAAGTCTACCTTCCTCCATGAAGAATTGAAAGAAGAATTTTATGTGCAACAACCTCAAGGGTCCGAAAAGCCAGGAGAATAAGGAAAGACCTACAAACTCGAGAAAGCTTTGTATGGCTTGAAACAGGCATCTAGAGCATGGTACAGTAAAATAGATGAGTTTTTCCAAACTCATGGCTTTCACAGAAGTCCCAATGAACCTACCTTATATCTGAAAAAAGGAGAAAATCATGTCATCATGGTAAGTCTTTATGTAGATGACATGATCTATACAAGGTCATCATCTCAGCTCATAAAAGAATTCAGAAGATCAATGATGGAAGTATTCGAGATGACTAATATGGGGACTCTTAGTTACTTTCTTGGCTTTAAGGTCCAGCAAACCAAAGAAGGTATCTTCATATCTCAGCAAAAATATGCCATTAATGTACTGAAACAATTCAATATGGACAAGTGCAAAGCTGCAGCTACCCCAATGAATGCAAAAGAAAAGCTTAAAGCTCAAGATGGAATTGAAATGGCTGACTCTAGGAGGTTTAAAAGCTTGGTTGGTAAATTGTTTTTTTTTATCTCACACTTGCCCAGATATAATGTTTGTAGTAAGCTTGGTGTTAAGGTACATGTAGAGCCCTACAAAGCATCATTATGGTGTAGCCATAAGGATACTCAGGTACATTTCAAGAACAAGAGATTATGGAATCTGGTATTTGAAGGATGCAAACCTAGTTTTACAAGGATATATTAATAGTGACTAGGCTAGAAGTCAAGAAGATAAAAGAAGCACTAGTGGGAACTGTTTTGTCATGGGGTCTAGACTTATATCCTGGTTATCTAAAAAACAAAGCACGGTTGCTCTATCTTCAATTAAGGTAGAATATGTTGCTGCCAATGTCGTTGCTTGTCAAATTATTTGGCTCAGGAGATTGTTATATGATTTGAATCAACAACAACATGAAGCAATTGTACTCTTTTGTGATAATGCTTTAGCAATGGCCATGATGAGAAATCCTATTTTGCATGGAATGACAAAACACATTAAGATCAAGCACAACTACATATGGGAATCAGTTAACGAGGGAGAAGTGAAAGTAAAGTTATGTAGAACAGAAGATCAATCGGCTAACCTGTTTAGGAAAGCATCACCATTAGCAAAGTTTGAAGATCTGGGAGATAGACTAAACATTGGCCACATTGGCTCAATGGGGAGTGTTAGAGTAAGTGATCCAATGTGGTAAGAGGACACTAACATAGAGTCCAAGGAGTAAGAAGTGAACGTTGTAGCTACTGTAGAAAACTAGGAAGATTAGTTTAGATAAGGTTAATATGACTGAGTCTTTAGTTGTTTGTTTAAGATGGTTTTCTTGTTTCCTAAGTTTTAGCAAAGTTTGCTTCTACCATTCCAAGTGTAATGCCTATATAAGGCATGTTTTGATTCAATAAAATATATATGCAGCAGTTGTCATTGCTTTTATCTTCTTATTCTGCCATTTCCCTTCAAAATTTCTTCATCAATTTTATACTTGTTTTTTGTTTCCAACCTTCAAACTTCTCCATTACCACATAAATATGTCTAATCTTTTTTTTTTCTTATCCCTATTTTAATATTTCCTGACCTAACTTTCTTTTGCTTCTTGCTTTTTTGTTCATCTGAAATCAAATTTCACTCTTAATGCCTTAAAGATTAACTCCATACTATGAGTTAACACACAACTCAGCCCCGATGTATTTGAGTTTTCTCCTGTAATTAATGAACTATCTTTCATTAATACACGACCCCAAAGCACATCTATGGTGGCAAAGGACTCTTTGCTCCATCCATTTCGAAGAAGGCCTTCAATGTTCAACCAAACAATCCTACCAGGTTTGTTCAGATGATTTTACTTTGACCAGACCCAAACCTTCATCATCGCACAACTTCTGAAATGAATTTATAATTTCTACCTCCTCAACTTCACCAGCAACGCACTCCTACAACCATTGCATCTCCCTTGTCTGTAATTTGATCCCAACAAACTTTTGTAAAGAATTTCTCACCTTCACTTTGTTTCTTCTTGTTGCTCCATTTCCACCACTTTTACAAATTTTCTTCCATTTCTCCACCCACCATGCAACATATCTTGCTCATCACCATCTCCAAGATCCCTTGATTTGCCACTCTATTCTTCATGCCCGTGAAACCTTAAAACATTGCCCATTGACTTAAAAGATCCAATCCAGATTTTATCCGAATCGCTTGCCAACTTACCTTCATCTTTCATATAATTGAATTGAACAAAACCAAAACGTCCACATGTCTTCGTGCGCTTCCTTGCCATATACACATCAAGTACAACACCATATCTTTGAAAAACCCAGCCACAAGTATTTTGCCTCCCAATCCTCCAGAAAATTAGAGAAGAATGATGATGTTGAGATTTTGTACATAACCCTAACGAAATCCCTACCTAGCTTATTATTCATGATTTGCTTCCCACGATCTATACCCGTCTCACTTTCTCTCGAAGTATTTCCCTAGCACTCTCTTACCATTTTCTCCAAATTCCTACACATACAAATTAGATTATTAGATTATTAAGGCAATGTTACTATTTGCTTAGTTGGTCTAGTATAGCTAGGTCAAGAAATTGAGTGGGCTGCCTGAAGCAATGTTGCTCTTTCCTTCAGCCACGGACAACAGCTAAATCTGGCACCAACATAATGCAACTCCTAGGCCAAATGTTCTACCGTAGATGCTATAGATTTTCTTGCCATCATTTGAGCAAAGAACAACAAAATTATTAAGCACAGACATAACTGATTCGATCAAGGCCAACAGATGGTAGCAAGCGAGAGTTGTGATTTTTTCTTGCTTCTAATTTTCTCCTGTTTATGGAAAGGTAGCTATTTTCTGAAAGAATAACTCTACAGCCACTCATAAAGCTAAATTTCAACAGAAACAAAAAACTAAATAACATGGAAAAGTGAAAAACATATGTGTAAAAACTCACCAATTGATAGAACAACACAACCACAATAGAAGAAATGCGCCATCCAAGCCTCTAGAGGATGAAAAAGTAGTTGAGAGTATTGTAGTATGGCTTGAGTTGAGAGCTGAGGATAACACAAAAAGCACTCAATTCAAAAGCCATCAAGACATAAAAGCAACTTAGAACTGATATCTATCAAACAAAACAAAAATAAGAACATCAACTATGTAATGTCAGTGACAATTTTTTTCCTGAACTGCAAGAACTTTATTAAAAAGCATGTAGGTACAACCTATTGAGAAACCTAGTAGGAAACTAGACTTCCAATTTGCTAAAACAGCAATTTCTCCAAGGTATGCTAATTACAAGTGATTTTCAATAGAAGTAGTAGGTTTTTGGTACCACTCATACCGCGAGCAATTAAACTTTCTACATCTACCAGAAAGCCAAAAGAACGACGTTCTTTAGATTTCATTCACTAATTGATCACAAATGATATTGGTTTTGGCATTGAAAATAGTATTGTTTCGTCCCAACTAATGCAACTAGGCTAAAATTCTTTCTGCGACATCCCAAAATAGTACCTATTTTCAACTTCTTAGTGGCGATTGACGAATTTTCTTTAGTAGTTGTTTCAAGTTTGTGTTGGTTGGCCCTGGAATGTTCCACCATTTGAATACTTTAGACGAGACTTTGAATGAGAACATAGATGAGTAAAAAACATGGTTTGCATCCTCAATATTGTTGTTGTAGAAAGGGCAAGTTTCCTTTATGTATTGTATTCCTCGTATCAATAGATTGAGCTTTATTGGGAGTCTATGGGCTTTCTAGTTGAAAACATTTATTTAGAGGGAATCCTTTTGCTCCATTCAAAGTTCTTGGTCTCCCGGTTGACTTGTAGCTATTTCTTATCAAATTCTTCACAAAGTGATTTGATAGAAAAAAAAAACTCAGTTGGATGAGAGTGAGCACCATGTAAGATCCTCGAAATGCTTGTTAACCTGCACTTCTCTAAGTGGCTCCATTAGAGTATTAAACTCACTTTTTTCTCTTCCTCTTGGGCATCTCCTCCAATCCCAAACCCATAGGCACTTCCCATTAGCCCACTCACCCCTCTCAATAATTTTGGAATGCTTATTAAGTGCTAATGCATATAACATAGGGAACAAAGACTCCAACTTGCAATCTCCCTCCCAGAAGTCTTTCTAGAATGAAATCTTTTTACCATTCCCTACTTTATATCTAAATATTTTTCTCAAATCTAAGCTCAGCCTATTAATGTCAGTAACAGTAACAACAGAATATTAAAATATTTCAAATTTGGAGTATTTTACAAGTACCATGAGAAGAGAAGCGACAGCAACAATAACTGAAACGCCCAAAATCTCCAAAGCACATCTCCAGCGCTCTCTTCTCTGCTGCCGCTCCTTCCTCCGCCGATCGAACTCTCCATGTCTTTCCCTCCCTTCCCCTCTCTCTCTCCTCCCCTCCTCCAGAACACTCTCCAAAATGACCAGACTGTCCCTTCCAGTGAGCTCATTCCCCTCCATCTCCATGTCCACCATCTCCAGCCTTATCTCCCTCACGTGCATCCCACAACCCTTCCTCCTTACGCACGTGACCACCGCCTCGCACTTCACCCCCGCTCCGACCACCGTGGCGAACCGCAGTTCCACGTCGTTCAACACGAACGGTCGGGCCGACACCGTTCTTCTGCTCGACACGTTGACCGCCCGCTTCCTGGTTGGGTCGATTATGATCCAGCTTAGAGTTAAGTGACTCTCCAAATATTCGATGAACCCGTCGTCTGGACCTTCATAAGTCACTGCTGTCGGGTACGTCTCCATTGGATCCAGGAGGTAGACACGGAAAACAGATCTGTTGAACCAGCGCGTGGTGGTCACTGTGTCCTGAACCTGGGACAAAACGGCCGTGCCGCGGTAGTAGATATCGACGGCAGAGATTATTCTCGCGGGCGCACTGGTGCTACTGCTGCCACCGGGATCTGTGTGGTGGAGGAGCGGGAATGAACTGGAGAAGAAGGATCGGTAGCCGGAGGGGAAAGAAGAGATAATTTGGTCGAGGCGTGGGTCTCGCACCGAAGGCCAGGTGGCGCAGCAGATATCGCGCCATATGTGCTGGCTGGAGCACAGGGAGTTGAATCGGGAGGATACGCAGCCGAGAGCGGCGAGCGTGGCGCCGTCCAGGCGGGGGAGGATGTGGCTTTGGATGATGTCGTGAGGGAGGGAACTCAAGGAAGAGATAGTTTCATCGCTGCCAAGACGTCGGAGTTGTGGTGGCCGCGACGGTGGTCTTAGTTTGGGCGCCATTCGGATTGTACGGCGTTTGGTTGGTAGGCAAAGACAAGTCAGCTTCTGTTTTTTTATGACTTTTTGTAGTCGAAAATGTTGATTTTTCTTTTTTCTCCGACGAGCATTTTATTTTCAAAACTAACTATTAGAATAAGATTCTTAGTATGTTTAATGCTAATAGTGTAAGAAATTAAAAAATTTATGTCCAGCAGGCAGCACGTGATGTCTTTTCTCTTTTGGTGGACCACATAATAATGGGAAGTGTTAAAACTAATTGGTCCTCCACCTTATCAATCTTACTTTTTTTTTTTTTGCGTTCTCAAATTTTTTCAATATTTTTAATTTTTTTTGTTAAAGTTTGATTTAAAGATATTCATTTCAATTTATATTGTAAACAGTTTTAAAAAATTATATGCATAAACCAAAGTTTTTTAAGTACTATTTTCATATAAAAAGTTTATGTTTTTATAAGAATTTTTTTAAAAAAAATCATGAATTAATTGCTATAAATAATAAAGGTGACAAATTTGACAAGACAGATGAAGTAATTTAGTTTACCATATTATCTTTCAAATTATTATTTCAATATTTACTTTTTCCAACTTTCTGATTTACATGCAAAAAATTATACACAAAAATGGAAATAACACAAATTTTTTTCACTTTCTTAATCTTCGTTGCTAACCAAATTGAACAACATTGATGAGATGTAAGTATATTTTCCTTTTTGGTCAGAATGAATGATACTGATAGCCGAAGTGCCCATCACCTTCTGGGACCCCAGATTTGGACAAAGTACCAACCTCGGCAGAGAAACTACCTGCCGAGGAAAGAAGGACGTATGACCTCCGTAGTTCGACCTCGGCGTTCCTCCGTTCCAGGGAACGACGATACCAACCAAGGAGGGCGATTAAGCCATCCTCGGAAGTAGAGATAGCCCCGAGAAAGACCACCCTTGGGAAATATGTTCCTGTGAATACCAGAGTAACCTCGGAAAGTACGACAGGAGCAATTAAGGAGCCTCTGACACATCCCCAACAAGTCAAACACGTTCTGACATGCCGCTTGCAGGGACATGCCGCTTACAGGGACATCCTATCACGCCAATCTCGGGACGCCTAGGCTCCTAGCCAGGCGGCCTATGATCGGTTAAATGTCCCTTCACTTCCCGAAGATGTGGATCACATCCCACCGAACACGTGACATGATCTGGGATGGCCACATGAGGAGAACTACTACTGTTCGCTCCTCTATAAACACTCAGAAAACGCCCTAGGTAGGGCAAGGTCTTTAAAAAACACAAGAGACCATACTTCTCCGTTATCTGTCACCTCTTTATCCCCTAAAATATTGACTTGGGCGTCAGAAGCTCTTGCCCGGAAACATACTCCGGGGACCTCCTAACCTTTGTTTTCCAGGCATTTCAGGCACTTTCCCCTGGGAAACCTCCTCCTCAGACGCTCTCCTCCATCAGAAGTCCCCTTCGCCCATACCATGACACATGACGAAACTGCCACCGAGCACCACTTGTCGCCGTCTGTGGGAACTCTTTCCCATGTCGTCGTTGTAGAGACTCGGCGCTCAAAGGACGAAGGGATTCCAAGATCCCCCCTTACGCCCGAGGCTCAGCCGGCGACTACTCTGCCCGTAGCAGAGGCTTATGGGATGGAGGATGACCGCCCGGTAACGGTGACGATGAGCTTTCTACGAGACTTTCAGTGTTCCATCGTCGCCGAAATAACTCAACAGCTTGATCAGAGGTTGCCCCAACCTCCTCTGGTCCGAAGGGCCTCACCCCCGGCCGCTCATCGGGAAAGGAGTTCAAGGTCCACCCATCGAAGTTCCGGGAGTGGGGACTCCCTTGATGCCTCCTCAACAGAAAACAAACCTGTTGAGGTACGGCCCACCAGAAGGGGAGCCCCAAAAGAGACTAAGGCCTCCTGCCAACGAAGTGCGTCCCCCTACCGGAGGTCCCTGTCTCCTCCTCGCCGAAGCCGTTCCCCGAGGAGAATGAGGAATTCGCCATTACCGGCGAATACGCGGCAGCAGGGAGAAGTCAACACGGCTGTTCTTATGGAAAAAATCCTGGGAAGACTGGAAAAGGTCAAGAGACAGATCTCCCGAAAACCAATCTGGTCCAGGTTGTCTGACTCTTACACCGGAGAAGAATCGCCCTTCATGCGCGAAGTGGTAGAGGCACCCATGCCCAACGATTTCAGGGTACCTCACCTAGAGACGTATGATGGACGAAGTGACCCTCAGGCGCACCTGATGAAATATAAGCGAAGCATGGTACTCCATGGCGCAAATGATGCTACACTCTGTAAGTGCTTCGAAGTAACACTTTCGGGACCAACAACGGCATGGTATAACTCTCTGGCCCAAGGGAGCTTGCTAAGCTTTCAATAGCTATGCACTGCCTTCACTCAGTAGTTCATTGGTAGCGGACCAACTGCCAAAATGCCAGTACAAATGTTCGACATAGCTCAGCGAGGGGGGGAGACCATTCGCGACTACGTTGAGAGGTTTAACCGAGAAGCGCTGAGCGTGCCCGAATTTTGACCAGAAATTCGCATCCTCGCGATGGTTAGAGGACTTCAGAGGGACTCCCAACTATTTTATGAGTTTTCCAAAGACCCACCAAAAACTCTTGGGGAGTTTTATAGGAGGGCCGAACAGCATATAATGGCAGAGGAACTCAGTATAGGAGGACCCAAAGGAGAACATCCTCGCTCCGAAGGGCCCAGCCATCAGCCTCGACATCCGAATGAGGGAGAAAGGCCCCGAAAGCATCACATTCTCCCCCTTGAACACAACGAGAGCTAGCATCCTCATGGCGCTAGAAAGGCAAGGGACCACAGTACCAAGACCAAAGGCCATGACCTTGGAAAACAAAAGAAACATGAAGAAATTCTGTCAGTTTCACCGGGACCATGGCCATGACATCGAAGATTGTTTCCAGCTGAAGAAATATATCGAGTCCTTAATCAAACAGGGTCAACTCTGTCGATACTTGCGGATACCCTCCCCAAAAGGAAGGAAGGAAGAACAAAGGAGTGGGGACGATGAAGAATATGACTCGGATAGACGTCGAGACCGAAGCCCCCTGAAAAATCTGCCACCGTCAGCAAAGGTTATCCAAACCATCACTACTGGGATACCCTCGACTGAAAAAAAAGAGGAAAATAAGAGAAGTCTCCGTAATGGAGTACGAGAGCCCCTCAAGAAGGCTCACTTGTAGAGACGGGTCTACGGTAAAGTTCCCACACGACGATCCACTCTTTGTCATGGCAAGGATAGGAAACTGGGATGTCAAAAGGGTACTCCTCGATGACGGCTCAAACACCAATGTCATCTTTTCTCATCTGCCGACTAAATTAGGCATTCTGATAAGCGATCTTAGCCCAGTCAGCTCCCCCACCCTTGGCGTCGGACCAGCCGAACTTCCAGTCCTCGGGTATATTAACTTGCCTTTGATGCTGAGAGGGGTTTCACTACACAGCCAGGAAGAGTTAATTGCCTCCGACAGGACGAGATTTGTAGTGATTGATGTACCGTCGGCTTATAATGCTATCCTCGGATGGCAGACTCAGGGCAACTTCCACATTCGCCCAGACGTAAAGTACTTAACGGTCACCTTCGCCACCAAAGACGGAGATGCAGAGATCTTCATTGACCAAGCCGAGGTCAGAAAAGTCTTCACAAGGGCTAGACAAAGCCCAGCAAAGATCCAAGTGCAGACTTCGGCAAAAGAAAAAACAGCCTCAGTGGACGAGGAAACAATAAAGAAGGAAGCTGAAAGCCTCGAAAAAATAGAAACAGAGGATGTAGAGCTGATCCACGGCCAAAACACCCGAATTGGGAAAAAACTGGCCGAGGGAGACAAAAAGAGGCTTGTATCCTTCTTGTGTATGAACAACGATCTATTTGCCTACTCACCGAAGGATATGCCTGGGGTCGACCCCAGCATAATCGACCACAAACTTAGAGTGCAACCGAATGCCAGACCAATTCGCCAGAAAAAACGGAGTCTATCGGCTCACAAGAACTCCTTTGTTAAAGCCAAAGTTAATTGCCTTCTCGAGGCCAGAGTAATAGGAGAGGTAAAATACCCCAAATGGCTCAGTAACGTGGTTATTGCCACAAAAGATGGAAGTGAAAAACTCCGAATGTGCATCGACTTCCGAAATCTGAATGACGTCTGCCCAAAAGATTCTTACCCTTTGCCAGCCATAGACTAGCTGGTAGATGCAACTGCCGAATATGGGCTTCTTAGCTTCCTCGATGCCTTTAGCAGATATCATCATATTCGGATGAACCCCAAGGACGAAGAAAAAAATGGCCTTCATCACGGAAATGGGCACCTACTGCTACATCAGAATGCCCTTCGGGCTTAAAAACGTAGGGGCCACCTATCAAAGGTTGATGAACAAGGTATTCGATTCACAGATTGGGAAAAATATGGAAGTATACATTAATGATATAATAGTCAAGAGCAGAATGCCTGGTAATCATATCATTGATCTAGCCGAAACCTTCCAACGGCTTCGGGAGTTCGGCATACGTCTTAATCCCGAGAAGTGTGTGTTCGGAGTAAGTGCAGGAAAGTTTCTCGGGTTTATGGTATCAGAAAGGGGAATAGACGCTAACCCTGAAAAGTTCAGAGCCCTGCTGAATTTTCGAACACCTACATCCATCAAAGACATACAAAGGCTCACTGGGAGGATCACCTCCCTTAGTAGATTCATCTCCAGGTATGGTGACCGATGTCGTCCATTTTTTAAAGTGCTCACCAAAGTCCCCAAAGGCAACGACACCTTTGGGACCCAGGAGCATCCATGGAACACAGAATGCCAGAAAGCTTGGGACGAGCTTAAAAGCTACCTGACCCACCTACCAACACTTCGGCAACCTCGGGAAGGAGAGCCTCTTATCCTCTACCTCGCGGTCACAGAAAAAGCGGTGAGTTTGGTCTTAGTAAAAGAAGAAGGCGGGAGGCAATGGCCAATATATTATGTAAGCAAGTCCCTGCATGGTGCCGAGACCAGATACCCATTGCTCCAAAAGGCTATCTATGCCTTAGTACTCGCAGGCAGAAGATTGCGACCCTACTTTCAGGGACACGCCATCACTGTCTGAAGTAGCCTGCCCCTACAAGATGTGATGAAAAAAGTGGAGCACTCAGGAAGAATATAAAAATGGTGTATCGAACTCGGAGAATATGACATAACTTACGAACCTAGAACGGCGATAAAGGCCCAGGCACTGGTGGACTTCATTGCCGAAATCCCTGAGATCGAAAAAACCAAAGCCGTCACAGAATGCCGAACAGAGGCTGACTTAGAATGGAAGCTCTTTGTTGTTGGAGCGTCAGGCGCAGAACATCAGGGAGCTAGAATAGTCCTTCGGGGGCCCGAAGGCATGGAAGCCTCTAAAGCAATCAAGTTCGGTTTTAATGTTACCAATAACATTACTGAGTATGAAGCCCTCACAGCCAGACTAAAGATGGCCAGGAAAGTCAGCGTAAAAAACCTTATGGCCCACAGTGATTCACAGTTAATAGTTCGGTAGACGAAAGGGGAGTACGCGGCCAAGGATCCAACCTTGGAAAAATATCACGACCTTGTTCAGAAACTCATTGGAGATTTTGACTCGGTACACATAAAGAACGTGCCCCGAAGTGATAATACCCAGGCCGACGCCTTGGCCAAATCCAAAGAACCCACCGAAGTGCTGAAACAGCCCAGTACAGAATTACTGTGCATAGAAACCTCGGGAGAAGGATGGCAGGATCCCATCAAGAAATATCTAGTAACTTCGGAGCTCCCCGAGGACCCTAAAAAAGCCGCAAATGTGCGAAAGCGCTCGGGAAAGTACTTCCTCATTGGAGAAGATCTGTACAGGAAAGGGTATGCAAGCCCCCTACACAAATGTGTAGGCGAAGATGATGTCAGAACAATACTTGAAGAAGTCCACGAAGGAGCATATGGTTCCCATATAGGAACAGACGCCCTCGCTGGGGTACTACTCCACCAAGTTTACTTTTGGCCTACCTTGAGAAAAGATGCAAGGCAGTTTGTCCGAAGATGTGACAATTGCCAAAGGCACGCCAACATCCAAAAGCTACCCTCGGAAAGAGTAAAATCAGCATATTATCCCTGCCCCTTTGCCGTATGGGGTATTGATCTCATCGGACCTCTCCCAAATGCTTCCGATGGGGTAAAGTTCTGCATAGTCACAGTAGACTACTTCTCTAAGTGGATAAAAGCAGAACCCCTGGCATCAATCTCGGCAAAGGATGCACAAAAGTTTGTATGGAAGAACATCATATGCCGATTTGGCATACCGAGGGTAATTGTGGCTAACAATGGAACCCAGTTTACGGATAAAGGGTTACCGGAATTCATGGCTGACCTCGGAATAAAGATGCATTTTGCTCCAGTAGCCCACCCTCAAAGTAACGGGCAGGTCGAAGTATCCAACAAGACAATAAAAGATGGCTTGAAGAAAAAACTAAAGGAGGCAAAGGGGAAATGGCCAGGAGAGCTCCCGAGTGTGCTGTGGAGCTACCGTACGACTCCCCTGAAGAACTACTGGGGAAACTCCCTTCTCGCTCGTGTACGGAACAGAGGCCATTATTCCCATTGAGATCATACAACCTTCGGTAAGAATACAAGTGTTCGACAAGGAAGGAAATGATCTCGGATTGAGGACAAAACTGGACCTCGCCGAGGAGCACCGAGAAATGGCCGAACTAAGAAGAAAGGCTTTTCCACAAAGAACAGCTCACACTGCTAACTTGCACGTAAAGAGAAAAGAGATCAAAAAATGAGGCCTGGTTCTTCGAAAGGCTGAATTCGAGCAGCGAAGGCCGTTAGAAAGGGTACTTCGGGCAAACTGGAGTGGACCTTATTTGGTCCTCGACGAAGTTCGCCCAGGGGTCTATAAGTTGGGTGACACCGAGGGAGTAGAGTTAAAAAATACTTGGCATTCAGACTTTCTAAAAAAATTCTATACTTAGACATTTTTTCAAAGAAAACTTGTAAGCATTCCTCCCCGAAGTCGTCGATGAAAGTACATGCCGAATATGGCTGCGTTACTAAAGAAATGTTCCATAGTGGTTTTCCTTTTGGAACAAAGCTCCTTGCTGGAATCTAAGAACTCGGCCGAATACGGAAAAAGTCTAAAAAGATTTTTTCCGAAAAAGTAGTCGCAGGTGTCCGCCAAAGATGCACACTTAGAATTACGCCGAATTTTGATGACTCACATTCGGAAGAAAGAATGGAAAATGAAAAAAAAAATCTTCATTAGAAATCTTAAGGCAAAAAGTACAAAGTAGCAGAAGTGCAAGGAAGAAAGAAAAAGCCTATGGCTGAGCACGGGCATCCGATGTCTCTTAAACATTATCATCTGTGGTTGACTCAGTCGGAGGCACAGGCCCAATCGGAGGGAGATTGAGAAACTCAATCTTAGACCATGTAGACCTAGGCTCTTTGGGGAAGTCTAGGGCAGACAGGTAAGAAAGGTCAAGCGCAGGGTACCGAGCAAGGACCTGGTGGCATGCCAAGCAGAAGCCGTCTTGGTAAGACACCTTCGACATCTGCTCAGTCTGATCCTTCTCGGCACTAAGAGCCGCCAACTTGGCCTTAAGTCCATCAATCGTCCCCTCCAGCTTCTTCTTCTTTTTTCCCTTAGTTTCCTTATTCTTCAACAAATCAACCTCAGCTTGAAGCTTGGCATTCAAAGCAAGCGCCTTTGCAAGATTCTCGCCGTCTTGAGCGTTCACTTGTCGAAGGACCTCGTTCTCTGAGGAGAGAGCGGCACACTTTGAGCCGAGGTCTTCAACTTTAGCTAAGAAGTCAAGAAGAAGCTCTTGCTTGCTAGCCGCGAGCTCGGCCCGAAGATTCACTATGTCCTCCCTCACAATCTTGTTTAACTCGCCGTATTTGAGGACATGTTTGGCACAAAACTCCTTCATCTTGCGTAGAGAATCTTCAGACCCAGAACGGGACTCCGTTTGCTTTGCCGCCCAGGCACGGAAGTATTCGCTATATGCCAAAAACTGCAAAAAAAGAAAGGCCCCAAACAAGTATCAGAAGAAGATAAGAACTTAGAAGAAAAATTTTCTAAGTAAAAAAGAAGGAATAACCACCTGGGCGGCATGCTCGGTCATCCTTGCCTCGAGGACCTCTTCATTAGGGCACTCGGTGACAAGCGACTGGAAGGTGGCATTGGTCATCACCCTCGTTGCCATCTGCGGCGCCATCAGCTGGCTATCCTTAGAGAACAGATTCATGTCCTCTGTGAACATCCAGAAGGGCTCCCTCGGCACCTTATCTTGAGGGATCCTCCAGTCCCGAAGAGCCCTCCGACGAGCGTGAGTCTCCGTCCAGGAAGCGGTGTTCATGTCCTCTGCAATATCACGCCAAAATTCCGTCAAAACATCATCCTTTAGCCATTCATCTAGAAAATCGTAGATGCGAAAAATACTAAGATTTGTGGAAGAATGGCTAAGGAACCAACCTGGTGGAACTTCGGCGATGTCATCTTCAGACTTGCCCTCTCGGACTTCACCAGGAACATTCTTCCCCTTCCTTCTCCTGTTCTCTTCGAGCTCCTGATCAAACCTTATCTCGGCCGAAATCTCAGCAGTAAGAACGAGGCTTAATGCTGCCCCAAGGAGGGCAGGATCTGAAGGAAAGTCCACGGGGGTCAGAGGTTGGCTAGGGGACCGATCGTCCACCTCAACCATATCTTCGGGGGGAGGGGGAGTGGTAGCCTTAGCCTTCTTGGACTTAGAAGGACGGCCGGCCGTCTTCTTCCTCTTGGCAGGCGCCTTCTTACGCACTTGCTCCCCCCTCTCGGTTTGCCCGAGAAAAAGTGACTTGTGGAAGTCAGCAGATTGATCGCCCATCTCTGCAAAAGGATAAAATATCAGTGTAAGTCAAAAACAAAAATTGAGATCAAACCTTGGAAAGTGACTTACTCTCGGCAAAAGCCTCATATGATATCTCGCCCCGAAGGAGCATAACTACCCAAGCCTTCTTCCCCGGAAGAATGGGCACGGGCATACCAAGGTCACTTTTGTGCGCGTTCACCACTCCCAATTCGCGAAGGACCTCCTCAGTCATGAGGTCCCACTTGATGGGAGAAGGGTAGAATGAACGCGGAGGGCCCTCAGGGTCCCAGTCTGCCACGGCCCGAATAAATCTATCAAACTTATCAAACTCAGCAAGCACCACTAGAGTTAGGAGCTTCCGGGGATCAACGATGTCAATCTTAAGAGTCCCCGAAGCCCATCTAGTCGGCACGTAGCTCCAAAACTCGGGGACTCGAAGAAGGAAAAACTTCTTCTGCCACCCTCGCCAGCTGTCCTTGTTGTCGAAGGTAAAAGTAAAATTCTTAGTCCCGGACCCTCGGCGAAGCAGGAAGTAAAAGCCGCCATTCGGGACCGGGAGGAGTTTGTAGTATTGCATGAAAAAAAGAAAGTGGGGGTCTATCTTAAACACCCCACACATGCAAAGGAAAGAATTAAAGTAAGAATAAGAATTTGGGGGAAGTTGATTCACGGCAATCCGTGGAATTTGCAAAATTCGCATATCACCCGATGGGGAGGATACCGAAGACCAGCCCTCAACTGAGCTCAGTAAATGGTAACCTCATCCGAATCAGCTGCGTAACCATATGAACCCAGGATAGGTAACCTCGGGATGGCATAGGAAGGAAGGTAATACTTGGCCATCCACTTCGTCATCTTTTCCGAAGTGGTGGAACAAGGGTGAGATTCAAGAGCAAGAAATTTTTCAGGGAAAGCCCGGATAGTCATCAACAGAGTTGGATTCGACATCTTTTGGAAAGAAAGAAGTATGACCTCGGGCAAAACGGAGGAAGAAAATAGAAAGAATGCAGAAGAACGAACTTCGGAAGGAAAAAGAAAAAGGACTACAGAAAATTTGGGTTGCGAGACGCCGTCGTGAAGAGTTGCCAGAGATCGCTCCACCGTAGGAACCACCACCGGAACAAGGAAAAAGACAAGAGAAGGCTCTGGAGCAGATGAGGGCAAAAGCAAAGAGTGAGGCAAAAATGAGACGAAAGGTGCTTATATAGACCGAAGAAGGCTAAGCAAAGGTCATCATAATTATCCCTCGAAGATGCAACGGCCTCATTATTACTCGAAAGCGAAGAGGAACAGTTAGCACGACCGGCGTAACTATTTCCCCACCTACTAGCGTCCACGTGTCATCCGACGCGAAGAACCAAGGCACACCTCTCTGACATCACAAAACACAGGCACGGTTATCCATAACTGACACGTCTGACCAAAGGATGTGACGATTCCCAAACCTACAGCAGAAAAAGTGGAAACAGAAGTAACACGCACCCTGAGGCCCTCAAGGGAGCTAGGGAAGGGTACCTCGGCTATGAAGGAACGCCTTCGGGAGAAGAACAATTCCTCGAGTAGAGTTCTGACCGTGAATTCGGTGCAAAAGCCTTTCTGGAAGTGTGCAGCCGAAGTCTCCACTTTGACTTCCCGGGAGGGGGCATGTGATAGCCGAAGTGCCCATCACCTTCTAGGCCCCCATATTTGGACAAAGTACCAACCTCGGCAGAGAAACTACCTGCCGAGAAAATAAGGACGTACGACCTCCGTAGTTCGACCTCGGCGTTCCTCCGTTCTAGGGAACGACGGCACCAACCTCGGAGGGAAATTAAGCCATCCTCGGAAGTGGAGATAGCCCCGAGAAAGACCACCCTCAGGAAATATGTTCCTGTGAATACCAGAGTAACCTCGGAAAGTACTACAGGAGCAATTAAGGAGCCTCTGACACATCCCAACAAGTCAAACACGTTCTGAAACGCCGCTTGCAGGGACATGCCGCTTGCAGGGACATCCTATCACGCCACTCTCGGGACGCCTAGGCTCCTAGCCAGGCGGCCTATGATCGGTTAAATGTCCCTTCACTTCCCGAAGACGTGGATCACATCCCACCGAACACGTGTCATCATCTGGGACGGCCACATGAGGAGAACTACTACTGTTCGCTCCTCTATAAACACTCAGAAAATGCCCCAGGTAGGGCAAGGTCTTTAAAAAACACTAGAGACCATACTTCTCCGTTATCTGTCACCTCTTTATCCCCTAAAATACTGACTTGGGCGTCAGAGGCTCCTCCCCGGAAACATACTCTGGGGACCTACTAACCTCTATTTTCCAGGCATTTCAGGCACTCTCCCCTGGGAAACCTCCTCCTCAGGCGCTCTCCCCCATCAGAAGTCCCCTTCGCCCATACCATGACACACAACGAAACTGCCGCCGGGCACCAGATACATTGAAGACCCATCATGATGCTGGGAAACAATATAAAAGGGTTTAGGATGGCAGATAGATGATACAATCTAGGAGAACAATCCTACCTCACCCCCTAACTTACTTTAGAACTAAGGCATGATTTAAGCACCAATTCGTGAAAGATACATAAGCTTGAGTAACTATCTGATGCACCCAGCACAAAGCATACACCTCACTCTTGTATTTTATAAAATAGTATATTTATATGAATAAAACAATATATTGTTTTAGAATAAAACAATGCATCTTACTATATAAATATAATCATTAATACATCACATTTACAAACAGCAATTTCAACTCAAAAAATAGCAAAATTTACAAACAGCATTTCTTACAAAATATATATATATAGTATATTACAGGACAACACATTATTTACAAAAATGACACTACGTTCGAACAACACATCCAATAAAATAAATAATACTTCTTACTAAAGAAAACAACATATCATAGTATGTTACAGAATAATATAATTATATGAATGGAGTAGCACTTTTATTAATAATATTTTTAATTGCCACAACATAATTTCCTTGACTTTATATGTTATTTAATAAAAAAAAATTATATTGTCACAAATCATAGTGAGATCCACAATAACAGAAGGCTCTGATCTGTCGATTACAACTGTAATTGGCTCAGATCCGTTCATCATAAGTGTGATTTGTGACCTAAATAATAATCTTAATCAAATGAGCACGTTGTTGAATGTGTTTAGGTGAGGCCGATGGCGTGGCATTGAAACTGTGAGAGAGAGACTTACCAGTGAGAGTTGTAGGTCCTCTAATAGGTAAATAATGACCAATTAATAAAGTAAGAATGAAAGAAAGGATGAGTGGGCTGGTGATATACAGAGATGTGATAGATAAAGAGGGGCAGGCTGGTGAGAAAGGGTGGAGAAACGAAATTGAGCTGGCCCGGCTGGTAAGAGAGAGGAAATAGCTAAAGAGGCGAGCTGGGGAAAATTAAACGCGCTGCCCCCAAGCTTTACTTCTTGTTCCTGTTTTAACATTAACTTTCAATTTGCTCGTACAATACCTTAAGCTCTACGGATGGCATTTGGGGTGGGTGAAATCCGTGATTTGCATATATCTATTCATGATGGGTAGGTAAACAAATAAAAATATCCATGATAGGGCAAACATGTGTAGCAAATTATACATGTCCAATGGATATGAGAGGGTGGCGGGTAAAGGGTATCTATCATTTATAAATCAGCCTCACCAACCCGCAAAACCTGCGAGTATAAATTTTCTACTTATTAATTATAATAAGATGTAATACCTACACTCAACTAATATTTTATACTAATTCTCATAGAATATTTTCATGTATATATGTTATGATTTTGTATATTTTATAATTTTGTTGTATTATATGTGAACAATAACTTTCTATGTATTTTTCATATTTTTTTCTGAAATTAAAAAAACACAGTTTAAACCGTAGGTTACCTATGGGTATGGATTACCCACATGTCATTGGCACGGATGAGATTTTTCACCCGCTTTCGGAAACCCTTGAAATCACGGGTACAAAAAAGAAACCATGGACATGGATGACGGATAAGGAGTATCCGTGCCCCAATCAACCTCATTGTCATCCCTACTAACCTAATTAAAATGTTTCATTTTGTCCAGTTTTTGGACAAAAATCATTATCTTGAACAAAAAACATCACATCAGCATTGGATTGTAAGGGAGAAAGCTAGTTTTGACTACTTGAAAATTTTCTCCTTGCCAAAGAGATCTAAAAACTTTGGAACCTAACGATCTGATCATCTCTTTCACCACCTGAAAAAAAAAAATACATAATTTTAATTGGCCTCTAAATTCTGGTAGTCTTTTCATCCTCTTTAACTTTCTCTTTTATCATTTCTTCCAAAACTCAACTGATTCTTGTAAATCGAGCTTCAAAGATTTGGGTTTCACAATTTTAGAAATAGACATATAAAAATCTATTGAGATTTGGAAGAAATTATAGAAGAGAAAGTTAAAGGGGATGAAAAATGTTATCAAATGATGTAGGCTGATCAAAATTCTAGAACATTTTTAATTGACCCTCACAGTTTAGTCACATTTTTCATCCTCTTTAACTTTATCTTCTTTCATTTTTTTCAAAACTCAACCTATTTTTATAAATCAAGCTTGTGGTAGAACAGGGCCCCGATGTCCTGATTTGCTCGGTAGACTCCTAGGGAACTATGCTAACACTGATTTTTAAAAATGTTATCAAACGATGTAGACTGATCAAAATTCTAGAAAATTTTTAATTGACCCTCCTCGTGTAGTCTCATTTTTCATTCTCTTTAACTTTATCTTCTTTGATTTCTTTTAAAACTCAATCTATTTTTGTAAATCAAGCTTTAAAATTTCAGTTTTCAAAATTTTAAGTCTAGATATATAAAACTTCATTGCATTTTGGAAGAAATAATAGAAGAGAAAGTTAAAAAAGATGAAAAATGCTATCAAATCATGAAATTTGATCAAAATTTTGGAATTCTTTTCGCCACCACGCTGGAAAGCTCATCAACTTGACCTAGGGGGAGAAGAATTTTCTAGAATTTTGATTGACCTACATAGTTTAATAGCATTTTTCATCATCTTTAACTTTCTCTTCTATCTCCAAATCTCAATGTATTTTCATATATCTGCATCTAAAATTGTGAAACCCACAAATATTTGAATCTCAATTTACGAAAATTGGTTGAGCTTTAGAAGAAATCACAGAAGATAAAAGCTAAAGAGAATGAAAAAAAAACTATCAAACCATGGAGACCAATTAAAATTCTAACTTTTTATTTCAGGTGACGACGAGGATAATCAAATTGTTAGGCTACAAAGTTTTAGGTCTCTTTGACAAGGAGAAAGTTTTCAAGGAGCTAAAACTAGTATTTTTCCTCTATAATCTCATGCTAACGTGACATTTCTGTCCAAGATAATAATTTTTGTCAAAAACAATGAGCCAAAATGAAATGTTTAATGATGTTAGGGTATCGTACGAGCAAAATGAATGTTAGAGTTAGAACATGAACAATGAGTAAATTAGAACAGGAACAATAAGTAAATTATGTAAACAGTCCCTAACATTTAGTCATTGTTTTCTTTTAATCCCTAACCTATTAAATATTTTGTTTTGGTCCTAAACCTATTAAAATTATTTCATTTTGGCCCCTCTCCTGATCAAATTTATTAACTAAGAATAATTGTCTGATAGAAAATTTTGAAATTCTAATTTAAATATTCAATAACTGTCTTTCAATAAAGTTAAACATCTTAATATTTTTTTTACAATAAATACACAATTTTAAATTAATATTTCTTTCTTTCTAAAAGAAATGCCAAAAAAATATTCTATCAGCTTTATCATCTCCCAATATGACTATCTAAACCTAAATTTTATCTTACCCGTAAATTTATGAAGAGGATACGAGTTTAACTAATCCTACCTAGTTCTACCCCACCCCCTCCAAAATTAGTATATTTATATTCAAAATATGATTTTATTTTAACATAAAATTATAATTTAACATAAATTATCATATATTACTTTAGTTTATAATTTTTTAGATATTCATTAAATGTAAATATACACATCCCTTGAAAATATATGTAAATGTATAAAAATGAAGTAAAAGAAAAATTAAACTACATCATAAAATGGGTTGGTGAACAGTGCTTGCTTACCCACGGGACAGATACTACCAAAATCCGATTATTTGTAAGGAGGGTTTTGGATTAGCTATACCCAACCTGTTAACATCCCAAAAAAGATTGTACAAAACAGGTGGGCCCGTAGATTTATTTTTAACGTGAAAGGGAGAGAGAGAACATGGTAAATTTGTAAATTTAACAATGTTCTGGTGCAGCCACAGGACTGCGCGCCATTCGGATTATATGACATTCTGTAGTTAGGCAAAGGCAAGTCAGGCTTTTGTTTTTTATGACTTTTTGTAGTGCAAAACGTTGATCTTTTGTTTTTTTTCTCCAACGAGCATTTTATTTTCAAAACTAACTATTAGAATAAGATTCTTAGTATGTTTATCTTAGCGCTAATAGTGTAATACGCTGCCCTGCTTAAGCTAGCTATTTTTTAACTGAATTGGCTCTAAAACCACCATATCCGCACCACAGCTCTGACGTCTTGGCAGCTATGAAACTATCTCTTCCTTGAGTTCCCTATCTCATGACATCATCCAAAGCCACATCCTCCCCCGCCTCGACAATGCCACACTCGCTGCTCTCAGCTGCGTATCCTCCCAATTCAACTGTCTTTGCTCCTGCTATCACATATGGGGCGATATCTGCTGTGCCACCTGGCCTTCCGAGTGCGACCCGTCGACATCTACTACCACGGGCAGTCGTCCTGTCAGCGAGAGGGCTAGTTAAGTAGATATACTGAGAGTTGGCGGTGTGGAGGTAGCGGAGTTGGAGAGGAAGGGCGGGCAGGTAGAGAGATGAGGTTTAACGTTGGTGGGTTTTTTAGTCCGGTGAGGAAGCAAGGCCATTTAACGGGGGGTGGAAAAAGGCGTCAACACCTGAAGGCGTAGATGGTGTCGGTTGGCAGAAAGAGAGCCGGGGAGACAAGGCGAAGGTTTGTCCGACTTTTACTTTAGATGGCGGCGGGGAGATGAGGGAGGGTGATGTTAGGTTTTCTCTAAAAACCATGGGAGTGGGCTGGGTTACTGGTTCTAGTGGGCCTGATCTGGTTTTTGTTGGGTTAGAAAATGATTCTCTAAATGAGTCTATTGGGTAAAAAAAAGTGGAAAAGAATGGGCCAATTTTTTATATAATAGTGAGGGGGTAAATAATAGAAAGGTTGAGTTATACTTACTACTTGAAAAACCAATTTTCTAGTTGCAACACCTCAGTTAAAAGCTGGCACAATTTTTTTATGGCACGTCATCAAAACATTTCTAGTCAACTTTTTCTGATGGTCAACCATCAAAAAATTATTATTGAGGGTCCCCATTAGAAATATTCAAAAGGCACCCCGTTAAAACACCCAGCTTTCCAATGGTGGTCTATTGTAATTTTCATGATAGCAAGCCATCGGAAAACCTCTGGTAGGCTTCTTGACGACATGCCATTAGAAAGTTTCCAACAGGCCACCATCGAAATTTCTCTTATTTCACTTCTCTACTTTTGTTCCTTCTTCCGTTGCTCGAACTCTCCATATCTTTCTCTCCCTTTCCCCCTTTCTCTCCTCCCTTGCTCCAAAACGCTCTCCAAAATGACCAGAATGTCCCTTCCATTTACTGCCCTCTCCACCATTTCTGTGTCCACCGGGAAAAAATTTTCAGTAGCTTGCATTCTGTACTTCCAAATTCCAGTTGCACCGTCCAGAAAAATAAAATGGCAATGTTGGTTGTATCAATAATTTACTAATGGCATGCGATCGGAAAATTGGTCGGCCAACTTAGTGCTACTGGCCATCAAAAAGATGGCCACCCGTTTTCTAATAGCAATTGCCAAAATAGTGGCCAACCAATTTCAAACAACTTGCCATCAGAACATTTAACGGTTGTCTTTTGATGGTTCCTAGTTAGAAAAAAAAAATTCTAAAAAAAAAAAAGTTAATTAAATTAGGTAGAAAGAAATAACAAGGAAGTGGGGGAAAAGAAATATAAACAATGTGGCATGAAAAAGATGGAGGAAGAGGAAGAAGAAGAAGAAAAAGAAAAAGAAGAAAAATAAGAGTAAAAATAAAAAGAAAAGAAAGTTATAGAAGGAGGAAAAAGAAGAAAAAGAAAAAGAAAATGAATTTATAGAAATGGAGGAAGAAGTAGAAGAAAAAAAAGAAAAAGAAAAGGAAGTTGAAAGAAATCAGGAGGAAGAAGAAAAAGACTACGGTGAGAGGTATAGAGGGAGAAAAGACATAAATGGTGAGAAAGAGAAGGGAAAGAAAACAGAGTTTTTTTTGTGAAATAAAAATATATAATGGAGAAGAGAAAGAAAATATTTTGAGAATGGATAGAATTTTTCTTTGAAATAGAGATATAAGTGGAGGTGCGCATGAAATTGAGATTTTGGTAAAGAAGTAGAGATTTTATAATGGTAGTATAAGAAATAAATAAGAAAGGGGACGAATTTGTCTACTCTCATTACTAGATAAAGGCAATTTAGCGACAGTCAAATGTCACTAATGTCATTTTAGCGACAGTAGACCGTTGCTAACATTTCTGTTGCTAATTGTCTTGCAGCTAATTTTTTAGTAGCACTTATCGTCACTAATTTGTGAAGATTAACCGTCACAAACCAGACCGTCACTTATTTTCCGGTAGCGCACGCCACCCGGATGGTTAGCAACTGCTAAAGGTCGCAATATAGCGACGATTAACTGTCACTAAGTTATCAACGGTTACATGTCACTATCTTGTGATGCACCACCATCATTAATTAGCGACATATCAACTTCGCTAGTTGGTGATAACTAGAGACGATTCAGAGTCACAATATAGCGACCATTGAATGTCACTACTTAGCTACTGTTGCTCGTCACTAATTGTCGCTAATTTGCGACAAGTAACCGTCACTACTTTGCGACCACAAAACGTCGCTAATTAGCGACTATTGACTCTCGCTAATTTGTGACCATTAAATTTCACTATATTGTGACTAGGAAGCGTCACTAATTTTTGACAAGGAAGCATTACTAATTTGTGACAAGGAAGCGTCGCTATTTTGTCACTAATAACTGTCGCTACTTTTTGACTATTGATCGTCGCTAATACCTAATAACTTGTGAGTAACAACCGTCGCTAATTACTGACAAATTGCGACTAATAGTCATCACTGCTTCAACATCCAGCAACAATTTCGGCACTAAACCTCCACTGTACGCATCATTCCATACAACTCCAACATCTAGAAACAAAACTAGTTGCAATTAATCCAAACTAATACCATATGCAAAAACCCTAAACATAAGTTGCTCCCATTAATCTGAAATATTTTATACATACAAAATGTATCAGAATTTGAAATAACCATAATCATACAGATACAGTACCAGAACGTATTTTGGCAAATGTACAGCCTTAATTATAATAAAACAAGTACATGTTATACAATAATACCCTAATGTTACCCAATTTTGTAATGAATAATACCTAACCATCAAATTCTGGTGCAGCTGGTGAAGTCTTCCCAATTGCTTGCCATAGAGATGCCAACTAATCTTGGTGTTTGCGCTCCATCTGTACAAACTTGTCTTGATAGTCATGCTCCAGCTATGCAGTACGCTTATCCATGTCCTCTTGTACTTGTGTCTGCAACTGGTTCATTCTCTGGGAGACCCTTTCCTCCACCAAATGGTCAACCTCATTTTGGAATTGGGGTGTTTACGTGAACGGGATTAGCACACTAGACCCGTCACCGTAATACAAATGACGATGACCAGGCACCAAATGACTCTATGAACCCATTCCTGGTATGCGGCCATTCTTTTTCCCCCATACTATCTCTGCAAAAACCAATGCCTCATCGAACTCAGCCTCACCATCTAAATGCTGTGTTATCTCTTCCACCTCTGCAAGATATTTAGCCTGTATAGTGCTCCATGTTAAGCAAGTCAGAAACTTCAATATATGGTTAAGATCTTTGTAAGCACTGCCTTATAAGTCATTAATACTAACCTCCAAATTTTCCATCTTCTTATTCACCTTCTTGCCATCTTTCTTTGTGTAGCACTTGTTCCATGGTTTGAAAAAGTCGGGATCCTTTTTCTCTGGATGAGCCTCCTTCTGCATGGTATTAGTCAAGCATAATTTCTTAGTTATATACTTATACTGACAATTTTATAAATGTATTAACCAACATTTTTCTTTTTTACCATCTTCAGCCTATGTCCTGAAACTGAGACTCTACCTTCAGTATAATTTGCCATCTCTTCACCAGATGCATATCAAATCTGGCTCATCCTAGATGACATCTCCTTGAAGTCAGGTGAAGACCACCAAGCTTCTCTGTTATCAACCAGTTGGCTTTCTCCTTTCACTTCGTCAGATTTTTTTCTCGTATTATTTTTTCATATGCCTGCATCAAGCACCTTTTTCCCAAGTTGCAAAAAATGCCAAAGATCCGATTATGATCAGAAGGTTCCCACGAACATTTAGTCTGAAACTTATCAACAAAATCAATCAACCTTGCTTTGTATAATAATTGGAATAAGTTTAGCACTATATGAACCTGGAAGATGCTAAACCACTGGTCAACAACGCCGGCCATGGCAGCATCCTCCGATGACCTATATGGTTCATGAAAATGACACTTGATGCAATGAGCAATATGCTCCTAGGCAATGTATGGAATAATGCTAAACATTGAAGACATATTTCAATGGTGTCAATAACCAATGCACCAATGAAAACTTAAGTTACCAAAATGAGGTTTAGCAATTACCATACCATGTCTCAGAATAAGGTACTATATGGATACGTCGGGATACTATGCCATCAGATAGGTCGGGGCTCAAAGAATCCATGCCACCATCCAAGGAGTTTGGCTGATCAGACGACTCATGGGAGTGGCCTATATGCAATCTGGTCTTAGCTGGTGTACTTCCACGCCGACTTGAGTGTGATGATCTTTAGCCTTCACGCTCCAACAACCCACCCATCTCTGGTACAATGGTATCGGTGAGAGGTGATGGTTCATGTATATCCCAAGTAGTACCAACAACCATATGCCTCAACATTGGCATCCCTCCACCAGTGCTCATACTTCTAATGCCAATAGCATTAGCGAAGTCCTTATGCAGATTCTTCAGGAGTCTTCACCTCCTATACTGGTTTGCTGGCATACCCCCACCATCTTCTCTTTCAGCCATCTACACAATACTAAAATAATCATTACAAGCTATTCGAAATTAAGGGTATAAGAATAACTGTTATCGTGAATACTAATTCTTCACATGGTGTGTATTATGACAAACTTGAAGAAAAGGAAAAAATAAAAAACTTTACCATACTCCGTCTACTTTGGACTAAGTTCATCATCACCAGTCTCATCCTCGTCATCTTCGATTTCTAACCCATCGAGTTCAACATCCCTATCTATATCATCCTCCGTGCTTGTTGTTAGATCATCCTCGGTCTCATCTTCTTCCATCACATCATTAGCGTGACATATTTCCTCATCAACTTCTTCACCCATATTTATGTCACCTAGATTGGAAATTGGGTCATCATGAATAACTTGGGATAGCCGCTCCCCAACTTCGTATTGAAAAGTCTTAATATCTTCAGTTATTTCATAATTCATAATACATCTTGCCTTTATCGTAAGCACTGCCCACCAACCAACCTTTTCTTTTGACTTACTTAAGTAAGGGGTGTAATACACTTGATCCGCTTGGAATGTAAGAATAAATGGATCAAACTTATAGTACCTGCGGTTGCATAGGACTTCAACAATTCCATATTGTTTATGAATGCGAGTGCCACGTTCCGGTGTCGGGTCAAACCAGTCACACCTAAATAACACAACGTTCTTATAAAGCATGCCAGGCTACTCCAGTTGAATGATTTCTTGCACTACTCCATAAAAATCAATTTCCTCGCTGGTTGATCCTGTGCATTTTATATGAACCCCACTGTTATATGTTGATTGCCCCTCACCCCATACAGCAGTCCAAAACTTGTAACCATTTAAAAAATATATGGGCTAACACTCCACTTAACGTGATGGGCCACATGATACATCCCACAGCATTTGACTTACTAAACCATTAGCACTATCACTAACCTGCGGGATGTGAGAGTGTTGTGATAGTCATTTGTGGAATAAACACAGTTACCTGAGTAATAGAACTTACATAATTTTGTAACTATGTTGAAAAATCCTACTCAATTCTATAATTACTTTCTATATTAGTAATGTTTGGTGCCATCAGATGCAAGATTTTGACAAACTTCCTGTTGTCGAAGTAGAAGATAAAGTGGGCCAAGTTAGAATTTCAAAATCTATGAACATAACGGATCAAACTATATGGATATAGTACATACGTGATATATGGTTTAATCTCCTCATAGTTGAGAAGGATATATAATGTTGCAGCTCTTAGCTTCATATCATTCAAGAACCGATACTTTGACTGTCCATGTGTATGTTAGTGTTGTGCCCAAAAATCCAATCATGAGATGATTGTATTTTTTGCACATTGAGTCATGATATTTTATTAAGGCATTAATCCAGCAATTATGTTTGTTGTTTTGTTTCTGCGTAACGTAATAAACATAATTATAACCCTAGAATAATGATATTCTCAAACGTCCTTAGTCTAGTATTATTGTGGAGCGGGTTGCAATAATACATAACGACTAGCATATGTGGAGACTAATATGAGATATGTAGTCTACATATGGGTACAAGTTGGAGAACTTGTGTACTGGACCGACCCACCATGAGAATACTACATGGATCGTTATATGAGTGGCATAAGTGATTCTCATATTGATCATGGTATATGTAGTCCTTCAACCTAAGACCATCAAGGTTCCTTACATGTGAGTTACACACTTTGATACTTTCCTTTGTTGCTCGTAATTGAGTGAATTTGAAGAAAGTCATTGGGTATGTCACAATCATGCGGAGAGATTTGTATGATCAAGATGGGATTTGTTCCTCCTATGTAATGGGAGTGATATCTTCAGGCCCCTTGATAGAGTGAGACTTAGAAAATGCATGCCCATGCTCGGATGAGTTGATATATGATATCAATGTCATTAGTTTAAGTTGGTCTACTCGATAATTAAGGAACCAAATATTGGGCTATACGAGAGTGACACATTCCATGTCTCGTGCTTAGTCTTGATATTTTGGATAAAGAGACAATAGCATATATCGGTAATGATCATAAAGGCTTAGTCGAATGACCAAAAATCTTGTCACTTGGGTAGCAATGATGTGTTGCTAGGCACCGCTCATTGCTTATGATCATAAATGTGATTTATGATCATTGCCAATGTGGTAAGAGGCTACTAGGTCGCACACATAGAGCTATTTGGATCATTAGAGTGCATGGCCTAATTATTTGGGTTATGGTTTTACAATAATTTCGTATTAATAATGGGCCTAAGAGTTGAGCCATTATTAAGCCCGAAATTAAAGCCTAATTGGATTAGGGCTTTGAAACTCATTAAGCCTAGAAGTTGAGTCTCACTATAAATACAACTTTTAGTGAGAAATTCGCAGGTCTCCTTGCCCTAGCCTCCCAAAAAGGACAGTTGCACTCTTCTCTTGCAATTCCTTAGAAGATGTAAGCTAGCACTGTGAGCACAAGAGAAACGCATCTGTCGAGACGTGGTGGAATCGTGGTGATCCCGAGAGGCTCATGTGGATACCATAGAGAGCTTGAACACGTTAACTATTCAAGTTTTGTGATTCGACTCTACAGTTGAGTGAGAGATCTTAACTGAAAATTAGGTATGAAAATTTTTGAACACCAGGTTTACCCCGTTTCACTTGAATCCTGGAAGGTTTCGGTTAAATTCCGCTGCACTGTTTGGCTCCCAAAACCCAACAGTGGTATCAGAGCTACTGTTGGAACCCTAAATCGGGATTGAATGTTGAATCACATGATGTTATGTGTTCAGTTGCTTTCGGCCATGATTAATTAGATTGATTCATGATGCATGAAACCGGAACTCGTAATGAACATATAACATATATGAAGAAACAACACTAATTGGTTAATGAGATTAACCCAAAATTGATAGGTATAAGATACCTATATGGATTAGGATTCTTGCAATAATTGTAAAAACCTTAGCATTGTTCGGATTCGGCCTGTTCGGGTACCGAAAGTAAGGTATTTTTGGTGGCTCAAATGGAGGAGTCTCGGGTGCCTATTTGGTTGAAATATAAGATTTCAGGCAAAGCAATTGTAAGACAATTTTTGCGCCGGGGGGGGCTGCCCCCCTCGCAACCCCCCGCAAGGGCGGCCCCCCTTGACCCCGTCCGCTGACCGATCAACGGAACCACCACCCGCTAACTGGCCAGCGGGACCGCTGTGTGCGAGGCACCACATAAATAAAAACTGGTTAATCAACACGCGTTAATTGGCATGCATTTTTGTTGAATGAAATTTGACATGATATGCTAATTAGTGTTTGAAGCATTGTGCATGGTTATAGCCCTTAATTGGTTGTACTTGTAAATATGGCCTGCGAGTCGCGCCTTTTCTTATCACTCTCATTGTACATTCTCTTCTCACCTTACTCCCCTCGAATGTAACTCGAGGTTTCTATTATTGATATAATGGTACATTATGGGATCATCCAAGATGGTATGTCCAAGGATCATCCAAGCTGGTATATCCAATGAGGTGACAACAAAAGGGCAACCAAGAAAGGAAAAGAAGGAGCTTGTGAAGACCCTTTTCTTTTCTTAGGGTTCTATGATATTTTCATTAGCTTGAGAATATCGCATAGTTTGGGCTATAACCATGTCACATTTACTTTCTTGTAAGCATGAGATTTATGTTTTATATTTGTATGTGATGCATGTATAAGACAACCGGAGATAACAAATTGGTGAGATCAAAAGAAAAATCCCTCAAACAAATATTAAGTCATTAAATGTGATGCCTTCCAAATGTTGGCACTCGTCAAGACTTTGATCAACATTGGGTGGGTTTACTAAAGCAAAGCACCTATGTTCATCTTGGTAAGGTGTGATGGGATAATAGTGATATCCAAATTGCTAACTTTGGGTCTGACTTAACTAAGTCATCCTAATAGGATTAGGGACTTAGAGGCATAGAGTTGGGCTTAAGTTCATGAGATGAGCTTGGACAAGTGTTATTCACCCAACTATCCAATAGTTGCATAAGATGCAATTGGCAATGAGTTGCCTACCTAAATAACTGTAACTTGAGAGAAAAGCCAAAGCTGACTCAAGTTGTGGTCAAATATGGATCTTGGCCCACTAGAATACCTTAGTGCCAAGGTGTTCCAAAATAATATTGAGGGTTATTATTTTGAGTAAAATAGTGGGGGTATCATTTAATAAAAGTCTTTATTAAATGAATTAAAATACATGGCTTTCACCACTGCATATTTACTGTTGTAAATAACCATGGCACAAAACACATTGACATTTTCGTTGCGATCGATCCTTGAGAAGGAAAAACTGAATGGGATCAACTTTCTCCAATGGAACTAAAACTTGAGGATACTGGAGCAGCCCATTCCGAATGAGCCTGTTGCCACTGCTCCAAGAGCTGAAAGGGATGCTCACAAAAGGCATTCTGATGATGCTTTGGATGTTGCATACCTCATGCTTATTACCATGGAATCTGAGCTTCAGAAGCAACACGAGAACATGGGGGCATTCGATATGATTGGGGGCATTCGATATGATCGAACATCTCAAAATGCTTTTCTAAGAGCAAGCCAGGCATGAGATGTTTAAGACCTCTAAGGCATTGTTTCAGTGCAAAATGTTTGAAGGAAGTCCCATGGGTCCTCATGTGCTCAAGATGATTTGGTACATTGAGAATTTGGAGAGTTTGGGATTTACTCTTCAGAAAGAGTTGGCTGTTGATGTAGTCTTGCAATCGTTGCCTGAAAGCTACACTCAATTCATCATGAACTATAACATGAACGACCTTGACAAGTCCCTCCCTAAATGGCTCAACATGTTGAGAACTGCTGAGCAAAACCTTAAGAAGGCTAAGCCCATTTTGATGGTTCAAAAGGGCAAGGGAAAGGGAAAAGCCAACAAGAAGAAGGATAAAGCTAATGGAAAGTCCAATGCTAATTCTTCTTCAGCTGCACTAAAACCAAAGGGTGGTGTGGCAAAGGAAGATGAGTGCTTCCATTGTAAGCAACCTGGACACTAGAAGCACAACTGCAAGCTCTATCTTGAAAAACTTGCTAATGAAAAGGGAAGTAAAACTTCCACTTCAGATATTTTTGTTATAGAGGCTAACTTTTTTACTTCCTCATCTTGAGTATTAGATACTGGATGTAGATCTCACATTTGTGCAAATGTGCAGGATCTAAGTAGAAGTAGAAGATTGGCCCAAGGTGAAGTGGACCTACATGTTAGAAATGGAGCAAGGGTTGCTACCTTAGCCGTAGGGACTTATGTTCTCACTTTACCTACTGGATTAGTTTTAGAATTAGACAATTACTACTTTATGCCTACTATTAGTAGAAATTTGATTTCTGTTTCTTGTTTGGACAAGAAAGGTTTTTCATTTATAATAAAGGAAAAATGTTGTTCTATTTATTTGAGTGAAATCTTTTATGGTAGTGCTCAACTTAGTAATGGGTTGTATGTTCTAGACCTCGAAGATCCAATCTATAATGTGAATACCAAAAAGGTCAAATTAAATTATTCAAACTCGACCTATCTCTGGCACTGTCGCTTGGGCCATATAAATGAGACCCGCATATCCAAGCTCCATGAGGATGGACTCTTGGACTCATTTGATTTTGAATCATATGAGACATGTGAGTCATATTTTTTGGGCAAGATGACCAAAGCCCCATTCACAGGGCAAAGTGAAAGGCCTGATGACTTACTAGCACTCATACATAGTGATGTATATGGCCCTATGTCTACAGATGCTAGAGGAGGTTTCCAATACTTCATTACCTTCACTGATGACTTCAGCAGATATGGCTATGTGTATCTCATGAGACATAAGTCAAAATCCTTTGAAAAGTTCAAAGAATTCAAGAATGAAGTAGAGAATCAACTCGGGAAAAGTATCAAAATGCTTTGATCAGATCGAGGTGGAGAGTACTTGGATCGAGAATTCCTTGACTATCTGAAGGAGTGTGGTATAGTATCACAACTCACTCCACCAGGTACACCTCAATGGAATGGTGTATCTGAAAGGAGAAATCGAACTCTGTTAGACATGGTTCGCTCTATGATGAGTCAAGCTGGCCTTCCAAACTCCTTTTGGGGACATGCTCTAGAGACAACTACTTTTACACTAAATTGAGTTCCATCTAAATCGGTTCAAAAGATACCATATGAGATATGGAGTGGGAGGTGTCCCAATTTGTATTTTATGAAGATTTGGGGCTGTATTGCTTATGTGAAACATCAATCCTCTAACAAACTAGGGCCCAAATCTCAAAACTGCCTTTTTGTTGGGTATCCTAAAAAAACAAAGGGTTGTTATTTCTACAATCTTTCTAAGCAAAAAGTGTTTGTTGCTCGAACTGGTGTCTTCTTAGAGAAAACGTTTATCTCTAAAGAAACTAGTGAGAGGAAAGTAGAACTTGAAGAAATTCAAGAACAACAAGAAGACATCAAACCTGAAATGGAACCTGAACAGACACCACAAGATGTTGTGGTTCAAGAGTCTGTTCCAGTAGCACAGAGCCCACGTAGGTCTGGTAGGATTCGGCGTGAGCTTGAAAGATATGGATTTCTCATGACTCACACTGGTGATGTGATGCTCATGGATCAAGATGAGCCCACAACCTACCACTAAGCTATGTCGAGGCCTGACTCTGAGAAGTGGCTAGTGGCCATGAAATCTGAGATGAAATCCATGTATAAAAATCAAGTATGGGCTTTGGTTGACCTACCTGAAGAGGTAAAACCCATAGGGTGCAAATGGGTTTTCAAGAAGAAAACTGACATGGATGGTAATGTGATTACCTTTAAGGGATGATTGGTTGCAAAAGGTTTCAAGCAAATTCATGGTGTTGACTATAATGAAACTTTTTCACCAGTTGCTATGCTTAAATCCATCTGAATTTTGTTCGCTATTGCTGCATACTATGATTATGAGATATGGCAAATGGATGTCAAAACTGCATTCCTAAATGAAAAGCTACTTGAGGATGTGTACATGACACAACCTGAGGGTTTTGTCACTCCTAGGAATGCCAATAAAGTGTGCAAGTTGCAAAGGTCTATTTATGGACTGAAGCAAGCTTCTCGGAGTTGGAATCTTTATTTTGATAAAGTAATCAAAAAGTTTGGTTTTATCAAAAATGAAGATGAACCTTATGTCTACAAGAAGGTTAGTGAGAGCGCTATTGTCTTCTTGGTGTTGTATGTAGATGACATACTATTCATCAGGAATGACATTCCTGAGCTACAATCTGTGAAGACTTGGCTAGGGAAATGTTTTTCTATGAAGGACTTGGGTGAAGCAACCTATGTGTTAGGCATCAGGATCTATAGAGATAGATCTAGAAAGCTTCTTGGCCTAAGTCAAAGTACATACATTGACAAGGTGCTAAAGAGGTTTAGCATGCAAGATTCCAAGAAAGGATTCTTGGCCATGTCACATGGTGTAACTCTTTCTATATCTCAGTGTCCGAGTACACCCGAGGAGAGATAGCGCATAAGTAAGATTCCATATGCCTCAGCAATTGGATCTATCATGTATGCGATGATATGTACTCATCTCGATATCTCATATGCCTTGAGCATGATGAGTAGGTACCAATCGAACCCTGGTGAAAGTCATTGGACAGCTGTTAAGAACATCCTTAAGTACTTACGAAGGACTAAGGATGCATTCTTGGTCTTTGGAGGTGAAGATGAGCTCGTTGTAAGGGGTTACACCGATGCAAGTTCCCAATCCGATAAAGATGATTTTAGATCGCAATCTGGTTATGTGTTTTGTATTGGTGGTGGTGCTGTGAGCTGGAAGAGTTCAAAACAAGAGACAGTAGTAGACTTTACAACAGAATCTGAGTACATTGCCGCCTCTGATGCTACAAAGGAGGCATTTTGGATCAAGAAGTTCATCACTGAACTTGGAGTGGTTCCAAGCATTGCCGACCCGATAGAGCTCTATTGTGACAATAATGGAGTAATCACACAGGCTAAGGAACCTCGATCTCACCAGCGATCCAAACACATACTCCGACGTTATCATCTCATCAGGGAGATCATCGAGAGGCGTGATGTAAGGATATGCAGGACTTCGACAGACAGCAACATTGCTGATCCACTGATAAAGCCCCTTACACAGCAGAAGCATGATCGCCATTCTAGGTCCATCAGAATTAGATACATGGATGATTGCCTTTTAGTGCAAGTGGGAGATTGTTAGTGTTGTGGCCAAAAAGCCAATCATGAGATGATTGTATTTTTTGCACATTGAGTTATGATATTTTATTAAGGCATTAATCCAGCAATTATGTTTGTTGTTTTGTTTCTACGTAACATAATAAACATAATTGTAACCCTAGAATAATGATAGTCTCAAACGTCCCTGGTTTAGTATTATTGTGGAGCGGGTTGCAATAATACATAACGACTAGTATATGTGAAGACTAATATGAGATATGTAGTCTACATATGGGTACAAGTTAGAAAACTTATGTACTGGACCGACCCACCATGAGAACACTACATGGATCGTTATATGAGTGTCATAAGTGATTCTCATAGTGATCATGGTATATGTAATCCTTCGACCTAAAATCATCAAGGTTCCCTACATGTAAGTCACATACTTTGATACTTTCCTTTGTTGCTCGTAACTGAGTGAACTTGAAGAAAGTCATTGGGTATGTCACATATCATGCGGAGGGATCTGTATGATCAAGATTGGATTTGTCCCTCCTATGTAACGGGAGTGATATCTTCGGCCCCTTGATAGAGTGAGACTTAGAAAATGCATGGCCATGCTCGGATGAGTTGATATACGACATCAATGTCATCAGTGTAAGTTGGTCTACTCGGTAATCAATAAACCAAAGATTGGGCTATACAAGAGTGATACATTCCATGTCTCGTGCTTAGTCTTGATATCTTGGACAAAGGGACAATAGCATATATCGGTAATGATCATAAAGGTTTAGTCGAATCACCGACAATCTTGTCACTTGGGTAGCAATGATGTATTGCTAGGCACCGCTCATTGCTTATGATCATAAATGTGATTTATGATCATTGCCAACGTGGTAAAAGCTTACTGGGTCGCACACATAGAGCTATTTAGATCATTAGAGTGCATAGACTAATTATTTGGGTTATGGTTTTACAATAATTTTGTATTAATAATGGGCCCAAGAGTTGAGCCATTATTAAGCCCGAAATTAAAGCCTAATTGGATTAGGGCTTTGAAACCCATTAGGCCTAGAAGTTGAGTCTCACTATAAATACAAATTTTAGTGAGAAATTCGCAAGTCTCCTTGCCCTAGCATCCTAAAAAGGACAGTAGCACTTTTCTCTTACAATTCCTTGGAGGACGCAAGCTAGCACTGCGAGCGCAAGAGAAACGCATCTGCCTGGGCGTGGTAGAAGTGTGGTGATCCCTAGAGGCTCGTGTGGATACCATAGAGAGCTTGAACACGTCAACTGTTCAAGTTTTGTGATTTGACTCTACAGTTGAGTGAGTGATCTCAACCGAAAATTAGGTATGAAAATTTTCAAACACCCGGTTTACCCCATTTCACTTGGATCCTGGAGGGTTTCGGTTAAATTCTGTTGCGCTGTTTGGCTCCCGAAACCCAATAGTGGACATCCAGGATATGTGAATATTTTCCACAATGTTCCATCTTGTGGAACTGGGCCACCATCATCATTCCTTGGGACTCTAATACTTATTCAGGGAATATGGGACTCAAAATAGTAAGAGCAAAAAGTTGATGTCTCCTCAATCAAGTAGGCATTACATATCGCCCCTTCAACATGGGCCATATTCGAGACCCTAGGTTTAAGATTCCCTAAACACCTGCTTATATTACAAAGGGTGTTACGATGTATAGTAACTCTAACAAATATGGATGTTATTATAATATGAAAGCTTACCGCTCAAATTTGAACATCCAACGATACTGAACTGGCCCACCTATTAAGGCTTCGTATGCCAAGTAGACGGGTAAATGTTTCATAGAGTCGAAGAAGCCCGGGGGGAAAAATCCTTTCCAGCTTGCATAGTATAATTGGGATATCTCTTTGTAGTGCCTGGAAAGCATCAACCTGTAATTCAGGCAAGCAAAAATCCTTGAAGAATTGGCTCAATTTAGTCAATGGTTTCCATATGTTCTCCGGGAGTAACTGAAACACTAGGGGAAGTAAGCATTGCAAAAAAACATAACAATCATGACTTTTCATGCCAAACATTTTTGTCAAGCTATTGTCGATATACTTACTGAATTTTGAGGTGTACCCATCTGGAAGTTTAAGGGACTTTACCCATATTAACACATCTAACCTTTGCATTGGGGTAAGTGTGAATGCAACCTTAGGCTTGAATACACCCCCATTGTCTAACTCAATCAAATTCAACTCTGGTCGCTTACACAGTATCTGAATATCTCTACGTGCCTTGACATTGTCTTTCATTTTGTTCTTGATATCCATGATAGTGTTGAAGATATTGTCAAATACATTCTTCTCAATATGCATGATATCAAGATTATGTCAGAGGAGGTTGGTGCTCCAGTAAGGTAATGTCCAAAATATGTTATGCTTTGTCCAATTGTGTGTTTCCCCATAACCTGGGATCTTGTATATTTTACCAGTTTCAATAATTGATGGCAACCGTGACACACGAGACCAAATTTCTTCCCCTGTTAGCCGCTCAGGAGACGCGGACTTCTCCATTTTCCCTTTTATAAAGGAAACTCTATTTCTTCTATAAGAGTGGTCTATATCCAATAATTGGCGATGGCAGTCAAAAAATGATGTTTTTTGACCCTGATCAAGTGTGAAGGCCTTCGACTTTTCCATGCATATGGGACAAGTCTTCAATAAGTCATCCACCTGGATAACATGCCATACGCAAGAAATTCAGAAACAGTCCACATGAATGACGCTAGAGGGCAAAAATTTTGCTTAAGTGAAACATCCCATGTTTCAACTTCATCATCCCATAACAGTTTCAACTCTTCTATAATCGGCTGTAGGTAAACATCAATTTTTTTGTTTTGGATTATGTGGTCCTAGTATCATTAAGGTTAGAAACATATATGGACGTTTCATGCACATCCATGGTGGAAAGTTATATGGAGTGACTATTACAGGCCAGCACGAGTACTGTCTACGAGAGGATCCAAAAGGATTGAACCCATCTGAACACAATACAAGTCGAACATTTTTTAGGTTCTACTACAAACTAAGGGTATGTCCTGTCAAAATGCCTCCATGCCTCAGCATCGGAAGGATGTTTGAGTACATTTGTGAAAGTGGCATGTAACTTATGCCATCGCATTTGCTCTACTGTAACAAGTGAGGCATATAGTTGTTGAAGTCTAGGTATTAGTGGGAGGCGATGCATGGTCTTCAATGCTCGATCTTTACTGACGTTGCCATTTCTTGGTATAAAACGTGGAGCATGATAGAATTTGCAACTACTTGCATCTTGGTCACCTTTCCAATACAACATGCAATCATTCACACAAACATCAATTTTGATATGTGATAAACCCAGACGGGAAACCAACTTTTTCGTCTTGTACCATGTTGTCGGCATATTGCTGTCTTTCGGTTGAGTTTCCCTCATCAACTTCGCAATGCCATCATAACATCCCACAGGCATATTGTATTCCGATTTTAGATTTAACAAACGAACTGCAGCTGAGAGTTCAGAATGTTTTTCACAACCATCCCACAATGGTCTTGATGCTGAAGGAAGGACGTCATAGAAACATCGGGCATCAGCATTCAGCTCCTCGTCGACCTCATCATGGATGGAAGGGTGATTAGGACCTACAGCATCAAACACCATTCTTTCAAACTGGTTAACCGAAGAACAATTATCTTCGTAATGCTTATGAAACTGGTGTGGTTGAGGTAGACCCATTAAATTAACCGATTCACCATGAGATGTCAAATTCCAGTGCATCGGCATGAACCCGCACTTATACAGATGCACCCTAACTTCGTTACAAGATCTGAACTTAAGGTTCTTACATTTCCGGCATGGGCACCTAATTTGGTCCTCACTCATGAACTGGACATGAGTGTAGGCAAAGCTTATGAACTGTTCCACTCCTTTAGTTCACTCTTCTGAAAAACCCCCTTTATCTTGATTGTACCATTTACTGTACATCCAATTCCGCGCGCTTTCCATTCTCTTAAAGGCCAAGTACACGAGCGTAACAATATCAAAGTTGATCCCTTATTATTTCTGATCAAGTCAAACTATATAGATTAGACCCTTCTACAACAACTATAAAATAACTGTATAACTACACAAAACTAATATTTATCACTCAACAATTCACAACAGAGATGGTCCATACACGTATATACATAATAGTAAGCTTGGACTTAAGTGAATGTAATCATCAATTAGTATTTGTATTAAAGGGTACAAGCATGTCCTGGGATCATCTATGTTGGTTTACTCCTATCCTCTGTTGTAGTAGATTATACATACATCACATAAATTGTTCATCCTAGCAAACGTGTATAAGAAAGAAAAATGGAAATGAATAACTCTTAGTATTGTATTTTCCTCTATGGGCAAAGGATGATGAGGTGAAGAAGAATAAAACATACAACAATAACTATCTAATAATAATAATAATAATAATAATAATAACAATACTAATAAGCAAAATAATGAGGCCTATGCCAGCAACTAACATGTTCTTTCCTACAATTCACATGCTTCGGATAGACAAGATGATCAGTGGCGAATCCAGGATTTTTGGTTCGGGGGGGCAAGCCCGGAGGAGAGTCGGCGAAGCCCGGAGGAGAGAGACGATGTCGCGGTTAGGTAAAACTATAAATTGGGACTAATTCACACTAATTCAAAGATCAATGAGCAAATCATACGAGTTGGAAACGTTTGAGGACTAATAGTGCATTTAGGCCATGTTAGAATACCCCTTAATGTAAAGGGAATAACTACTCACTGGGTCCCTACTTTCTTCATAGCCTACCTTATTGCCCCCCCATCTTTATATTTTTCCACAATATTTGGGGGGCAAAATGCACACACAATCCTTAACTTTTGACAAAATCATCAAATTAATACCCCATATTTACGTTTTTTCAAAACTCCCGGGGGGGCAACAGCCCCCCCAGCATAACGTAGCTACGCCCCTGAAGATGATTAGAGTTGTTTGTGTTAGAAAGATTTACTATCTGTGATGCCCATGTGTCACATTATTTTTAAGGTCCTAGTATTGTGCATTGTTCATCAGGTCAGATCGAGAAAGTGAGATTTCTCGGAAGAATTGATCACTTCATATGCAACACAAGACCAATTTCCAGCAAGATATACTAGAAAAAAACATTTTCCATATATATATATATATATATATATCACCTATTTTTATGACCCAACCTCTATATCGCCTGTTCTCGAATAGCAAAGGTTTGGACTTATGGTGCAATTTACACCTTTGTCACCCGAGGAGCTACAGTTGGTGCAACGTCCTGTTTGGCCTCCGTAACTCCTTCCTTTTTTCATCCCAGTTGTTATTTTGCTTATTTTGTTAATCTTTCCTGTGTTCCATTTTTTTTTTCATGGTTTCTGTTTTTTTTTTCAATATATGGTCTATTTGTTCTTTTGTCTAGTTCTGTGGTTCCTTTATATATTTTAGTGTTCTTTTCTATACCATTTTGTTTTTTCATGTATTTTAGTTATTTTTTATGCTCTTATATTGTTCTTTTATGTGTTTTGACTATTCGTTTGTATACTTTCTTTGTTTTTATATGTATTTTTTCTTTTTTTTTAAGTGTATTTTTTATATTCTTTCATATTCTTTTTTGTTAGCATATTGTTCTTTCATGTATTCTAATTATTCTGTCATGTAATTTAGTTGTTCTTTCGTGCATTTTAGTTGTTCTTCTGTATATTTCCTTCATGCATTTTAATTGTTTTTTATGTTTTTTGTTGTTCTTTCATGTATTGTACTTGTCATAAAAACAGGTGATATACATATACCACCTGTTCACAGATATAGAAGTACTAAGAGTCTGTCCGTCCCACCCAAAACCAAATTGTATCACAGTTAAACTAATTTGCTTGAACTCTGCAATTAGCTATAATGCATATCATTTCAATTTAAATTTCAAATTTTTCTTATACAACAACAGATTCTATATAAATACATACTATAAAGTAGTTGGATATATACAATAAAATATAAAAAAAATTGTATAAACAAGAGAACGCACTTATGAAATATTGCAATATATCAAACCATGTCCTTCCTCCATAAGTAAGGCTAAAAGTTTGATTCACTTCTTCCTGCCATACCCTACAGTTGTACAACATATTATTCGCTATAATCAAGAGGTAGGGATCCAAAATACAACATACAAGAGCTAAATTGGTACCATAAACAATTTACTGAGAAGCTCCAACACAGCTGCTAAAGTCAGCATTTATTTTTTTCGTATAGGAGAAACAAAATATTAAGCAGAAAAGGTCGCTTTGCGCATGCCAGTTTCCATATGATACTATGTCTTGCTTTCTTCTTTTAACTTAAACTAGAAAACAGGTAAATTCTCATGACTAAATGTAAATCAAGGTTAAAAAAGCAAACACAGTAGCAACCATTTAGAGTAGATATCAATATCACATGTGAGTATGAACTTCCTTTCTTGAAAATATATAGCCCTTTCAAGACCACTAAAGAGAATGACTAATAAATTAGCTATAAAAAAAAAATAGCCCCATAAAGTTTCCTACTGCTACATGGGATTTCCTAATAACACCTTAGAAAGGACACAAGTCTTTCCTTACACTTGGAAGCTTTGAAGTGTGTTTCCCTCCAAACAGAACACACATGAAAAGTATAAACAGTTTGGTTTCATTTTGCAAATTTACACAGTAGAGTTTATATCTTTTGCAAGGCAGTTTGAATATTAGATCCAAAAATAGGGAATTTTTTTGTATTCTTTCCAAAAATAGCAATACTTCTATCCGACAACAACACATTAGTGCTAAATCACCATACCTACTTATGTTTTAATTTTCCCCTTGAGGCTAAGTCACACAGGTGGAGTTGGTGGAAGAAGCATCTAATTTACAGTTTCTAAATATTAAATAGCATTTATAAGATTAAGACATCTTAATCTTTTAGAATTTTCAAAGTTACTGCTAATAATATGGATTTATTTAATAGTACAGAATAGGATGACAAAGTACTTCTCTAATAAGAGGACATATTTAAAAAGACCAAAATAACATCATGCTTATTTTTCTTCAAAACAACATATTCTGTTTCATTTACAAAGACATTGGATTTTTTTTTTTCATTTTTTTAACTTGAGTTTGCTCTACTTCATTCTAAAGAGGTGTCCAAATATTTAATCTATATAGAAACTATAAACTTTCAAATTATCTTTTGCATTTGAAAACCTTCCATCCATATTACTAACTTTGGAGATTAAAAAAATCTTAAAATGTTTCTAAAAGTTATGTTATTGCTGAAACAATGGACTGTCTATCATGTCAACATTCTCTCCATCCTAAATAAGAAGAAAATCAAATGCAAAGTACCTATCGTTCACTTAATAAAGCACCAAAGAATATTTTAGTTTCCAATTGAGAACATCAGTTTGTATAACTACAAACTGCAATAAATCTTGTTGTCAATCTCGAATTACCATATGCAATTTAATGATATCAATGATATGATCTACTATAATTTAATATCCTATTTTCTTAACACTAATTTTTCAAAGGTGTTATTATCATAACTTATATTCCGAAAGTTCTCTTGTTAATCAACCATATAGCTAATAATCTATCAGTCATATATAGAAAACCAAGGAAATTGATCCAAACCAGATTCAGCAAGTAAATATTCTCTTTGTAACTTATTGCTAGTAAACCACTAGGTTGCTGCAACAACAATTACGGGCCATAATACATTTTTTTTTAATGAAACTGAGAATTGGCAAATGATTCGCATGTAGGATACTCTTATCGTACAAATGGTAAACTAGCTTCACACAGTTACTTCTACATGGTTGATTATTCAGCATGTGCAGGACTGCAGGAGGCCTTGATGATGCTCCGTCAGTTTCTGAAAGAGTGAAGTGGAAATACTTACAAGAGTTAGCTTCACACAGTTACAAATTTCTTCCCTATGTAAACATCAAATGTTAGACCCAAGCAAACATCATTTACAAGTTTCTTAAGGTCAGTCATTAGTAATTTGCAACTTATAAGGAATGTAAACAATATGTTAGTTTTACTGTGAATTTTTCTTTAACTCCACTTTCCCCTAAGGAATGGGTGGGTGTTCATCTATTTCCTGACACAATATTGATCTTTTTACTGACTTACTATTTAGAAGGTTACCATGGCATAAAATAGAAGCATAGGAGTTTCCATACTCGAAGCTTCATATCCACTTACCTACCTCCTGACAATGATTAAACTAAAAAGGCTCTGATACAGCAGTGAATATATCAAATGGGAACAACCTGTTGCAACAAAACAGGTGGTATAAGTTAATTTCTGTGACTTGATGAACATGTGAAGTCCTATGAAAATAGTATACTAAATTTGGCTTTTGAAATGATCATGAGTGAATAAAAATGTGTTGCAATACATCAACTGAGGACACTAATAGGTGGGAAGACAGCTAACAATTACAGATATCCTAAACTAATAGAACTTGAAAAAAGAATTATAGAAAGACAAGCAAAGAAAATTACTCATCAGAGATAGGACACTGCTGAACAGAGGGTACAACAACCACTCACAGAGGGACGATATAAACAACAACAAAGAAACAAAATATGAACACAGAAATTGGTTCCTATGTAAGATTAGAAACCAGAAATAAAAGAAAGACATGAGAAAAATGACATTAACTGCAGTGAAGAGAACGGTGTAGCAACAGAACGGTGTAGCAACAGTGGCAAAACTACATGTAACACCCACCAAGACATGAGCACCAACAAATCTTAACAGGAACAGAGGAAGGGAAAAGCCACGGAGTAAAAAAAAAATAAGAAAGCAAAAAAAATGGGACAAGCAGAGACCCGTAACCCGCAACAAAACAAGGAAGAAAATTACACAAGCAGACCAAGACAATAGAACCTGAAAATGATCGACATTAATTGAAAGCGTAGTTAACTCTTCAACGAAATGCAGAAGCTATTGCTTAAACATTAATCATATGATAGTATCAAACCTAAAACTAGAAGCAAGATATAAAAGAGAGAATGAACTATAAATAAAAAAAATATATATTAAACTAACCTTAATCACTACCAGTTAAGTTGAAGCAGGCACTTATTCGCTGAATTAGCTTGATTCTTGAAAGCACAACTAGCGGGCATCAGACACCAAGTTAACCCCAGCTTATTAACAGAACCTGTATCAGTGAAATAAAGGCTGATAAACATAAAAAAGTCCATGCGATGAAGAGAAAATGGGAATTTTGCAGCAGGTGGTGCAAACTTCTCAATCTAGTATTGAAGAGTTGCCGAATCATAGAGGAATTATGCCAAATCGTCACGACTTAGAGACGAATCGGAGATGAATGCAGCGAAATTGCATGTACTTGCTATTCAATTGAGCAGAATCACAGGATTCACAAACCCTAGCCTTCACCATTTGTTCAGTCCAAATGGAGAGGCTAGAGAATAAGACTGAGAGTATACATGCATACTACTGAACGTCAGTGGCAGAGGTAGAACAGAGAAATTAGTCGCCTGTATTGTTTCTTCAAAATCGAGAGGGAAAAGAAGAAGTGTTAGACGTTGAAGACATTAATGCATCCAACAGAACTTGGGACTGGAGAGAACGACATGATGAGAAGGAATTGGTGAGTTAAAAAGGCCAAAATAAAATGACATCGTTTTCCTTTAATGATGGTAAAATGTCGCTTGGCTAATTTAAATCTAATGACTTATCCCTGTCACTAATTCTTAAACATATTAAAAAATATGTTCGCTATAAAATATTTAAAAATGGCCAATCCTTATATGCCAATAAACCAATTCAAATGAATTTATTTTTTCATTTACTAGATTTTTTTAATTACTTAATATATAGTATGAGATTCCTAATTCAATTTAATCAAATTCAAATTTGTAATTATATAACTACAATAACTAAGATATGAAAGCACAACTGGTTTGGTTGAAATGGAGTTAACACAAACAATAAGTAAACTAAAATGTTAACAAATTAATAAAATATGATAGCGAAGGCTAAACATCGCAAAATTAGTGAAGGTTAAAAGTCACAAATATTAGCGACACACAACCGTCACTAGGTAGTGACAATGAATGTTCAATAAATAGCGAGGGCAATTAGTTGTAAAAATGTAGTGATACATAGACATCACTAATGTTCAATTAGTGACTAGCAGCCATAGGTACATTTTCAAAAAATTTAGCGACACCTAGTTGACACTAAAAAACTTATTTTCTTTGTCAATTTATTTTTATAATTAATAAAGTACAAAATTCATCATGATAATATATGTCTATAAAAAAATTTACATTATAATTTAATTTATTGTTTAATAATTTTATTTTGTTGTTAACAAATGTTTTTTCCTTATTTATTTTTTTAGAAAGATAACAAATGAAATGAAAAAAAAAAAGGGGGGGGGGGGGGGGGGGAAGATTGAGTAGTCTTTGACAACTTAATAACAGTCACCCGTCACTAAATTAGCGAAGGCAAACACTCGCTAAATTTAGCAACGGCTAAACATCACTAATTTAGCGAAGGCAAGACGTCGCTAAAATTAGTGACAGTTTACCTTCGCTATATTAGTCACACTTAACCGTCGCAATAATTAGCGACTAACAACCTTCGCTAAGATTTGTTCCTTAATTTTTTCAAGAATAAATACAATAATGAATCTTTTCACCATAAAATAAAATTTCTCATTAAATTGTAATCTATACTTTTCTACACATGCATATATCCATCGATTAACACATCTCAATCGGAAAAGAAACTGGAATCAATTACAATTAATCAGTCTTAAAAAAGCTAAAATGAAAATAAGAAAGATGATGAATTTATAATCATTAAAATAACATAAAATGTGTAAAGCTTAACATCACATAAGTAATAAATAGCTTAATTATTTTTTAAGAAAAATAATTGAAAAGATAATAAATTTTTTTTATCATAAAATAAAATTTAATTATAAATTATAATATAAATTTTTTTAATAGACACATAGATCCTTTAATTGTTAGTATATGAGACTTAGTGATAGTTAACCATCACTAAATTAGTAAGGCCAAACCGTTACTAAATTTAGTAACGGTTGGCCGTCACTAAGTTAGCGACGGTTATTTGTTGCTAAACTTAGTGACATTTCAACTTCACTAATTAAATTTTAACCACAAATAGATGTCGCTAATTTTTTAATGATGATTTACCATCTCAAATTAGTGACGGTTTTTAATCGTAAAATAAAATTTAATTATAAAATTATAATATATATTTTTTTAATAGACACATAGATTCTTTAATTGGCAGTAGATGAGACTTAGCGATGGTTAACTGTCGCTAAGTTAGCGAGGCCAAACCGTCACTAAATTTAGTAACAGTTAGCCGTTAGTAAGTTAGCGACCGATATTTGTCGCTAAACTTAGTGACATTTTAACGTCACTAATTTAACAACAGTAACCCGTCACTAAATTTTAGCAACAAATAGACGTTACTAATTTTTCACCGGAGCTTTAGCGACAATTTGCTATCTCAAATTAGCGACAGTTTTTGGACGTCGCTAATTTTATGGTTGCTAAATGACCTTTTTCTAGTAGTGTCTAAAGAAGAGGATTTGGGTGAAGGAGTGGGAGAGGACAAGGACTTGGGGAGGCTGAAGGGGAATTGTTTTTCTATTTTTCCTAGGAAGTTAGAGTGGATGAGAGAAAGAGAGAAAGTATTAAATTTAAAGGCTTGAGCGTAATTTGAGTGGGAAGAAGAAAATTTAAGGACCAAAATTGGCATTTTTCTCCATATTCTATTAACTTTAACTATATGGAAGGACCACGATTTGGACAAAAATAGGGAGATTAAAAATTATAAGTGGATAAAATGAAAGTTATAGACCCGTTTAGGACAATGCAAAACTATTAGAGACCATAAATGAATTTTACCTATTTTTGTCTTTCTTTGAGGTAGGAAGAACTTACCTTTTTTTGTTCTAATATATGTTCTAAAGAATAAGGGGTTTATTAAAAAATTAAAGGAGTCAAATTACTAAATTATGCATTCCTTATTACTCCCTCTGTCCTGAAACATTTGCAATGTTTCATTTTTCACAAAGACCAAGAAAACACACTGTTCCCCTCTTCTATTCCATAATTGTACCTTCTCCTCATTTCTCAACATCGCTGAAACACGACTCCGCCACTTCTTGCCTCTACGCCAACCTTCTCTAGCAGCAACCATCAATAAATATTTGTTGCCTCGATCTGGCACCTCCTTCTGCAGCAAACCTGGTAGGCTTTCCGGTGGTGGTATATTGTAATTTTCACGATGGCAAGCCATTAGAAAACCTCTGGTAAGCTTTTTGATGACATGCCATTAGAATGTTTCCAATAGGCCACCACTAGAATTTCTCTTATTTCACTTATCTGCTTCTGTTCCTTCCTCCGTCACTCAAACTCTCCATGCCTTTCTCTCCCTTTCTCCCTTTCTTTCCTCCCCCACTCTAGAACACTCTCCAAAATGACCAAACTATCCCTCTCACTTACACCCTCTCTATCATTTCTGTTTCCACTAGGAAAAAATTTTCAATGGCTTGTATTCTGTACTTCCAAATTCCAATTACACCGTCCAAAAAACAACTGTCTAAAAAGGTCTAGGGATGTTGGTCGTTAATAGTTTACTGATGGCACGTCATCGAAAAATTGGTCAACCAACTTTGCATGACTAACCATCGGAAAGTTGGCCGCCTATTTTCCGATAACAAATTGCTGAAATAGTGGCCAACCATTTTCGGACAGCTCACCACTAGAACATTTGGCAGCCGTCTTCTAATGGTTCCCAGTTAGGAATTTTTTTTAAAATAATAGTTAATTAAATTAGGTAGAAAGAAAGAACAAGGATATGGGGGAGAAGAAATATAAACAATGTGGCATGAAAGAGATGGAGGAAGAGGAAGAAGAAGAAGAAGAAAAATAAGAGGAAAAAGAAAAAGAAAAGACAGTTATAGAAGGAGGAAAAAGAAGAAAAAGAAAATGAAAATGAATTTATAGAAGTAGAGGAAGAAGTAGAATTAAGAAGAAAAAGAACAAGAAAATGAAGTTGAAGGAAATGAGGAGGAAGAAGAAAAAAAAATGGTTAGAGGTTTGGAGAGAGAAAGGAAATAAATGGCGAGAAAGAGAAAGGAAACAAAGAAAGGAAACAAAATAGAGTTTTTTTTTGTGAAATAAAGATATATGAAGGAGAAGAGAAAGAAAATTTATTGAGAATGGATAGAGTTTTTTGTGAAATAGAGATATATGGGGAGGTAAGTGCAAAATTGAGATTTTGGTGGAGAAATATAGATTTTATAATGGTAGTATAAGGCAATTAACTTTTTTTTTTTTTTTGCGAGAAGAAGTGGAGGGAAATTTTTCATTTTCTAATGGCACCATCAGAAGCTTTAAAACTCAAATACCTTTTTTACGACAGGAAAATGGGGGGAAGGGGCCGAATCGATGTTCCATTAGAAAATGGCCAACTGAAAGTTTCAAATTAAAATTTCACTTTCTTTTGCTGGAAAATGTTGGAGGAAAATGTGAAAAAAATTTCCCAAGGGGTGCCATAAAAATTTAACTTCTTTTGGGCCTAATTGCAAAACAACAAAGACTGGATTCAATGATAATTAAGTGCAAACTTTTCTCTCCCTTAGTGTGCTCATCGTGTTCTTCTGCACAAGAAATACCGCCAAGAATCTAACTAAAGCTCGATTCTTAGTGAGCCTAAACAGTCATATGAAAAATAGTTTTAATTACATTAACCCCTTGAAGTTAGACCATAAGTTCATATATCCAACTTAGATTCCAATGCTTTCAAGTAACTGCTCATTAAAAAACTGACCATGATAGATAAGTGTTGGATTTGTTCCATTCATGACTCACATTTATTTGATTTTGATGATAACAAAACATATTTGTTTTATGTGTTTCAAAGCTTTACCTAAAGATTTATACATTGAACTTTTATTGATAAAGTTTTGATCTTTCGAAGGAAAATTAATTTATAAGTATATTTGAAGCATTTATGTTGATTCAAGCATTACTTGTGAAGGAAGAAATCATTTTGGAGAAAAATTCATTGAAGTTTGAAAGTTTGGAAATAAGAAAATCCTGGAGCTACAGTTTCAACAAGGTGAAAATGTTTCAACGTGTTGAAACTGGAGCCAGTTTTCGAACCTGAGAGCATTTTACTTCTGGACAAAAAAATCATTTGAGTGAAATTTTTCAACCGGGTGAAACTGGAGTGATTTTTTGAACCCAACAGTATTTTGGTTCTAGAACAGAAAAACACTCAAGTGAAATTTTTTCAGCCGGGTGAAACTGGAGTGGTTTTTCAAACCCGAAGAGCATTTTGGTTCTGGAACAGGAAAACACTCGAATGAAAATTTTCAACCGGGTGAAATGTTGATTCCAGACTTGCACGTGATTTTTCGATTCAAAAAATCTTTGAAAATTAATTATTAATTCATGCCACATCAGATTTCATGTGTATAAAGTGCTGATAACTCATTAATTACCAATATAGCCGTTAAAGGTCAAACATTGGATTTTATTATCAGACAGAATTTTCAACTGAGTGAAAATATTTCACCCGGATGAAACTGGGCGACAGACACGATTTCCTATCAAAATTGACAACAATATTCACTAGATATCAAAGGGACTTTTCTGATCATTCCAACGGTTCTTCTACGTCTCTTTGGCCCCCAAATGAGCATAAATACGTGGAGAAACACCTTGGAGATAATTCTTGGCAACTAGAAAAGAGAATTCATCATCAAAGAGCTCAAACTTGATATTTGCCAAGAACTTATGCTTTTACTTGTTTATCTAACTTTGAGAGCTTCTATTATTCTTACCACTTTGTAACCTTGTAAACACCATTTTGGTGAAATTGAGTTGGTGAGGTTTTTAGTTAGCCTCTAAGAAAACTAGTGAAGGAAAGAGTGTTGGTGAGGTTTCTAGTTAGCTTTTAGGAAAACTAGTGAGTGATTGTAATAGAGAGAACTACCAAAAGAGTGTGTACTTTTGTGATTCATAGTAAAGAAGAAAACTCTCAAGTGGTGAACTTGAGGAGAGGAGTAGGCTCTCAAGAGGAGAGACCAAACCTCTATAAATCCTTGTGTGCAAGTTTCTCTTCTTCTCTCTACATACTTGATCTTTAGTTTGTGTTTTATGCAACCTATCTTGGTTGAACTTGTTTGTTTTCAAAAATAATTCAAAGGTTGCTTTCAAAGCAAATTTAGGTAGATTATGGTAGTCTTTTTCTGGTTAGAATAGGGTTAATTATTGTTCGTTAAATTAACTTTGAGTTTGAAGGTTGAAGAACTCATTTTTTGTTTGCTTTGAAAGTCAACCAATCCATCCCCTCTTGGTTGCATTTGGGCCAACAATAAGAATAATAATTACAATTTACTTTTCACAAGTTACGTCATACTTTCATATAACCCCACTACAAGAAAGATGTACAGATGCCATTGTCCAAATTTGTGGCAAATTTTCATATAACCCCACTACGTCAATATTAAATGCTTTCTGAAGAACTCCCTTATATTCCAAACTAATAAAAGCTAGCTCTTGAATATTTGTGTTTCATTTAGTGTTCGGTATATTATGAAAAATCCCCCAGACATAATAATGTGTCTTCTTCAATGGCGAATCCAAGAATTTTTTAAAGGGGTCAACAAGCGGCTGTAATTATATGTAGTATCTTAAGTAATGTTTTTCTTACCGAGATTATGGTATGCACTGCTTACAATATTGCAAAATGCTGAAATATTATCCAAGCTATTATGGTACGTACTGCAAAATATTTCATGACAAATTGCAAAATGTTAAGTTCTTGATTTTCTTTTCTCTATTTCTCATCATATATCTCACCTTTTATGCAATAATAGTTTGATAGCAAATTTATCATGATACCACAAACAAATTATTTAATTTTACCAATATTGATTGAAGATTACGTACTACTTCAATAGTTTAAAATAGTGTGTATTTGCCTAGTCTTTTGTAGAATGACTTCAGTGCAATTTACAAAATAAGAAATTGTGGAGATAGACGGTATAACGTTTATATAGAACACATAAAAAGATAAAAGCCTATTTTTAGTCCCTTGTGTAATTTTAGCCACTAACCCTCTTTAACTTTTTCTTGTACCCAAACTCACCCTTCAAACTTTTCTACATATTCGAAGAGAAATGAGAGTGCAAAAAAATAAATAAAGATCTAGTTGTCAAGAGACGTGAAAGTTTAGGGACCAAAATGAAGGCTTTAGCTAGTAAAAAAATTGTTTGAAGAGAGAAGTGAGTGATCAAGTACTTTTGTTGGGTGAAATTTATTTGTGGTCCCTCACCTTTTATCTTTGACCCAAACGGGTCCCTAGCATTCAATTTGTCCTTTTAAAGTCTTTTAGCTTCCTTATTTTTGCTCCAATCATAGTTATTCCGTCAATTTTACAGTTAAAGCTAACGAAATCTCAGTAAAAGTGCCAACTGTAGTCCCTAAATTTTATTCGTCCCACTTAAAGCACCGTTAAACCTTTAAATTTAACACTTTCTCCCTTTTCTCTCATCTATTCCAACTTCCTAGATTCGACCTCACTCTCCCAAAGTCCTCGTCCTCTCCTGCTCCCTCCCCCAAATCCTCGTCCTCTCCATCCCTCTTACGAGTCATTTTCTGCAAAATCCAATGAAGTATTTTTTCCTTTACCGCACATTAAATGGAACCCCATTTATAAATAATTCGTGAAGATTATTATGTAAAATCGTATGTTTTTTGCACCCACGAAGCTTCCTGGAAGCCGCCCATGGCGCGCCTCTTCCTTCCCACTATTTAATCCGACCCTGAATCGTTTAGATTCGTCGCTTCATCCGCAACCGCCTCCGACGCATCATGCTCCACCCACAATCCTCACGTTGGGTCCAGTGCCGCAAATCTCAGGACTCCCACCAGCGTCATCCCTAAGATGTCCAGGGACTGGTCCTTCGATGCTCCTGACCCGGATGAGCCGAAGCTGGCGATAGTAGAGGAGATATCATCAATGCTGGCTGATGTGAATCATGACAATGAGGAGTGCGTGCCCTTGGAAAGTCTAATGAACAGGTTGGTGTTCGCCGCATGCGAGCTGGAGTTGAGGGAGGTATTTGATTGCTTCGACGCAGACAACAACGGCAGGATCATGGCGGAGGAATTGCTAAGGTTCTTCTCGTTGATTAGGGCATGGGGTTCATGTTGGAGGACTGCCGACACATGATAGCAGGAGCAGATAAGAAAGGGGACGGATTTGTCTGCACCGAAGAAGAGGATTTGGGTGAAGCAGTGGGAAAGGACGAGGACTTGGGGAGGGTGAAGGGGAATTGTTTTGTTTTGTTTTTTTTTTTTTTTTTTGGAAGCTAGAGTGGATGAGAGAAAGAGAGAAAGAGAGAAAGTATTAGATTTAAAACGCTTGAGGGTGATTTGTGTGAGAAGAAGAAAATTTAAGGACCAAAATTAGCATTTTTCTCAAGATTCCGTTAACTTTAAGGAAGAATCACGTTTGAAACAACAATATGGAAATTAGAGATTTTAAGCAGACAAAATGAAGGTTATAGACCCGTTTAAGATAATGCAAAAATGTTAGAAACCAAAAATGAATTTTACCCTTTTTTGTCTTTCTTTGAGGTAGGAGAAACTCACCTTTTTTTGTTCTAATATATGTTCTAAAGAATAAGGGGTTTAGTAAAAATTACAAGGATCCAATTACTAAATTATGCATTCCTTATTACTTTCACCCTGAAATGTTTGCAATGTTTCATTGAAACCAAGAAAACTCACTATTCCCCTCTTCTATTCCATAATTGCCCTTCTCCTCCTCATTTCTCGACATAATTGTGACACAACTCTGCCACTTTTTGCCTCTACCAAAACCTCCTCCAGTAGCAACCATGCAGAGAAGTTGAGCAATGGGCGAATAAAGGAATAGAGGAATTGAGTGGTGATAGAATGAGGGGTATATATAATGATAAAGTTGCGTGGTAAAACTTACTAAAAAGAAAATATTATAAATAATTTGGGACGACTCAAAATGAAAAGTGTTATGAAAAATATTGGACAGAGGAAGAAGTATTTTTCCAAAAAAAAAAAAAAAAAGATCCATGAACCCCTACATTTTATGAATGGATTGACTATTAATTAGTCTTTTCATGTCTTGAAAATCTACACTTTACCTCTTCTCATGCACAATTGCGTTTTCTTTTAAAATATGAATATTGCATACATTAAAAGAGCTACTTAATTTCATGTGTTAAAGACGTGGAAGGTGTTAGGCACAGCAGTTAAAGATATATTATTACCTGGATTATTTTGCTGTGGACATGGATGTAGCTTACAAATAGAAAGACCAACTAAAGGTGCTGAGATAATGAGTTTCATTGATTTAATTTTTAATGTAAATAAACATGCATTTATTTAGTTTTTGTGCACAACGCCACCACATAGATACAAGCTGCGTGCATGTGAGAGAGTAATATAGTCCCAATAGGTTTAGGATTGGACAATTTGACGGGCCAAGGCTTCACCGTCGGGCATGGGGTAAACACAGAAGGGAACATCTTGGACACTTGGTGTGTGCTCCCCACCGGAGCTAAAGATGGCATCAAGTATATATCCAGCCAGCACCGCCAAGACCATGCCTATGCCTACGCTTAGAACAAAGCACCCAACCGAGATCATCGTGCTCGCACCTTCTATCAGTGCCAAGTCTGTGTCCATCAAGGCCCCTCTAATGAAACCCCCCAGCGTCGACCCAGCAACGCTGGCCGCTATGTCCTTCACGTCGCGTGTTGCTCGCTCGATCAACGAGGTCGAGGGATCCAAGTAAATGTCCCACACCGTAACGGCTGCCACGAAAGTGAAGAGTCCAAACCCTGTAAGTAACTCCTTCCTAGCGGCAGCAAAGCCATCTTCCACTATTTGCCCACGCCCGGAGGCCTTGATGATGTCCTCGTACACCGAGAACTTTTCATCTTGGCTTAGATCTTTGAATGTCCCGTAAAGCCCACGCTTCACCTTGTACCTTGAGACGAGCTGCTCAAAGGAGATCCCTTCCTGCTTGATCTCTTGGGAGAAAATCTTGGAGGCTAAGCTGCCGTGCTTGGCATTGAAGTAGGTGATGGCCTGCTTGAACTGCTCGGCGTCCTTGGAGAGGCGGCGGCAGCGGCCTCGTCGGTAGAGTCGAGCCGTCGGAGCTGTCCCATGGTGTCGTCGGCGTGGGCGACCACCTCGTTGAGGAACTCCTTGCGCACGGTGTAGTTGCGCACAGCCTGGATGCCGAAATTGACGAGAGCCTTCAACATCTCCCACACGAGGTGGGCAATCTCGTACTTGGTATCGTCGCTCTGCAACGAGTCCAGCAGGCTGCGGCCGGAGTCGAGGAGGTCCATTGCGTTGTCGTAGTTGGCGTTGCAGGTCGGCAGGTATTGGACGCGCTCGTTCTCGGACCCGAACAGAATGGTCTGAATCCTCTGGATTTCCTGGCCTCGGACGAGCGTCGCCAGCCGCCGAAGCTGGTCCTCGTTCAGCTCCAATAGCCCTTCTCCCATATCGTTGTTTCTGATGCGACCTAATTGCTTGTGGCTGCCTGGTTTTATAGGCCCAGATGAGATGACATTTGAGGATCTTATTTGTCTTTTAAGGTAGTTAAAAACTAGAAACTTACTTTTGTCCCAAGGAACGTTGATAGTTTTGTGTCCTAGGGATGGACCAATTAATCTACTCTCCAAATAAAAACTAAAGTGGTTATTTTTAATGTGGTACCTCGTTTTCCTTTCTGTTACAGTGCGTTTAAGATAACTAGTCCTCATTAACAATACATGGTTAATGGGTAAAGTCCACTGGGGTACCTTAATTAGCTTTTATTTTTATCCTAAATGGGTACCTTAGCTTTACATTTATCCTATTAAATTACATAAACTCATATATTGCGTTCTAATTGAGTACTTTCTATCAATTTCACTATAAAAGAGAAGTGATAGAGCAACTAAAACTAGCAATTGAATTTTAGTCGCTAATTAGTTTAATCGCTAGTTAGCCGCTAGCTTGTAGGCCTTGGAAGTTATTGTGACTAACTAGTCACTAAAATATTCACTCACTAGTTTTAGTCGTTAGTTTTAAATTTCAGTCGCTAATCAGTTGCACATTTTATAATATTTTTAAAAATCAGTCACTAGTTTACTTTAATCGCTATTTCAGTCACTAAATCAAATTAAAACCTTCAGCTTCGGCCTCTCCTTATCCATTTCTCTCATTGTTTCTCCTTCTTCCTTCTCTATTTCTCTCATCGTTTCGGTCAACCTTCAGGCGCCACCGTTACGTTCTATCTGCACCTCCGAGAGTTGCGGCTACCTTCGCCGCCCGAGCCCTACTGCCCAATTGTCTCAAAAGTGCCACTGTCAACAAAATCGAAGTAGTTGTTGATCTTAATGTGGTCAATAAAATAGTTACACAGTGAGATCATACTTTTATTTCAATAGTTGATATCATGGATGAAGTCAAAAATTCAAATGATGAAGATGTTGGCGATGTTTTAGTTATAATAATAATTTTGGTTGCAATAATATATTTATACTTATATATATACTTAAAATATACATCATGTTATATAAAATATATCATTAATTTGAAAATGATAATTAATGACTGAAATGATAGGCTTAGCAACTGAAATAAATGTATTAGCGACTGAAATTTCAATTGTTGTTTTAATAAAGTTCAAATTTTAACGATTGACATATTCAATTGCTAATTTTAGTTACTAGTCAATCGCTAACAACTAGCAACTAATGATTTTGCTACTGAACGATTCAGTTCCTGCGATTGTTTCTTCAGTCATTAACCTAATTTTCTCTTATAGTGTTTTGCCATTAAATTAGATGAAAATTAGTGACATCACATTAATTAATATTAAAATAAATTAAAAATAACAACTTTGAACCCTAAATTTTTACAATCACTAATTCTAAGTCTTAAAACTTCAACTAAAATCAATTTTGCTCTCCAATGCTAGTCTACTTGCCTGATGTCAGTTTCTCTATCTCTCTTTCTTTCCACTGTCGACCAACTGCCTAGACGCTATTGCCATTGTCATCATCCACCCTACCTAACCCCGAGGCTACTCCCCCTTTGTTTCTTCACCGTCCGACTATCGTCCACATTTTAAACCGAGTGAGAATCGCCCATCACCATCATCCCATCATTGAATCAACTGAGAATCGGCAGTCATTGGGAGGGTCAAGCAAAAATCAGCCACTGTCATTTCTTAAATCAAGCACCCAATTGATTAATGGTTTCAGAGTGAACACAAATGGTTAAATCAATTGAGTGAGAATCGGAGACAAAGGTTAAGGTTATAACTGGAGGAGGAGGTTAGCAACGCCAGCAGTGAATTAGTGCCCATGGGGGTGGCTTTTGGCATGGTGGCCCCCTGGAAATCATAGTTGTTGGTGATGGTTAGCAGCTTTAAATCAAGGCGAATGTGGATAAAGGCCATCCTTCCACTTCTCATTTTTGCATCATTGATGGGTTGGGTTTGGTCAATGACTGTGGCGGCCACTGTTGTGGTGGCAATTTGGGTTGAATTCAGGCAATAGTGACAACGACTTGGAGAACCGGAGGTAGGCGAAGGCTAGGGAAATGAGAGATGGAGGAGGAAAAAAAGTAAATTTAGGCTAGAAAGAGTAAGTTTAGAAATTTAGGGTTTAAAATTATTAATTGAAAATGTTTGAGAACTAAAATTGTCATTTTATTTTAGTGTTATTCAATGTTATCTCATCAATTTTCATCCAATTTAATGGTAAAATTGATAGAAAGTATATTAGCGGAACGCGTATAAAGAGATTAAGTATCTTGTTGGACAAATGTAAAGATAAGATGTCTATTTAGGACAAGAATAAAAGGTAAAAAGCCCTCAATGAACTTTACCTCATTGTTAGTACTGTGATCACACTTTTCATTTTGTTTATAGGTAGAAATAGGAGATTCTACGCTACGGTTAAATAGCATTTTCACCTATCATGCCCATTAAAGGATCTAAGGAATTTTTCAATTTTCTAGATTTCTTAAGTAATGAAGTATATTTGCTTATTAAAAAAACAGTATATAGATACAATTTTACCTTGAAATAGAGCAAAAGTAACTAAGGATTTTACTACAAAACCAAGTAGATAAAAGAAGAGAAAACATTTAACATGGTTTTACTATATATGGCTTTCCATTAGACTATGATCTCATAAGGCGTCTGAGAACTTTACGGCTAACAAATTATTTGTAGCATTAGCATCTGGTGGTAGGGGGAGCACTAATCTTATACAATTAGACTTAAAAGTTAGATGGACTAAATACCTGTTGCTCCCCTTAACTATGGTGGCTCGGACAGTTTGCTCCCTGAACTATAAAGTGAATCAGTTTGAACCTTGAACTTTGAAAAATCGAACACTTTAGTACTTTGGCTCAAAAAGCTAACATTTGTGATAACGTTTGTCCATTAATAAAAAGGAAAAATTATGTAATAGTGAGACAAAATTTTATTTTCTCTTTTTCCCACCCTAAATTTTCATGCCCAACACTCAAACCACCATCTCCAGCACCCAATTCACCTATTGGGCATTCAATTCCATCCTTTTATACCCGTCTCTACTCTTGTCATCATGGCCATCGAACCATATTTGCAGAGCTATTGAAACGACAGAAACAGCCTTACTTCTACCACATTCGCGACCATTTAATCGAATCTTTACGTTGACACAGACGATGAACCTCGCTCTGATGATATGGCTTTAGAGGTAGAGGTGTAAGTAAATAACCGAAACCCAAAACCCGACTCGAAACCAATCCAAAATATTGGATTAGGGTCAGGTTAAGAAGTAGGAAATTAGTACTTCGGGTTAACCAGAACCCGACCTGATAAAAAGATAAAAAAATATGTTTGGTTCAGGTTCAACCTGAATTTACCCGAATAACCCGAAATTCATCCCCAGCCCATCTAAGCCCAATCATTATACAAACACTCTACCAAATAACCTGAACCCAAGGCCCACTCCTAAGCCCACCTCTCCTAAGTCATAACCCTAGCATCTCCTAATCTTATTTTTTATGCCTAGCTATCACTCACACCTGCTGGCTGCCGCCTTCACTCACATCCCTCCTCACCTAGCCTAGCCATTCTTCCCTCCTGCACATCTCTGCTCTCCAGCCGCCCTCCCACCGTCGTCCCTCCCCTAACCAGTTGCCTTCCATTGCCCTCCCTAACCTTGTCAGTTGCCTCCCGTCACCCTCCCTCGCCCGTCAGTCTCCTCCCTCCACCCTTCCTCGCCTCACCAGTCGCCCCTACTGCCCTCCCTCGCCTCGCACCATTCACCCTCACCGTCCTTCCTCGCCTCACCCCAGTCGTTCCCTCCATCTTCCCTCACCATGCGCCAGTCGCCCCCTTCGCCTTCCCTCACCTTGCCCCAGTCACCCTCTTTGCCTTCCCTCACCTCGCTTCAGTCGTCCCCGTTGCCTTCCCTCACCTCGCGCCAGTCGCCCCCGCTGCCCTCCATCATTGCTCTTTTGGTATTCACCGTCATCATCCCCTATCGGTCATCATCGTAAACAAGCCACGCTACTACGGGCCACCAGATCCAAAATCGATCAACGCCCTTGCCTTCTTCGCACAGCAACCTCCCTCCCTCTCCTCGCTCGATTAACGCTCCACCGTCATCCAAGACATCACTCACTATCGTCCAAGATCTCATCGATCAAGATTGTCGGCTAGTGTCAAGTAAACCCAACCCTAATCCAAAAATTTAGGGTTAAGGCTGGTTTAGTTTTTTGTCTGATTTTGGGTCAGTTTGGGTTATAATTTTCAATTGGTGAAATAGTCAACTTATTTCAGGTTTTGGCCCGAACCCAACCCAAAACCCTAAACTTTCACCCCTACTTGGAGGTTGTAGGCTGATGGTTCTTGTGAAAAAGAGAATATATGATTTTGTGTGACTATTACATAATTTTTCCTTTTTATTAATGGATGGACATTATCACAAACGTTAGGTTTTTATGTCAAAGGACTAAAGTGTCTGATTTTCCAAAGTTCAAGGTTCGAACTGATCCACTTTATAGTTCAGGGGGTAAACTGTCCGAGTCACCATAATTTAGGGGAACAATAGGTATTAAGGCCAAGTTAGATCTCTCATAAGTAATTTTCTTTCATACAAATGATTTTGTATCAAATCCAATAGTTTTTAGTTAAATGTATCTAAATCTCTACTCTGACCAATTTCCCTAATTTTTTAGAAAAAATAATTTTACATTTTTAACTTTTGATTTTATAGATTATTATGTGTAAGTGCAAAGTTCCCGCACTTTTGTTGATGTTAAGTTACGTTTAAGAAAGAATCACCTACTAACTTAGATGACATATACTAGATAGGGCTACGTGGTAAAATCAACCGTGGGCACCAAGTTTATTTTTATGTTCTAAATGAGTACTTGATTTTCATATTGTCTTAGTAAGGTACCTTTCCTACTATTGCGTATCCTAATCAACTACTTTTCATCAATTTCAACGTTAAGCTTGACGGAAAATACTAATGTGCTACAAAAAATACTAAAGTAGGCCATAAAATGGCACTTGTAGTCCTAAATCTATTGTTTACATTCCTAATGTAATGAACCCTCTCATTCTCTAGTTCCTTTGCCATTCATTCCATCTTTCCTTTTCAAAGACCATCATTTCTCACCACCACTTCTTACTCATCATTGTCAAAGTCGCTGACAGTGGCAACATTGCCACCCAACTTAACCTCCATTGTTTTCTAGATTAGATCCAAGTCCAAAACCAACTCGACCCGTTTTGAATTCTAAAATCAAAAAATTTCCCCAAAAAAATTGTAAAATATTTTCCATTTCTACTTGTGTGATGCAAATTTTTTTTTTCCAAAATCAACAAATTCTACCAACTTGACCCAAACTGGTGTCGCCTTCATCTTCTTGTTTGCTCATCTTTGCCATTTGAGCATGAAGGCTCAAGTGCACTATTTGTCCAATAGTTGATTAATCAAACCACCAAATTCAGCAAAGATGCACCTAGATCTTCCAAGCGAATGGCGAACCCTACATTCACTCTAAAATTAATGAGACCATGACATTGTCAGTGCTCCAAAATTGGATCCATTGAATCATCACTGCTGAGTTCCTAGCCAATTTCTATCTTCAATCAAATTTGTCTCCACCTCCCCTCATCATCACTCTTTTGCAACTTCTAACCTCATCAACAAATGTAGGCTACCCCAAGAATCGACCCTTTCAATGTCCAAGCACCTCAACTTCAAGAACCCAATAAAGCCAGACTCGGCCCTCACATTTTTCTGTGAGATTGGTTTATCGAAACTCTAAATTTTGACCATCGTCAATAAATTGCCTACCTTTGCTAGCATCAAATCTCCACCAAATTCAATGACCAAGGAACATAGGAGGAGAGATACGAGGAAGGGAGAGGAAGCTAGACAGAAAAAGGTTTAGAACCATAAATAATATATTTAGAATTTTAGGTTTGAAATTGTTAATAGAAAAATTGAGAGGATTACATGTATTATTTTTATGATTTATTTTAGTATTTTTTTTTTAGCACAACAACATATTTCGTTAGGCTTAGCACTGGAATTGACAGAAAGTAGCTGATTGGGATGTGAAATAGAAGGAAAAGTACCTTATTATGATAACATAAAGGTTAAGTACTCGTTTAGGACAAGAAAATAAACTAGGTGACTTCTGGTGAATTTTACCCCTAAGAACATGAGAAGAACTTGATGGCTATACAAAATGAGCTAGCAATCTTGAATTGATCAGGTCTCTAGTGCAATAATGTCTTAACGGCAAGATCCAACAATGAGTATCAATGTGTACTGAAGCGCTATCACAAAAAAGACATTGAGATAGATACCACCATAGAACTCTCAAGTGTCCCAGCTCTTAAGTAAGGAACTCAAAAAAAGTAATACCTATAATTCATTATCGATCTCCAACTTCATGGCAATCAATTGATTAATCAAATTCCTGAAATCATTCAAATGCTCAAAAATTGACTTTCTCCTTAAGCTTCAAATTCACAAGCTTCTATATAATAAAAGCTTTATTCTAAGCAGTCTTCCTCTCATATAAGCTCTCTAGTTTTTGTTACAGAGTCTTAAGTATTCGTGTATGGAGAAACATGGTGAAACATATTGATATCCATCCATCTCCTAATGGTTCCAACTGTATTGTGAATAAGTTTCTTCCAATCATCATCTAGCTTGTTTTATGGGTTAGCTAAATCACCTAAAATAATTTCATACAAATTAAGAAAATAAAGTAGATCATCCACCATTGGTTTTCAAATCAAATAATTCAATGTAATCAATCTGATTATGGAACTTATGTCCATCATTCATATTCTCCTTAGCCATAGGCTCTGATACCATTTATTAGGATGACCTCAAAATAATCACTGTCAAACACACACATTATTGTTCCAAGTGTAACCAAGAGGGTAGGTGAATTGGTTAAGTTCCAAAGCAAACCAAAAATGTTTTCTTAAAGCCTCAAACTCAAATGTAATTCAAGGAACAATAATTAACCATATTCCAACCAAAAAATGACTACTACAATCCACCTAAACTTTGCTTTGAAAACAACCTTTGAAGTATTTTTGAAAACAAACAAGTTCAACCAAGATAGATAGCATAAAATATCAACCAAAGATCAAATATGTGGAGAAAGAAAAAAACTTACACAAGAGAATTTTTATAGAGGTTCGGTCTCTCCTCTTGAGAGCCTACTCCTCTCCTCAAGTTCACCACTTGAGTGTTTTCTTTTCCACTATGAAACTCAAGAATACACAATAGCATATAAAGGCACATAACCCTTTGGTAACTTTGCCAAAGATTAACTAGAAACATTTCTCACTCCCTTTCGCTTACAAGAAAATTACTTAATCATTCTAGATAAACTCAATAAGTTCATGGTTACTAGATGGTAAGAACAATAGGACCTCTCAAGACTAAATAAGCAAGTGAAAGTACAAATTCTCGGGAAATATCAAGTTTGAGCTCTTGATGATGGATTCTCTTTCTTAGTTGCCAAGACAGTTTTTCCTAATGATTCTTGATGTTTTTATACTCCAATTGATGCATAAGAGATGGTGAAGATCATTGGAATGATCAGAAAAGTCCCCTTGAAATCTGGTGAACGTTACTGTCAATTTTGACAAGAAATCACTTCTGTCGTCCAGTTTCACTCGGGTGAAATATTTTCACTCGGTTGAAAATTCAGTATGATAACGAAATCCAATGTTTGACCTCCAACGGCTATATTGGTAATTAATGAGTTGTCAGCGCTTAACACACGTGAAAATCTAACGTAACATGAATTTATAATTAATTTTCAAAGATTTTTCAACCGGGAACTAGCGCACAGATCTAGAGTCAACATTTCACCTGGTTGAAAAGTTTTCATTCGAATGATTTTCTTTTCCAGAAATAAAATGCTCTCAGGTTTGAAAACTGGCTCCAGTTTCAACACATGGAAATATTTTCACTCGAATGATTTTCTTATCCAGAAATAAAATGCTCTCGAGTTCAAAAACTGGCTCTCTAGTTTCAACAAGTTAAAACACTTTCACCCTGTTGAAACTGTAACTCCATGATTTTTTTACTTTCAAACTTTCAAACTTCAACAAATTTTTACGAAAGAGATTTCTTCATTCACAAGTAATGCTTGAATCACCAAAAATACTTGATATATACTTAAGAAAACAATTTTTCTATCAAAGATCAAGACTTATGAATGAGCGACCAAGGTATAAATCTTTAAATAAAGCCTTGAAACACATAAAATAAATATATTTTTCTATCATCAAAATTAAAGAAATATAAGTCATAAGTGGAACAAATCCAACACACATCAAGCCAATAAATCAACGTTCAAGCCAATAAATCACACCAAAAAAGAAACAATTAGAAAAATCAACATCAAACAGAAATAAATTGAGACACTCTCTCTAGAACCACAGAACAAACTTGTAGCAATCCAATATAAAAAAAAAAATAGTACAACATATATGATCCAAGGTATTACCCAAACATCAATTCCATCACAATAATTTGAGAAGAACTTGAAATTTAAGGATTTCTACAAAAATTTCACATCACGAACATTTAAAAGTACCAATACTCGCAGATTGATGCTCATAACACTACCTCTCAAATTACAATATCAAAACTCACAATGTAAAGAAAAATTATTCTCGAAAAAAAAATCGAGTCGTTGGCGGCACCTGCGTTAGCCTCTGTTTCTAATTCTCTAATTTTCTAGAAAAAAAATTACATGTAAGCCACAGCAACAAGTCCTTGAAGGACTTTCAGACCAAAACCAAGTAGGCTTTTAACAAGCCACTCCACATGCACATCGGAAAAGTATAAGAAATTACAAGAAGAAATATGGGATTGGAACCATATTCAACATTAATTTCCAATATATATATATATGTTGGGTGCTAAAGAATAAATTTAGAAATTTTAGGAAGAAAGAACAGAGAGAGGCAGAGAAGTTACGATCTTTATTTCATGGAGACAATTTTTAAAATATAAAAACAATTAAGGCTTTTATAAAGTCTTACAACCGACTTTGCCGTACTATTTGACTCAAGCCACTATTTTTGACTTTGGCTTTCATACTAAGTACGATGCATTTCTTGGCTACTAAGAAAGGCATGTTAGCCGCCTTGCTTTGTCCAGCTACAAGCAAAAATTAAAAATTATTTTATTTTTCAACAATATATATATATATATATAGACACGCACGCAATTTGCTTTGTTACTCTGTTTTTTTATTCGATTCATGGATGGGGGAGCGGAACAAGAAGCAGTTTGTCGGCTCACGGATCTTCCGGATCAGATTCTGGTCGACATTATCGAGAGACGATTCACCCCCTTATGCAGGGTTCGCTTCGCCGCCGCTTCCAACACCTCGGCGCTTCTGATTCAGAGACTCTTCCCTCTGCTTTCAATCGATCAACAACTCCCGTGGCTGATCACCTACAGAATCGATGCAATTTATATCCACTGGCCAAATATCTCGCGTAATGGAAGATATTGCTCAGCCGTCGGCCATCAGGAGCCAGCTCCGTTGATGGATGAGCTCTTCCCTGGCGCAGATGACCGACGGACAGCGAAGCCATTTATGGCGAAGTTCGGGTGGGTCGTTTATCGATTGGATACTCAAACCGGCACCCGTCTCTGCTTGTACAGCCCCTACACCAGAAAAACAATCTGTCCGCCGAAACTACCCTGTCTCGATTTCAAGTTTCAATTTTCCCGTCCTCCGGTTTCTCCCGATTGCCTTTTCATTGCTTTCTCCCGCTTCAGCGACTGCTTATCGATATATGCCTGCGGCCCCGGGGACGAGAAGTGGGAGAAATATGATGTGGGTAAGGTTCCCGGAGACGTGGAGAATGTTATCTTTGTCGGAGGGAGTTTCTACTGCTTGTTTAAATACGGCACTGTAGGGGTCTTCAACTTGGATGTCTCCGACAAAACATGGGACATGTTGACCGAGATAGAGCCATTAAAGGGTGAAGAAGAACTGGAAAATTTCTACTCTTTTTCTGGGAATGTTTATGCTTGGCGGCCTTGTCGGGAATCTTATGTGGTAGAATCTGTTGATGGAGATCTGTTGCTGGTACTCACTGTGGAGCATCCATGGTTGGACCCGGACCGGTTGCTCGTTTGGAGGTACAGTGTGGCGGCGAGGCAGTGGACGAAGGTGACAAGGTTGGGCGATCAAGTTGTGTTTCTGGATTCAAGAAGGTCCGGCAGCGGGAAGGCGGTTCCGGCGGTGGGGGAGTTGGAGGGTTTCGCCAACAGGTTGTATTTTCAATCGCATGGCCACCATTCATTGGTGGACGGTAAGACCTCTGGCGGTGTCGACTTCGGTACTTCACGTTCAGACTTTGGCTTTTGGAATGAGCCACCATATGCTAGTATTAGGGATGACAAGCAGGTGGATGAAATCTGTGATTCACGGATATCAATCCATAATGAGTGAGTAAAAGGATAAAAATACATGCGATGGATAGGACCTGAGTATCAACTTATACCCGTCTAGCGGGTACGGGCTGATGACGGGTACAGGATATCCATTACGGATAAATCCGCCCTGCCTACCCACGAAACTTGCGAGCATAAATTTTCTACTTATAAATTATAATGAGACACAACAACTACATTTAATTAATATTTTATACTAATTCACATAAAATATTTTTTTGTATGTATGTTCTGATTTTGTGTATTTTATGACCGCACCCTGAATTTTTAAAATATACTAAATGATATATCGTACAGCATATCATTAAAGTGTGTTCACAGTCCATAACAGTTACAGGAGAAAGTTCCAATAAGAAGTTCCAAGACACTTTGCAATGACAGACTTGACATTTTGCTGTGGTGCTTGGTTACAGGCGTCAAGGTTACCAGATCATGACAATACAAGGAAGGAAAAATAAATTTTTTGCACCAATGAGTTCTAGCTTACTGAGTTATAAATGATGGATGGAAATAAAATGACCAGACACTGTTGGCGTATTGCACTTGAGGTTCACTACAATGCACTAACTGCTAATACAGCACAGCAATAAGTGCAAAAGGTATACATAATAAAACTATCGAAGATGATAGGAAAAAACAGTATCCATAACATGACTATAATCTGTGGTAAGCTTTATGACCATTCATGATTTGATGGGGCACCACGATCCTTGACCATCATTGAGGTCCGACACCTTTGCTTAAGTGCAAGCAACAAGTTTGCTAAATCATAAAGGTTAAAAGTTATCAAGGCATCATCAATAGATTCCTAATATCAACATAAATGAACTCATAAGACTTTAGAAGCGTGAGTGCAGCCCTCTTGCTTTTGCCACAGTTACTGTACTTCAACATGTAGTCTCGCATTATAATTTTCACATCTAGCTTCTATAGGCCTGCAGTGGTGGTTTCCAACATCAATTGGCTAACCTGCTTAGGAAAGCATTACCATTGGCAAAGTTTGAAGATCTGCGAGATAGATTAAACATTAGCCCCATTGGCTTAATGGGGAGTGCTGGAGTAAGTGATCCAATGTGGCAAGAGGACACTAACGTGGAGTCTAAGGAGCAGGAAGTGAACGTTGTAGCTACTGTAGAAAACTAGGAAGATTAGTTTAGATAAGGTTAACATGATCCAGTCTTTAGTTGTTTGTTTAAGATGGTTTTCTTGTTTCCTAAGTTTTAGCAAAGTTTGCTTCTAACGTTCCAAGTGCAATGCCTATATAAGGCATGTTTTAATTCAACAAAATATATATGCAGCAGTTGCCATTGCTTTTATCTTCTTGTTCTGCCATTTCCCTTCAAAATTTCTTCATCAATCTTAGACTTGTTTTCTATTTCCAACCTTCAGACTTCTCCGTTACCACATAAACATGTCTGATTTTTTTTTTCTTATCCCCATTTTAATATTTCCTGACCCAACTTTCTTTTGCTTCTTGCTTTTTTGTTCATCTGAAATTAAGTTTCACTCTTAATGCCTTAAAGATTAACTCCATACTATGAGTTAACACACAAACTCAGCCCTTAAGTATTTGAGTTTTCTCCTGTAATTAATGAACTATCCTTCATCAATACACGATCCTAAAGCACACCTATGGTGGCAAACGACTCTTTGCTCCATCAATTTTGAGAAAGGCCTTCAACGTTCAACCAGGCAATCCTACCAGGTTTGTTCAGATGATTTTACTTTGACCAGACCCAAACCTTCATCATCGCACAACTTCTGAAATGAATTTATAGTTTCTACCTCCTCAACTCCACCAGTAACACACTCCTACAGCCACTGCATCTCCCCATCCCTTGTCTGTAATTTGATCCAAACCAACTTCTCTAGAGAATTTCTCGCCTTCACTTTTTTTCTTCTTGTTGCTCCCTTTCCACCACTTCTGCAAATTTTCTTCCATTTCTCCACCCACCGTGCAACATATCTTGTTCATCACCATCTCTAAGATCCCTTGATTTGCCACTCTATTCTTCATATCTGTGAAACCTTAAAACGTTGCCCCTCTACTTAAAAGATCCAATCCAGATTTTATCCAAATCACTTGCCAACTTACCTTCATCCTCCACATAATTGAATTGAACAAAACCGAAACGTCCACCTGTCTTCGTGCGCTTTCTTGCCACATACACATCAAGGACAACACCATATCTTTGAAAAACCAACCACAAGTGTTTTGCTTCCCAATCCTCCAGAAAATTAGAGAAGAAGGATGATGTTGAGATTTCGTACATAACCCTAACGAAATCCCTAGCTGGCTTACTACCCCTGATTTACTTCCCACGATCTATACCCGTCTCGCTCTCTGTCGAAGTATTTCCCTGGCGCTCTCTTACCATTTTCTCCATATTCTTACTCATACAAATTAGATTATGAGATTATTGAGGCAATGTTACTATTTGCTCAGTTGGTCTAGTATAGCTAGGTCAAAAATTTGAGTAGGCTGCCTAAAGCAATGTTGCTCTTTCATTCAGCCATGGAGAACGGCTAAATTCAGCGCCAACATAATGCAAATCCCATACCAAATGTTCTACGGTAGCTGCTATAGATTTTCTTGCCATCATTTGAGCATGAACAACAAAATTATCAAGCACGCACATAACTGATTCGATCAAGGCCAATAGATGGTAGCAAGCAAGAGTTGTGACTTTTTATTGCTTCTAATTTTCTCCTGTTTATGGAAAGGCAGCCATTTTCTAAAGGAACAACTCTACAGCCACTCATAAAGCTAAATTTCAACAAAAAAAAAAAAGCTAAATAACATGGAAAAATGAAGAACATATGTGTAAAAACTCACCAATTGATAGAACAACACAACCACATTCGTAGAAATGCGCCATCCGAGCCTCTAGAGGATGAAAAAAGTAGTTGAGAGTATTGTAGTATGGCTCGAGCTGAGAGTTGAGGATAACACAAAAAGCACTCGACTCAAAAGCCATCAAGACGTAAAAGCAACTTAGAACTGATATCTATCGAACAAAACAAAAATAAGAACATCAACTATGTAATGTCAGTGACAATTTTTTTTTCTGAACTGCAAGAACTTTATTAAAAAGCATGTAGGTACAACCTATTGAGAAACCTAGTAGGAAACTGGACTTCCAATTTGCTAAAACAACAATTTCTCCAAAGTATACAGGCACCAACTAATTACAAGTGATTTTGAATAGAAGTAGTAGGTTTTTGGCACCACTCATACCACGAGCAATTGAATTTTCTACATCTACCAGAAAGCCAAAAGAATGACATTCTTTAGATTTCATTCACCAATTGATCACAAATGCTATTGGTTTTGGCATTGAAAACAGTATTGTTTCATCCCAAACAATAAAATTCTTTCTGTGACATCCCAAAACAGTACTTATTTTCAACTTCTTAGTGGCGATTGATTAATTTTCCTTTAGTAGTTCCTTCAAGTTTGGGCTGGTTGGCCCTGGAATGTTCCACCATTTGAATACTTTAGACGAGACTTGGAATGAGAACATACATGAGTAAAAAACATGGTTTGCATCCTCAATATTGTTGTTGCAGAAATGGCAAGTTTCCTCTATATGTTGTATTCCTCGTATCAGTAGATTGAGGTTGATTGGGAGTCTATGGGTTTCTAGATGAAAACATTTATTTTAGAGGGAATCTTTTTGCTCCATTCGAAGTTCTTGGTCTCCTGGTTGACTTGCAGCTATTTCTTATCAAATTCTTCACAAAGTGATTTTATAGAAAAAAAAAACTCGGTTAGATGAGAGTGAGCACCATGTAAGGTCCTCAAAATGCTTGTTAACCTGCACTTCTCTAAGTGGCTCCATTAGAGTATTAAACTCACTTTTTTCTCTTCCTCTTGGGTATCTCCTCCAATCCCAACCCCATAGCCACTTCCCATTAGCCCACTCACCCCACTCAATAATTTTGGAATGCTTATTAAGTGCTAATGCATATAACATAGGGAACAAAGACTCCAACTTGCAATCTCCCTCCTAGAAGTCTTTCTAGAATGAAATCTTTTTACCATTCCCTACTTTATATCTAAATATTTTTCCCGAATCTAAGCTCAGCCTATTAATGTCAGTGACAGTAACAACAGAATATTAAAACATTTCAAATTTGGAGTATTTTAGAAGTACCATGAGAAGAGAAGCGACAGCGACAATAACTGAAACGCCCAAAATCTCCAAAGCCCATCCCGCTCCTTCCTCCACCGATCGAACTCTTCATGTCTTTCTCTCCCTTCCCCTCTCTCTCTCCTCCCCTTCTTCAGAACACTCTCCAAAATGACAAGACTGTCCCTTCCAGTCAGCTCCCTCCCCTCCATCTCCATGTCCACCATCTCCAGCCTTATCTCCCTCACGTGCATCCCACAACCCTGCCTCCTTACGCACGTGACCACCGCCTCGCACTTCACCCCCGCTCCGACCACCGTGGCGAACCGCAGTTCCACGTCGCTCAACACGAGCGGTCGGGCCTACACCGTTCTTCTGCTCGACACGTTGAGCGACCGCTTCCTAGTGGGGTCGATTATGATCTAGCTTAGAGTTAAGTGACTCTCCAAATCTTCATCTGGACCTTCATAAGTCACTGCTGTCGGGTACGTCTCCATTGGATCCAGGAGGTAGATACGGAAAACAGATCTGTTGAACTAGCGCGTGGTGGTCACTGTGTCTTGAACCTTGTACAAAACGGCCGTGCCGCGGTAGTAGATATCGACGGCGGAGATTATTCTCGCGGGCGCACTGGTGCTACTACCGCCACCGGGATCTGTGTGGTGGAGGAGCGGGAATGAACTGCAGAAGAAGGATCGGTAGCCGGAGGGGAAAGAAGAGATAATTTGGTCGAGGCGTTGGCCTCGCACTGAAGGCCAGGTGGCGCAGCAGATATCGCGCCATATGTGCTGGCCGGAGCACAGGGAGTTGAATTGGGAGGATACGCAGCTGAGAGCGGCGAGCGTGGCGCCGTCCAGGGGGGGAGGATGTGGCTTTGGATGAAGTCGTGAGGGAGGGAATTCAAGGAAGAGATAGTTTCATCGCTGCCAAGACGTCGGAGTTGTGGTGGCTGCGACCGTGGTCTTAGTTTGGTCCCCATTCGGATTGTACGATGTTTCGTTGGTAGGCAAAGGCAAGTCAGCTTCTGTTTCTTATGACTTTTTGTAGTCGAAAATGTTGAGTTTTCTTTTTTCTCCGACGAGCATTTTATTTTCAAAAGTAAATATTAGAATAAGATTCTTAGTATGTTTAATGCTAATAGTGTAAGAAATTAAAAAAAAATTTACCAGCATGCAGCACGTGATGTCTTTTCTCTTTTGGTGGGCCACATAATAATGGGAAGTGTTGAAACTAATTGGTCCTTCACCCTATCAATCTTGCTTTATTATTTTTTTTTTCGTGGTCTCAAATTTTTACAATATTTTTCATCTTTAATACTTTTTTTGTTTTATAAAGGATAGGTTTTTTTGCTAAAAATTGATTTAAAGGTATTCATTTCAATTTATATTGTAAACAATTTTAAAAAATTATATGCATAAACTAGAGTTTTTAAAATACTATTTTTATATAAAAAGTTTATATTTCTATAAGAAAGTTGTTTAAATAAATTATGAATTAATTACTGTCAATAATAAATGTGACAAATTTTGCGAGACAAAAGAAGTAATTTAGTTTACCATACTATCTTTTAAATTATTATTGTAATATTTACTTTTTCTAACCTTCCTGATTTACGTGCAAAAAATTATACACAAAAATGAAAATAACATATAAACTTTTTTCACTTTCTTAATCTTCGCTACTAACCAAATGGAATGACATTGATGAGACAGGAATATATTTTCCTTTTTGGTCAAAATGAATAATACATTGAAGACCCATCACAATGCTGGGAAGCAGTACAAAAGGGTTTAGGACGACAGATAGATGATACAATGTAGGAGAACAATCCTACGTCACGCCTTAACTTACTTCAGAACTAAGACATGATTTAAGCACCAGTTTGTGAAATATACATAAGCTTGAGTAGCTATTCGATGCACCTAGTGCAAAGCATACACCTCACTCTTGTATTTTATAGAACAGTATATTTGTATGAATAAAATAATATATTTTTTTATAATAGAACAATGCATCTTACTGTATGAATACAATCATATAATACATTACATTTGTATTAACAAAATACCAATTTCAACTGAAAAGAACAACAAAATTTTCAAACAGCATTTCTTACAAAACATATAGCATATTACAAGATAGCACATTATTTACAAAAATACCACTGCGTTCGAACAACACATGCAATGAAATAAACAATACTTCTTACTAAAGAAAACAACATGTCATAGTATGTTACAGAATAATACAATTATATAAATGAAACATCATTTCATACTGAATGAAACAATATTATTTACAAATAGCATATCTTATCAAATGAACAATAAAATTATATGAATAAAGTGGCACTTTCATTAATAATATTTTTTATTGCCCCAACTAACATAATTTCCCTGACTTCGTGTCTTATTTAATAAAAAAAAATTATATTGTCCTAGATCATAATGAGATCCACAATAACAGATTGCTCTGATCTATCCACTGCAACTGTAATTGACTTAGATCCATCCATTGTAACTGTGATTTGTGACCTAAATAATAATCTTAATCAAATGAGCACGTTGTTGAATGTGTTTAGGTGAGGCTGATGGTGTGCCATTGAAAATGTGAGACAAAGACTTGAAAATTTTCTCTTTGCCAAAGAGATCAAAAAGCTTTAGAACTTAACAATCTGATCTTCTCTTTCACTACCTAAAAAAAAATTCATAATTTTAATCAGCCTTCAATTTTGGTCGCTTTTTTCATCCTCTTTAACTTTCTCTTCTATCATTTCTTCCAAAACTAATTGATTTTTGCAAATCGAGCTTCAAAGATTAGGTTTCACAATTTCAGACAAACATATAAAAATTTGTTGAGATTTGGAAGAAATTATAGAAGAGAAAGTTAAAGGGGATGAAAAATGTTATCAAATGATGTAGGCTGATAAAAATTCTAGAAAATTTTTAATTAACCCTCACGGTTTAGTCACATTTTTCATCCTCTTTAACTTTATCTTCTTTCATTTCTTTCAAAACTCAACCTATTTTTGTAAATCAAACTTGTGGTAGAACAAGGCCTCAATGTCCTAATTTGCTAACACCGGTAAGTTCTTTGAAAACTATGCTAACACTGATTTTTAAATGTTATCAAATGATGTAGACTGATCAAATTCTAGAAAATTTTTAACTGACCCTCCCCGTTTAGTCTCATTTTTCATTCTCTTACTACTTAAGTTAGCTGTTTTTTAACCAAATTGGCTCTAAAACCACCATATCCCCACCACAGCTCTGACGTCTTGGTAGCCTTAAAACTATCTCTTCCTTAAGTTCCCTATCTCATGGCATCATCCAAAGCCACATCATCCCCCGCCTCGACAATGCCACGCTTGTTACTCTCGGCTGCATATCCTCTTAATTCAACTCTCTTTGCTCTAGCTAGCACATATGGGGCGATATCTGCTATACCACCTGGCCTTCCAAGTAAAACCCGTTGACATCTACTACCACAGCCAGCCGTCCTGTCATCAAGAAGGGTATTTAAGTAGCTATACTGAGAGTTGGCGGTGTAGACGTAGCAAAGTTGGGAAGGAAGGGCGGGCAGGTAGAGAGATGAGGTTTAACGTTGGCGAGGCTATTTTGTCTGGTAAGGAAGCAAGGCCATTTAATGGGGGGGACAAAAGGCATCTCCACCTAAAGCCATAGATGGTGTCGGTTGGCAGAAAGGGGACCGGGGAGACAAGGCAAAGGTTTGTCCAACTTTATTTTAGATGGCGGCGAGATGAGGAAGAATGATTCTAGGTTTTCTCCAAAAACCTTAGGAGTGGGCTGGGTTGATGGTTCTAGTGGGCCTAATCTGTTTTATGTTGAGTTAGAGAATGATTCTCAAAATGAGTCTATTGGGAAAAAAATGGTGGAGAAGAATAGGCCGACTTTTTATATAATAGTGAGGGGGTAAATAATAGAAAAGTTAAGTTAGACTTACTACTTGAAAAACCAATTTTCTAGTTGCAAGACCTTAGTGAAAAGTCGGCACAATTTTTTTACAGCACATCATCAAAACATTTCTAGTCAACTTTTTCTTACCGTCAACTATCAAAAAATTGTTATTGAGGGTCTCCCGTTATAAATATTCAAAACATACCCATTAAAAGACCTAGCTTTCTAGTGGTGGTCTATTGCAATTTTCATGATGGCAAGCCAACAAAAAACCTCTGGTAAGCTTTTTGACGGCATGCCATAAAAAATTTTCTAACAGGCCACCACCAAAATTTCTCTTATTTCACTTCTTTACCTCTGTTCCTTCCTCTGCTACTCGAACTCTTCATGTCTTTCTCTCCCGTTCCCCTTTCTCTCCTCCGTTCCTCCAGAATATTATCCAAAATCACCAAACTATCCCTCCCACTTACCACCCCCTCCACCATTTCCGTGTCCACTAGGAAAAAAATTTTAGTAGCTTGCATTTTGCACTTCCAAATTCCAATTACACCATCTATAAAACAACTATAAAAAAAGGTCTTAAGTTGTTGGCTATAACAATAGTTTACCGATGGCATGCCATTCGAAAATTGGTCGTCCAACTTAGTGCTACTGGCCATCGGAAAGTTGGCCACCCGTTTTCCGATAGCAAATGACGAAATAGTGGCCAACCAATTTTGGACAGCTCACCATCAGAACATTTAGCGGCTGTCTTTTGATGGTTCCTAGTTCGAAAATTTTTTTCTAAAAAAACAATTAATTAAATTAGGTAGAAAGAAAGAACAAGGAAGTGGGGGAGAAAAAATATAAACAATGTGGCATGAAAGAGGTGGAAGAAGAAGAAGAAGAAAATATGAGTAAAAAGAAAAAGAAAAGAAAGTTATAGAATGAGGAAAAAGAAGAAAAAGAAAGAAAAAATTAATTTATAGAAGTGGAGGAAGAAGAAAAAGAATATGGTGAGAGATCTAGAAGGAGAAAGGAAATAAATGGTGAGAAAGAGAAAGGAAAGAAAAAAGAGTTTTTTTTTTTTGTGAAATAAAGATATATGAAGGAGAAGAGAAAAAAAATATATTGAGAATGGATAGAGTTTTTCTTTTAAATAGAGATATATATGGAGGTGAGCATGAAATTGAGATTTTGGTAGAGAAATAGAGATTTTATAATCGTAGTATAAGAAATAAATAAGAAAGAGGACGGATTCGCCTACTCTAAACAAGAGGATTTGGGTGAAGACTTGGGAGAGAACAAAGACTTGGGGAAGGTGAAGGGGAATTTTTTTTTTTTTTTGGTGGGAAGTTAGAGTGGATGAGAGAAAGAGAGAAAATATTAAATTTAAAGGTTTGAGGGTAATTTGAGTGGGAAGAAGAAAATTTAAGGACCAAAGTTGGCATTTTTCTCCAGATTCTATTAACTTTAACTGTATAGAAGGATCACGATTTGGACAAAAATAGGGAGATTAGGAATTATAAGCGGATAAAATGAAGGTTATATACCCGTTTAGGACAATGCAAAACTATTAAAGACCCTAAATGAATATTACCTATTTTTTTCTTTCTTTAAGGCAAAAAGAACTCACTTTTTTATTCTAATATACATTTTAGAGAATAAGGGGTTTATTAAAAAAGTAAAAGGGTCAAATTACTAAATTATGCATCCCTTATTACTCCCTCTGTCCTGAAACATTTACAATGTTTCGTTTTTCACAAAGACCAAGAAAACACTTTGTTCCCCGCTTCTATTCCATAATTGTACCTCCTCCTCATTTCTCGACATCACTGAAACATAACTCTATCACTTCTTGTCTCTACCGCAACCTCTTATAGCAGCAACTATCAATAAAAATTTGCTGCCTCTATTGCCTAGATCTGGCACCTCCTTCTATGGCAAACCTAGTAGGCTTTCCAGTGGTGGTCTATTGTAATTTTCACAATGGCAAGCTATTAGAAAACCTCTGCTAAGCTTTTTTATGGCATGCTGTCATAAAGTTTCCAATAGGCCACCACCAGAATTTTTCTTGTTTCACTTATATACTTCTATTCATTCCTCCGTTGCTCAAACACTCCATGTCTTTCTCTCCCTTTCCCTTTTTCTCTCCTTCCCCATTCTAGAACACTCTCCAAAATGACCAAACTATCCCTCCCACTTAGCGCCCTCTCTACCATTTCTATTTCCATTAGGAAAAAAAATTTCAGTGACTTGTATTCTGTACTTCCAAATTTCAATTGCACCATCCGAAAAACAATTGTTAAAAAAGGTCTGGCAATGTTGGTCGTTAATAGTTTACCGATGGCACGCCATTGGAAAATTGGTCGGCCAAGTTTGCACAAGTAGCCATCGGAAAGTTGGCCCCCTGTTTTCCAATAGTAAGTTTCCAAAATAGTGGTCAACCATTTTTAGATAGTTCACCATTAGAACATTTGGCGGCCGTTTTCTGATGGTTCCCAATTAGGAATTTTTTTTCTAAAATAATAGTTAATTAAATTAGGTAGAAAGAAAGAACAAGGATGTGGGGGAGAAGAAATATAAACAATGTGGCATGAAAGAGGCGAAGGAAGAGGAAGAAGTAAAATAAGAAGAAAAGGAAAAAGAAAAGACAGTTATAGAAAGAGGAAAAAGAAGGAAAATGAATTTATAGAAATAGAGGAAGAAGTAGAATCACTACTAAAATTCCCCTGTTTACCAACATGCAATTACCAACTGCTACACGCTGGTAAACTGAAGTTACCAATGTGGAGCCGTTGGTAAATGCACGTTGGTAATCGATGTTAGAATTCTTGGCGTACCAAGATTCTTTTAAGATAGGATTTGAGCTCATTGAGCTAACTCTAGCTTGAATAGCTATCTAAGGCAGCTAGAAATAGCTCCCTTTAGCTCAAGTCAGCTCACTTCAACTATAAGTAGCTCAAAGTAGCTGGACTTCAGCTCAAGTCAACTCAAGTCAGCTCACTTCAGCTTCTGGTAGCTGAATGTAGCTAGACTTCAGCTCAAGTCAGCTTACTTCAACTATAAGTAGCTCAAAGTAGCAGGACTTCAGCTCAAGTTAGCTCAAGTTAGCTCAAGTCAGCTCAAGTCAGCTTACTTCAGCTTTTGGTAGCTGAGTGTAGCTGGACTTCAGTTCACTTCAGCTGAGAGCAGCTTACTCCAGCTCTAGATCAGCTCTAGGAGCTGGATCTTAGTTTATGGTGCTTGGTTGGAGCTCAAAAGAGCTCAATGGTGTATAAATAGTATAGTGAGCTAGCTTTGTGCTAGCTCACCTTGCTTTTAGCTCAAAACCACCAAGAGACACATCTTTTATGTAAAGATATGTCTCTTCATCAAAAGAGATGACTATTGGCTAAAAGAACATGTCCTTTCATCCAAAGGAAGTGTTCCTTGAGTGAATAGACATGTATATTCGCCCATGAGGTGGTTGGGGTGGTTATTGCACCAAGAATGATGTCTTTTGACATCAAGAGACATGTATATTCGCCCATAAGGTAGTTATGGGGTGGTTATAGGCCAAAGGAAGTGTTTCTTGGCTAAAAGACATGTATTTTTGCCATAAGGTAGTTATGGGGTGGTTATAGGCCAAAGGAAATGTTCCTTGGCTAAAAGACATGTATTTTTGCCACCATACATGACCCTTAGACAAATGAAGTGTTCTTTGGCTTAAAAGACACCTTTCTTGGTGTAAAGGTGTGCCTTTTGGTCATCTATAAATAGCCTTTAGTGGCTGGCCATTTTAAGTACGAATTAGCACTTCATTTGTACCTTTTTTTTTTTAGAGAAAAGTCTCTTCCTTCCTTTTCTTTTAGTGGCCGAAATATTAGGCACCATTTTAGAGCATTGTGGGTGGAATTTACTTTGAAATTGTTCATCTCAATTCAAGCCTCAAGGTGCTCCTCCAAGATCAAGTTCTTCCTCTTTTCTTCACACATAACCAAGAAGGAAGGTACACATTCTTTCTTGATTTAGTAGCATGCTAGGATTCATTCATTATTTACATGAATGTTCTTAGTAGCATACTAGGATTTGTTTACCACAATATGTATGTAAAACTAACTTGCTATATCAAATGCACAAAATATGTTAAACAAATTAGAATGACGCATGCTTGTATTCATGTTGAACTCAAATAATCAAAATACATGTGGCATGTACATGAGTAGATAACATAAAGATATGTTATCATGAGATCCTGAAATCTTCAATTGATTCATTGGAAATTTTTCTACCAACCTACAAAAATTAACACGTTGGTAAATTCCAATGCGTGCACGTTGGTAAAATACACATTGGTAATTACCAACAGTCAGGAACCGGCCTTGGTTTTCAATGCATGGTTATAGTTACCAACATTCGCTCATTAGTAATTACCAACTGCCATGCGCATTGGTAATTACCAACTGCCACGCCTGTTGGTAGACGCGTTGGTAAGTTTCAACTTACAGCAGTTGGTAAGAGGGTTGATAATTACCAATACGCATTGAAGTTGGTAATTACCAATGCGTGTGAGTTGGTAGCAAGCCGTTGGTAATTACCAACTTGCATATGCGTTGGTAAGTATGTTGGTAAATACTAACACGGGTCACAGTTGGTAATTACCAACTCGTGCAAGTTGGTAAACGGCCGTTGGTATTTACCAACGTGCACGTGCATTGATAATGTAAATTTTCAATTTTGGGTTGGGGTTGTTTCGTGTTTTTTCCTGTTTGAAAAAAGTTCAAAACGGCGATACCAATTCCAAAGTTCCCCCAGCCTTGCTAAGCAATTAAAATTACACAGATAGGCACACGTAATTTTCATCAAACATTCTCTAATACATCATAATTAAAACAAGTACATATATGTCTAGAACAAACCATACAACATTCAACAGTCGACACATCTCAGGAATTTCATCTGAGTCTTAGGTCTAACAATTCTTGTCTAAGTCTAATAACACAAGAAATTATGAAATGATTTACCTGTTGAAGACGACAATTAAGGAGTCCCTATTATCTCCTTATCCTCCGAGTCCTCAAGTCATCAGGATACTGTGGAACTTGTTGAGCCGGCGGGCACGAAAGGTTAAGCGAACGACAAATAATCTCTAACTGAGCCTGGTTCACCTCCAATGTGGCCCTATTCGCCTCCATCTCTGCTCTATGTCTCCTCTTAATTCTCTCGAGCTTCTTCTCATACTCAGCATCCTTTCGCGTATTCTCCTTCGCCATTACAAACTAAATCTATTGGTACTCGTATACCCATCAGTGTCATCAAAGTTCGCAATCACGAAACTATTATTTGACAATATATCATCTTACAAAACAAACCATCATATCGTAAATAATACTATTAATAATGATTTGTACTTTTCCGACAGATGTATCACAACGACAGAATATATATATATATAACAAAACACATCCTTTCAATTATCAATACTAATACTATTAGTAATTTTATTAGTATATTATTTATTATTATTATTATTATTATTATTATTATTATTATTTATAGTAGTAGTAGTATTAGTAGTATGATTGTGTGGTGCATATTACTATAATTATAATGATGTAATAATAATTATTATACACATTATTATTATCAGTATAATTATTTATATTATTACCCGTCAAATTTTATTACTAGACTATTTATATATATTTATAATAAAATATAAATCTTATTTTCATTTTCTATCAGTATTTTAAATATTCTTTCTTTTTTTTTTTATATTATTATTATTATTATTATTATTATTATTATTATTATTATTATTATTATTATCATTACTATTATAATCATTATTATTATTGTAATTAGTATTATAAATATGAGTGTGCAGTACATATTATTATAATGCCACCGCTCAAATAATAATTATTATATGATAGGCGCAATTGCTGGAAATTAAACAAAAGGTGAAACATGGCATATAAATAGAATAATGGTGCACTACTCAACTAGTAATTAAAGGTTCAGGATCAAAAGAGAAAATCAAAAGATTTTATGGACTAAAATGACTCAAACAAAGTTAAGAAGGACAAAAAAAAATGACTATGCTAATTAAAACCCAACATTGAGCACAAAGTAGATTAAAACTTAAGAGTAGGCTAAATGAAGCTGAAAATCAAATAAGCCAACTACACAGATAACATTTGTCATTGCTCACCTATAATAACATAATGTGTGTTTTAAAAAAGTTAGTAATAGAAATGTCACATATTGATCATGTGGCTCTATTGTAGCAGTAAGTGCAAATACAGGCAACAACAAAGGACAATCATAAAAAGCTTTTTATTTAATTAAAATAAATGTCAAAAATTGGAGTTCGTTCTACAAAAGATAAAGTTTTGGGGATCCAACATCCAATTTGTGGTGTTTTTGTAATTAAAAAAGTGAGTTCAATTGTTGATGCCATAAAAGCAAGAACAAAATAGTAAGGCTGCTTTCATTGAAATTGGGGGGCCATTCATGGAGAAATAATGTTTTCAAATTAGTAGGATAAAAGAAGATGTTTAAGGAACTAAACATGGATTCAATCACTTTTATAGAGGCTTCGCACCTTGCTGTGCAGGCTTGAAGAAAGTAGGGGTCAATTGGAAGACAAAAAAAATTTGAGGACCACTAAAATAAAGCATAAGATTCTAAGGACCTTTCTTTGTTCTAATTCATTTTACCTTGACAAGTTTGTGGGCATTACTCATCTCCGTGCCAAAACTTTGTTACTGCAAAATGCAGATTCGAGTGGAAGATGGGAAAGTTTAAGGAACATTAAAGCAAAGCTTTGAGATCTTGGAGACCTTTCCTAGTATTTCTGCAATTTTTGTTGTGGACAAATTCTTGGACCAATTGCTACACGGTTCACTTCCGTCCAAACTTATGCTGTGTTCTTGGTTGCCAATTAATATATAACGAGATTCATTTCTCCCGTAAATGATATAAATTAGATATGCAAGAGCATTTAATGTAAATATAGTAAAATAATTATTAAACAATTTTGTGGATAAAGAGAGATCAAGATTAGAGTTATGGAATTAAAAGTGAACCATTGATGCAAAAAATTTTCCAAGAAAATTAAAAACTGAAATTTGGATTTGACATAGAATCATGATATAATCTCTATATGATGAGGTTTTGAGATTAATATAGTAAAGAGCTGAATTCTAATAACTAAAAGTGGTGCTCAACCATGACTTAAAAAAAATTAAAATAATAAAAATGACACAAATTGCGGGTTTAAACCAAAAAGTTTAAGCAAAGTCTAAGAACAATCCAACTCATGTTCAAAATGATACAAACCATGGGAAAATTTTTTTTTCTTAGAAGATAAAAATAACACCCACAAAAATTATGTTTAAACATTGACATAAAAGTTAAAGTAAAGTTTGGTGGTCAATAAAGTAAATGGAAATGTTATAGGTAGTGAAGTTTAATATTGAGTTAATAAAGATAAAAAAAAAGGATCAGGGATTGAAACGTATTTAACTTAAGAAAATGTGAGATAAACAAAACCTAAAGAAAGTCCTTATAGTTTTCTTCTCTAGAAGCTGTAACCCCCAAACTTGTGAACCTGTCAACCTTATACATTATTACTATCTGTATTATTATGGGTATAGTATTATTATTAGTCAAATTTAGTTACTATGGGTATTATTGTACTTAATACTATAATTATTTTCATTATTATATATAATTAGTATTGGTATTTTTATAAGTATCATAAATATTATTATAATTATTATAATTATTATTGTTATTATTATCATTATTATAGCCACTATTCCTATTATTATTATTATTATTATTATTATTATTATTATTATTATTATTATTATTATTATTATTATGCTTTCAACGTATTATTATTATGACTATTATTAGAACTATTACTATTATTATAATTATTGGGTACAAATAATTTTGTTTTGTATTATTATTATTATTATAATCATTATCATCAATATTATTATTGTTGTTGTTATATTGTTCATATTTAATCTTATTATTAAGCGTATTATTACTTTATTATTATTCTCATTCTTACTGTTCTTATTATTAACATAATTATTATTGCTTAGTTTCATTATTATTATTTTCTAACTTACTACTACTACTACGCACTATTCTTTATTATTATTATTATTATTATTATTATTATTATTATTATTATTATGTTTATATTATTGGGTACATCTTATTATTATTATTATTATTATTATTATTACCCAACACTAAATCACTCAGACTAAAGCTTAAGTCAACTAATTACAATCTAAAGAATATAGAAAAAATAAATGAAATAAACAATCCATATGGAAATTGAAAATACCTATCTTCAACATAATTAAATACCATAAATAAATTTCATCTTCACATTTTCCATCACTAAAATTACCCATAAATAAAAAATAATTAACACAAAATAAATGGAAGAAACCCAACTAAAATAGCCAAAGCAATGTAGGAACCACAGTTATAATACATAAATTTTAATCATGATATAAATAATAAAATACAATTTTTTGCCTCCAAATAAAAAAAATTCGGATATAAAAAAAAATAAAATAAAAACGTACATCTACCAATTTCAGAACCTGAGGAATAACAATGGTCAGCTATGGAACCTCAGATAAGACTTGAAACTGAAAAAATGATGCTCCAAAATCAAACCACGGTTTTTTGCAACTATATACCTCAAATAAAAAAATACCTATTAAAATACACATGTATCCATCAATATTATGAGATAATCTATTAAACGAAGGGAAAAGCGGCGCAAAACGACCGGAGAACGACCTCTATCGGCAAAATCGGTGCTGGAAACGGCTATGCGATCTCTCTCTCTCCCCGTCCCCCCCAAAATGGCTGACTGAAGCTGAAGGAGGAAGAAGACTAATTTAAAAACCCATTACCAACGGCTAGCCGTTGGAAAATTTCCAAAGGAAATGCACCATTTCATTTAAAAATTTACCAATGGTTATGCCGTTGGTAAATTAGCCTGTAATAAAAGCTCAATCCTTCTACCAATGTAGGGAAGTTGGAAACTTACCAACGGCTTAGCCATTGGTAATTACCAACGATCAGGACCGTTGGTAAAATAAAAAAATTAATTTACTGTGCTATCAATGCATGCACGTTGGAAATTTACACCAACAGTACTACGCGTTGGTAATTACCAATGGCTAGGCTGTTGGTATATAATCCGTTGGAAAAATGACAAAAGTTAGTAGTGAATTAAGAAGAAAAAGAAAAAGAAAAGGAAGTTGAAGGAAATGAGGAGGAAGAAGAAAAAGAATATGGTGAGAGGTTTAGAGGGAGAAAGGAAATAAATGGGAAGAAAGAGAAAGGAAAGAAAATAGAGTTTTTTTTTTGTGAAATAGAGATATATGAAGGAGGAGAAAGAAAATATATTGAGAATGGATAGAGTTTTTTTGTGAAATAAAGATATATGTGGAGGTAAGCGTGAAATTGAGATTTTGGTTGAGAAATATAGATTTTATAATGGTAGTATGAGGAATTTAACTTTTTTTTTTTTTTTTTTGCGGGAAGAAGTGGAGGGAAAAGTTTTCATTTTCTAATGGCACCATCAGAAGCTTTAAAACTCAAATACCTTTTTTACGACAGGGAAATGGGGGTTGAGGGCCGGATCGATGTTCCATTGGAAAATGGCTAACTGAAAGTTTCAAATTAAATTTTAAATTTCTTTTGCTGGAAAATGTTGGAGGAAAATGTGAAAAAAATTTCCCAAGGGTTGCCATAAAAATTTAACTTCTTTTGGGCCTAAATTGCAAAACCACAAAGACTGGACTCAATGATAATTAAGTGCAAACTTTTCTCTCCCTTAGCGTGCTCATTGTGTTCTTCTGCACAAGAAATACCGTCAAGAATCGCACTCAGGCTCGATTCTTAGTGAGCCTAAAAAGTCCTATGAAAAATAGTGTTAATTACATTAACCCCTTGAAGTTAGACCATAAGTTCATATATCCAATTTAGATTCCAATGCTTTCAACTAACTGCTCATTAAAAAACTGACCATGATAGATAAGAATAATAATTACAATTTACTTTTCATAAGTTAGGTCATACTTTCATATAACCCCACTACAAGAAAGATGTATAGATGCCATTGTCCAAATTTGTGGCAAATTTTCATATAACCCCACTACATCAATATTAAATGCTTTCTGAAGAACTCCCTTATATACCAAACTAATAAAAGCTAGCTCTTGAATATTTGTGTTTCATTTAGTGTTCGGTACATTATGAAAAATCCCCCAGACATATGGCTGAAAATAATGTGTCTTCTTCAATGGCGGATTCAATAATTTTTTAAAGGGGTCAACAAGCTGCTGTAATTATATGTAGTAACTTAAGTAATGTTTTTGTTACCGAAATTACGGTATTCACTGCTTACAATATTGCAAAATGCTGAAATAATATCCAAGCTATATTATGGTACTGCAAAATATTTCATGACAAATTGCAAAATGTGAAGTTCTTGATTTTCTTTTCTCTATTTCTCATCACATATCTCACCTTTTATGCAATAATAGTTTGATAGCAAATTTATCATGGTACCACAAACAAATTATTTAATTTTACCAATATTGATTGAAGATTACGTAGTACTTCAATAGTTTAAAATAGTGTGTATTTGCCGGTCTTTGTAGAATGACTTCAGTGCAATTTTACACGATAAGAAATTGTGGAGATAGACGGTATAACGTTTATATAGAATACATAAAAAGATAAAAGCCTATTTTTAGTCCCTTGTGTAATTTTAGCCACTAACCCCATTTAACTTTTTCTTGTACCCAACTCACCCCTAAACTTTTCTACATATTTGAAGAGAGATGAGAGTGCAAAAAAAAATAAATAAAGATCTAGTTGTGAAGAAACATGAAAGTTTAGAGACCAAAATGAAGGCTTTCGCTTGTAAAAAAATTGTTTGAAGAGAGAAGTGAGTGATCTAGTACTTTTGTTGGTTGAAATTTATTTGTAGTCCCTGACCTTTTATCTTTGACACAAACAGGTCCCTACCATTCAATTTGTCCTCTTAAAGTCTTTAACCTCTTCATTTTTGCTTCAAACGTAGTCATTCCGTCAATTTTACAGTTAAAGCTAATTAAATCTCAGTAAAAGTGCCAACTGTAGTCCCTAAATTTCATTCATCCCACTTAAAGCACCCTTAAACCTTTAAATTTAACACTTTCTCCGTTTTCTCTCATCTATTCCAACTTCCTAGAAATAAGAGGAAAATCAATTCCACCTCACTCTCCCAAAGTCCTCTTCTTCTCCTGCTCCCTCCCCCAAATCCTCGTCCTCTCCATCCCTCTTACGAGTCATTTTCTGCAAAATCAAATGAAGTTTTTTTCCTTTTCCGCACATTAAATGGAACCCCATTTATAAATAATTCGTGAAGATTATTATGTAAAATCGTATGCTTTTTGCACCCACGAAGCTTCCTGGGAGCCGCCCATGGCGCACCTCCCTCTGCCTTCCCACTATTTAATCCAACCCTGAATCGTTTAGATCCGTGGCTTCATCCTCAACCGCCTCCGACCCATCATGCTCCACCCATAAGCCTCACGTTGGGTCCAGTGCCGCAAATCTCAGGATTCCCACCAGCGTCATCCCCAAGATGTCCAGGGACTGGTCCTTCGATGCTCCTGACCCGGATAAGCCGAAGCTGGCGATAGTAGAGGAGATATCATCAATGCTGAGTGATGTGAATCATGACGAAGAGGGGTGCGTGAGCTTGAAAAGTCTAATGAACAGGTTGGTGTTCGCCGCATGCGAGCTGGAGCTGAAGGAGGTATTTGATTGCTTCGACGCGGACAACAACGGGAGGATCATGGCGGAGGAACTGCTAAGGTTCTTCTCGTTGATTAGGGCATGGGGTTCATGTTGGAGGACTGCCGACACATGATAGCAGGAGCAGATAAGAAAGGGGACGGATTTGTCTGCTCCGAAGAAGAGGATTTGGGTGAAGCAGTGGGAGAGGACGAGGACTTGGGGAGGGTGAAGGGGAATTGTTTTTTTTTTTTTTCTGGGAAGCTAGAGTGGATGAGAGAAAGAGAGAAAGAGAGAAAGTATTAGATTTAAAAGGCTTGAGGGTAATTTGAGTGAGAAGAATAAAATTTAAGGACCAAAATTGGCATTTTTCTCGAGATTCCTTTAACTTTAACTGTATGGAAGAACTACGTTTGAGATAAAAATAGGGAGATTAGAGATTCTAAGTGGGCAAAATGAAGGTTATAGACCCGTTTAAGATAATGCGAAAATGTTAGGGACCAAAAATAAATTTTACCTTTTTTTTTGTCTTTATTTGAGATAGGAGAAACTCAACTTTTTTTGTTCTAATATATGTTCTAAAGAATAAGGGGTTTATTAAAAATTATAGGGGTCCAATTACTAAATTATGCATTCCTTATTACTCTCTCTATCTTGAAATGTTTACAATATTTCATTTTTCATAGAGACCAAGAAAACTTATTGTTCCCCTCTTCTATTCCATAATTGCCCTTCTCCTTCTCATTTGTCGACATCGTTGCAACACAACTCTACTACTTCTTGTCTCTGCCAAAACGTCCCCCAGTAGCAACCATCCAGAGAAGTTGAGGAGTGGGCGAATAAAGGAATAGAGGAATTGAATGGTAATAGAATGAGGGATATAATGGTAAAGTTGCATGGTTAAACTTACTAAAAAGGAAATATTGTAAATAATTTGAGACAACGCAAAATGAAAAGTGTTACGAAGAATATTGGAAAGAGGAAGAAATATTTTTCCAAAAAAAAAAGAAAAAAAGGAATCCAAAAAAAAATGAAAAGTCAACATCTGCATCTGGAGGGCTCTGCAGTATAGGCTCCCGTCAAAGGTTAACATGGCGATACGAGGCTTCTCAGTTCAAGATACCCTTTGCCCATTCTGCAAACAGGAAGAGGAATCTTTGGACCACTTGTTTGTGAACTGCTCTCATGCAAGGGGTGTTTGGCATGCAGTATTTTCTTGGTGGCATATTCATGCGGTGCCAGCAAGAAATTTGATTCAAGCTCTGGCCAATCAACATCTGGGCTACTTTAATACGGCTCATCAGAAGGTTTGGGAGGCTATAACTTTCATCGTGGTTTGGTCTATTTGGAATAAAAGAAATAGTTTAGTCTTCACAGATAGTAGAAAACCATTCGGACAGGTGCTGTTCCAAGTTCAAAGTCTTTCTTACTTATGGATTAGAAACAGGTGCCCAAAGCTCAACTGTAGTTGGTTTGAATGGTTTTCTAATCCAAAATTGGTGATTCAGAATTGGTTGTAAAAGGGAGGGGTTGGGTTCTTGTCTAAGCCGTTGTAAGTTTTGTTGTAAGGGGGTGGGGGGAGTTCCTGTGCGGGTTATAGGGCTAGCTCCTTGCTAGTGTGTCTTCTCTCTCTCCCTCTTTTAGTAATAAATTCATTCTTTATGCCGTTCAAAAAAAAAAAATGAACCCCTACGTTTTATGAATGGATGGACTATTAGTCTTTTCATGTCTTGAAAATCTACACTTTACCTCTTCTCATGAACAATTCCTTTTTCTTTTAAAATATGAATATTGCATGCATTAAATGAGCTACTTAATTTCATGTTTTAAAGGCGTGAAAGGTGTTAGGCACAGCAGTTAAAGATATATTATTACCTGGATTATTTTGCTGTGGACATGCATGTAGCTTACAAATAGAAAGACTAACTAAAGGTGCTGAGATAATGAGTTTCATTGATTTAATTTTTAATGCAAATAAACAAGCATTTATTTAGTTTTTGTGTACAACGCCACCACATAGATACAAGCGTGCATGTGAGAGAGTAATATAGTCCCAATAGGTTTAGGATTGGACAATTTGACGAGCCAAGGCTTCACCGTCGGGCATGGGGGCAACATAGATGGGCACATCTTGGACACTTGGTGTGTGCTCTTCACCGGAGCTAAAGATGGCATCAAGTATAAATCCAGCCAGCACCGCCAAGACCATGCCTATGCCTACGCTTAGAACAAAGCACCCAACCGATTGAGATCATGGTGCTCGCACCTTCTATCAGTGCCAAGTCTGTGTCCATCAAGGCCCCTCTAATGAAAACCCCCAGCGTCGACCCAGCAACGCTGGCCGCTATGTCCTTCACGTCGCGTGTTGCTCCCTCGATCAATGAGGTCGAGGGATCCAAGTAAATGTCCCACACCGTAACGGCTGCCACGAAAGTGAAGAGTCCAAACCCTGTAAGTAACTCCTTCCTAGCGGCAGCAAAGCCATCTTCCACTATTTGCCCACGCCCGGAGGCCTTGATGATGTCCTCATACACCGAGAAATTTTCATCTTGGCTTAGATCTTTGAATGGCCCGTAAAGCCCAGGCTTCACCTTGTACCTTGAGACGAGCTGCTCAAAGGAGATCCCTTGCTGCTTGATCTCTTGGGGGAAAATCTTGGAGGCTAAGCTGCCGTGCTTGGCATTGAAGTTGGTGATGGCCTGCTTGAAGTGCTCGGCGTCCTTGGAGAGGCGGCGGGCAGCGGCCTCGTCGGTAGAGTGGAGCCGTCGGAGCTGTCCCATGGTGTCGTCGGCGTGGGCGACCACCTTGTTGCGGAACTCCTTTCGCACGGTGTAGTTGCGCACAGCCTGGATGCAGAAATTGACGAGGGCCTTCAACATCTCCCACACGAGGTGGGCAATCTCGTACTTCGTATCGTCGCTCTGCAACGAGTCCAGCGGGCTGCGGCCGGACGCGAGGAGGTCCATTGCGTTGTCGTAGTTGGCGTTGCTAGTCCGCAGGTATTGGACGCGCTCGTTCTCGGACCCGAACGGAATGGTCTGAATCCTCTGGATTTCCTGGCCTCGGACAAGCTTCGCCAGCCGCCGAAGCTGGTCCTCGTTCAGCTCCAATAGCCCTTCTCCCATATCGTTGTTTCTGATGCGACCTAATTGCTTGTGGCTGCCTGGTTTTATAGGCCCAGATGAGATGACATTTGAGGATCTTATTTGTCTTTTAAGGTAGTTAAAAACTAGAAACGTACTTTTGTCCCAAGGAACGTCGAAAGTTTTGTGTCCTAGGGATGGACCAATTAATCTACTCTCCAAATAAAAACTAAAGTGGTTATTTTCAATGTGGTCCCTCGTTTTCCTTTATGTTACATTACGTTTAAGATAACTAGTCCTCATTAACAATACATGGTTAATGGGTAAAGTCCACTAGGGTACCTTAGCTTTTATTTTTATCCCAAATGGGTACCCTAGCTTTACATTTATCCTATTGAATTACATAAACTCATATAATGCGTTCCAATTGGGTACTTTCTATCGATTTCACTACAAAAGAGAAGTGATAGAGTAACTAAAACTAGCAACTGAATTTTAGTTGCTAATTAGTTTAATCGCCAGTTAGCCGCTAGCTTGTAGGCCATGGAAATTATTGTGACTGACTAGTCACTAAAATATTCAATTACTAGTTTTAGTCGTTAGTTTTAAATTTCAGTTGCTAATTAGTCACACATTTTATAATATTTTTAAAAATCAGTCGCTAGTTTACTTCAATCGCTATTTCAGTCACTAAATCAAATTAAAACCTTCAGCTTCGGCCTTTCCTTCCCCATTTCTCCTTCTTCCTTCTCCTTTTACCTTATCTGTTTCTCTCATTGTTTCTCCTTCTTCCTTCTCTATTTCCCTCATCAATTTCGGTCAACCTTCGGGCGCCACCGTTGCGTTCTATCTGCACCTCCGAGAGTCGCAGTTACCTTCGCCGCCGGAGCCTTGCTGCCCAATTGTCTCAAAAGTGCCACCGTCAAAACAATCGAAGTAGTTGTTGATCTTAATGTGGTCAATAAAGTAGTTACACAGTGAGATCGTACTTCTATTTCAATAGTTGATATCATGGATGAAGTCAAAAATTCAGACGATGAAGATGTTGGCGATGTTTTAGTTATAATAATAATTTTGGTTGTAATAATATATTTACACTTATATATATACTTAAAATATACATCATGTTATATAAAATATATCATTAATTTGAAAATCATAACTTAAAATTGAATTTAGTCTAATAATTAATGACTGAAATGATAGGCTTAGCAACTGAATTAAATGTATTAGCGACTGAACTTTCAATTGTTGTTTTAATAAAGTTTAAAATTTTAATGACTAACATATTCAATCACTAATTTTAGTTACTAGTCAATCGCTAACAGCTAGCGACTAATGATTTTGCTACTAAACGATTCAGTTGCTGCAATTGTTTTTTCAGTCGTTAACCTAATTTTCTCTTATAGTGTTTTGTCATTAAATTAGATGAAAATTAGTTATATCACATTAAATAACATTAAAATAAATTAAAAATAACAACTTTGAACCCTAAATTTTTACAATCACTAATTCTAAGTCTTAAAACTTCAACTAAAATCAATTTTGCTCTCCAATGCTAGTCTACTTGCCTGATGTCAATTGCTCTATCTCTCTCTCTCTCCACTATCGCCTAACCGCCTAGACGCTATTGCCATTGTCATCATCCACCCCACTTAACCCCGAGGCTACTCCCTCTTTGTTTCTTCACCGTCCGACTATCGTCCACATTTTAAATTGAGTGAGAATCACCCATCACCATCATCCCATCATTGAATCAACTAAGAATCGGCCGTCATTGGGAGGGTCAAGCGAAAATCAGCTGCTATCATTTCTTGAATCACACACCCAATTGATTTATGGTTTCAAAGTGAACACAAATGATTGAGTCAGTTGAGCGAGAATCGGAGACAAGGGTTAAGGTTATAGCTGGAGGAGGAGGTTAGCAACGCCAGCAGTGAATCATTGCCCATGGGGGTGGCTTTTGGCATGGTGGCCCCTTGGAAATCATGGTTGTTGGTGATGGTTAGCAGCTCTAAATCGAGGCGAGCGTGGATAAAGACCATCCTTCTGCTTCTCATTTTTGCATCATCGATGGGTTGGGTTTGGTGGATGATTGTGGCGGCCACTGTTGTGGTGGCAATTCAGGTTGGATTCAAGCAATAGTGACAATGACATAGAGAACCGAAGGTAGGTGAAGGCTACAGAAATGAGAGAGGGAGGAGGAGAAAAAGTAAATTTAGGCTAGAAAGAGTAAGTTTAGAAATTTAGGATTTAAAATTATTGATTGAAAATGTTTGATGACTAAAATTGTCATTTTATTTTAGTATTATTCAATGTTATCTCATCAATTTTCATCCAAATTAATGGTAAAATTGATAGAAAGTATATTAGCAGAACGCGTATAAAGAGATTAAGTATCTTGTTGGACAAATGTAAAGATAAGATGTCCATCTAGGACAAGAATAAAAGGTAAAGAGCCCCCAATGAACTTTACCTCATTGTTAGTACTGTGATCGCACTTTTCATTTTGTTTATAGGTAGAAATAAGATATTCTACGCTACGGGTAAATAGCATTTTCACCTATCGTGCCCATTAAAGAATCTAAGAAATTTTTCTATTTTCTAGATTTCTTAAGTAATGAAGTATATTTGCTAATAAAAAAACAGTATACAGATATAATCTTACCTTGAAATAGAGTAAAAGTAACTAAGGATTTTACTACAGAACCAAGTAAATAAAAGAGGAGAAAACATTTAACATAGTTTTACTATATATGGCTTTCCATTAGACTATGATCTCATAAGGCGTCTGAGAACTTTACGGCTAACAAATTATTTACAGCATTAGTATCTGGTGGTAGGGGGAGCACTAATCTTATACAATTAGACTTAAAAGTTAGATGGCTTAAATACCTATTGCTCCCCTGAACTATGGTGACTCGGACAGTTTGCCCCCTGAACTATAAAATCGATCAGTTTAAACCTTGAACTTTGAAAAATCGAACACTTTAGTCCTTTGGCTCAAAAAGCTAAAGTTTGTGATAACGTCTGTCCATTAATAAAAAGGAAAATTTATGTAATAGTGACACAAAATTATATTTTCTTTTTTTCCCACCCTAAATTTTCATGCCCAACACTCAAACCACCATCTCCAACTCCCAATTCACCTATTGGGCATTCAATTCCATCCCTTTATACCCGTCTCTACTCTCGTCATCATGGCCACCAAACCCTATTTGTAGAGCCATCGAAACGATGGAGACAGCCTCACTCCTACCACATCCGCCACCATTTGATCAAATTACAAATCTTCACGTTAACACAGACAGTGAACCTCGCTCTGACGATATGGCCCAGGAGGTAAGGGTGTAAGTAAATAATCGAAACTCGAAACCCAACCCAAAATCGATCCAAAATATTGGATTAGGGTCGGGTTAGGAAGTATGAAATGGGAACTTCGAGTCAACCCGAACCTAACCCGATAAAAAGACAAAAAAATAAGTTTGGTTCGGGTCCAACCCGAATTTACCCGAATAACCCGAAATTCATCCCCAGCCCATCTAAGCCCAATCATTATATAAACTCTCTACCAAATAACCTGAACCCAAGGCCTACTCCTAAGCCCACCTCTCATAAGTCCTAACCCTAGCATCTCCTAATCCTATTTTTTATGCCTAGCTGTCACTCATACCTGCTGGCTGCCGCCCTCACTCATGTCCCTCCTCGCCTAGCCTAGCCATCCTTCGTCTCTTCTCTCCAACCGCCCTCTCACCGTCGTCCCTCACCTAGCCAATTGCCTCCCGTTGCCTTCCCTAGCTTTGCCAGTCGCCTCCCGTCACCCTTCCTTGCCTTGTCAGTCTCCTCCCGCCACCCTCCCTCGCCTCACCAGTCACCCCTGCTGCCCTCCCTCACCTCGTGCCAGTCGCCCTCACCGTCGTCCCTCGCCTCGCCACAATCACCCCCTGCCTTCCATCACCTTACGCCAGTCGCCCCCTTCGCCTTCCCTCACTTCGCTCCAGTCACCCCGCTAACTTCCTTCACCTCGCGCCAGTCGCCCCCGCTGCCTTCCCTCACCTAGCGCCAATCGCCCCCGTTGCCCTCCATCATTGCTCTTTTGGTGTTCACCGTCGTCGTCCCCTGTCCGTCGTCGTCGTAAATGCACCACGCCACCACGGGCCACCAGATCCAAATCGATCAACACCCTCGCTTTCTTCACACTACAACCTCCCTCCCTCTCCTCGCTTGATTAACGCCCTACCGTCATCCGAGGCGTCACTCACCGTCATCCGAGATGCCATCAATCAAGATTGCCTGTGACGGCTCTCCTAGTTAAAGATGGCTCTTAACCAAGTAAGTATTTGTTTCTAGTTTGTTTAAGTGTGTTTATTAAATTAAGTACCTCAAGTTAGCACCTTGTTAAGTAAGAAAGGCAAGCTGAACTAAGTAAGTGAGTTCCTAAGTGTGGTTTGGCACCTTAAAGTCAAAAAGGGGTAAAATGGTAATTTTGACCCAAGTTAGAAGCATGACTATAATTTTGATGAAATTAGGTTCATGTAAGAAATTTGGCTTAGTTAAATCAAGACCATTAGTTATCCTAGCTATTAGAACCGTCTTTGAAGGATTTGAGTAAAATGTTGCACTAAGTGTTTATTTGAGCCATTTAGGTCATAAGTGGGCTAAGTGTCCAAGAGGCCAAGTATAAGAGGCTTTTGGGCATCCTTTAGAACAAAAGAAAGATGGTTTTGGGTTGAGAGTTTGGTGATTAAATTAAAACAAATGAGAATTTATGGGTCAAGGAGCAAGAGTGGAAGTAGTGTGTCTTAATGGGGGAGTTAGTATATTTTTGGGTAAGTTTACTTCCCTTGCCAATTGTTTCCTTCCCTAAATGTCGTAGCTTCCTTTCACTAGCAGAATTTCTACTCCAAAGCTTCCCATTTCTGCAATTTTCCATCAAATTTGAAGGCCCCAAGGTGTTTACAAGAAGCTTCAAGCTTCATTTTGGTGTTCTTGCTTCAACTAGCTCTTTAATGTTTGTTTGGACTTGAAACCTTAGGTAATCTTCTTGGGTTTTCATGGGTTGGTTCTAAGTTGTTTCCATAGCTAGAAATGGTCTTGGTTTGAAGTTATTGGTGCCATATCATGTTGGTTTTAGAATTGGAACTCAAGAAAGCTTGGTTGAGCTAAGGAGGACTTGTGCTTCGATTCTTGCTTTGTGGCTGAGTTTGAGGTAAGGGTTCAAGTTAATCTTGCTTAAATAATGCATGGAAATGTAGTATTATGTGTGGAAATGAAGTAGAAACAGGACCCATATGATTTGAGCTTGGGATGAGAAAGTTTGAATAGGTTTCGTGCAAGGTCGCATGTTGTCGCGCAATGCTGGAAAGGCATTGGCGACGCATCACCAGTAGCGATGCCATTTTGGCGATGCATCACCGAGAAATGTCAAAATTTTCTCGAGCATCAATGCCTTTGGCGACGTGTCGCCAACAACGCCGCCAAGGCATTTTCCCCCCAAGCTCCGGGCATCCTAAAAGTGTCTCAAACTCTCAGTTTTCATCCCTAGGCTAACTTAAGATGTTCCGTAGCCTCGGTTGGGTCTAGAAACCATTCCTAAGTTGGGAATTATACATTATTTAGGTGGTAGCTAAGTGGTATGGTTAAGGAAGAGTAAGTAATTGTGGCTAAGGAAGTTAAGGTGCTTAAGTTCCTAAGTGAGCACTAAGAGGATTAAGTCGGTTTTCAGACTCTTTGTTGGCCGAGTGGAATGGCATAGACCTTTGGTCAACAAAAAGGAAACCTAAGTAAATCCCAACCGAACCATTTGGTTTGGTAAATGAGCCACTACGGAGCTCTAAGCTAAACTCTAAGGGTTTGGCTAGATAAACCACATTGGATGGTTACCCTGTACAATAAATTAAGGGTAAAGGTGGGTAAGTTTGAGAGGACGTGACAACTTACTCTAGAACCCATAGGTGGGACTTATAGGAGGTAAAGTACCCGCGATACAAGGGCCAGTGTCTCAAGTACCTCCGCCGTTTGAGCTCACGGCAGGTTTATGGCACCTAGTGTGCAGGAAGTCCCAAGTGTTATGTGAATTTCATATCATACATTCATGCATTGCATATCTTACATGTTGTTATTACTTGAGTTTGTTTGTTGGTTGACCACTTGTCTGTTTGCTTGTTTGTCATGGTTGCATGTTGGCTTGCTGCTATCTTCTTTGTAGGTACCCTAAGGGACCCTTACTGAGTACATTCATGTACTCACTCCCTTAAGTTTATTGTGAAGGTTCTAACCTCAGGCCTAATAACTAGATGGTAGATATGGCCTAAGCTTTCTATTTTGCAGGTATTCTTCCTCGAGAATCCTTGTGATTCTAAGTTTACTTGTGGACTAAGCTATGTACTAACTAAGTTTTATGCCTTTACAGTGTAGAGGCTAAGTGGTGCACAAGGACTAAAGAAGGGCTTGCACTTAGAGCTTTGATAGCTCAAAGGTAGGGCTCAAGTAGATGATCTTAATTAGGTTTTTGTCTCATGTATATAGTACCTTGTGTACTAAGGTGTTGTCTCTATTAGGATACATTGTGATGTAAAACCATCTAGTTACATTTGGGTGCATGCTAGTTGTGTTAAGTATGCACAAATTATTACTTGAAGTAGAAGTAACTAGCATTTCACTGTCTTGGCACGCTTTAAGTATGTTTTAAATGAAATGCTCGAGCAATGTCTTCAACAAATATTTTACTTATTCGTTTACATTGCCAAGAAAAAAACATGCATATATTTTACAAGGTAGGCTATGAAACTAGTTGCATATAAATTGTTTTAATCTATATTGACGAGTAATAGTTAGCCAATAGTAACTAAGTAGAATTCATAGTCCCTAAAAGCGTACAAGCTGAGATAGTATGGCACTAGGGCCCCGTTCCGAGACATTGTCAGCTAGTGTCAGGTAAACCCGACCCTAATCTGAAAATTTAGGGTTAGGGTCGGTTCAGTTTTTTGTCTGATTTTGGGTCTATTCGGGTTATAATTTTCAGTTGGTGAAATAGTCAACTTATTTCGAGTTTTAGCCTGAACCCGACCCGAAACCTGAAACTTTCACCCCTACCTAGAGGTTGTAGGCTAATGGTTCTTGTGAAAAAAAGAATATATGATTTTGTGTGAATATTACATAAATTTTCCTTTTTATTAATGGATGGACGTTATCACAAACATTAGGTTTCTGAGTCAAAGGACTAAAGTGTCCAATTTTCCAAAGTTCAAGGTTCGAACTGATCCACATTATAATTTTGGGGGTAAACTGTCTGAGTCACCATAATTCAGGGGAACAATAAGTATTTAGGCCAAGTTAGATCTCTCATAAGTAACTTTCTTTCATACAAATGATTTTGTATCAAATCCAATAGTTTTTAGTTAAATGTATCTAAATCTCTACTCCGACCAATTTCCCTAATTTTTTAGAAAAAAAAATTTTACATTTTTAAGTTTTGATTTTATAGATTATTATGTGTGAGTGCAAACTTCCCGCACTTTTGTTGATGTTAAGTTACTTTTAAAAAAGAATCACCTACTAACTTAGTTGACATATTCTAGATTGGGCTATGTGGTAAAATCAACCGTGGGCACCAAGTTTATTTTTATGTTCTAAATGGGTACTTGATTTTCGTATTATCTTAGTAAGGTACCTTTCCTACTGTTACGTATCCTAATCAACTACTTTTCATCAATTTCAATGTTAAGCTTGATGAAAAATACTGATGTGCTACAAAAAATACTAAAGTAGGCCATAAAATGGCACTTGTAGTCCTTAATTTATTGTTTACATTCCTAATGTAATGAACCCTCTCATTCTCTAGTTTCTTTGCCCTTTATTCCATCTTTCCTTTTCAAAGACCATCATTTCTCACCGCCACTTCTTACTCATCATTGTCAAAGTCGCTGAAAGTGGCAACATTGCCACCCAACTCAACCTCCATTGTTTTCTAGATTAGATCCAACTTCAAAACCAACTCGACCCATTCTAAATTCTAAAATCAAAAAATTCCCCCAAAAAAATTGTAAAATATTTTCCATTTCTACTCGTGTGTTGCAAATTTTTTTTTGCCAAAATCAACAAATTCCACCAACTCGACCCAAACTGGTGTCGCCTTCATCTTCTTGTTTGCTCATCTTTGCCATTTGAGCATGCAGGCTTAAGTTCACTATTTGTCCAATAGTTGATTAATCAAACCACCAAATTCAGCAAAGATGCACCTAGATCTTCTAAGCGAATGGTGAACCGTACATTCACTTCAAAATTAATGAGACCACAACATTGTCAGTTCTCCAAAATTGGAGCCATTGAATCGTCACTACTGAGTTCCCGGCCAATTTCTATCTTCAGTCAGATTTGTCTCTACCTCCCCTCATCGTTACTCTTTTGCAACCTCTAACCTCATCAACAAATGTGGGCTACCCTAAGAATCGGCCCTTTCAATGTCCAAGCACCTCAACTTCAAGAACCCAGTAAAGCCAAACTTGGTCCTTACATTTTTCTATGAGATTGGTTTCTCGAAACTCTAATTTTTGACCATCGTTAATAAATTGCCTACCTTTGCTAGCATCAGATCTCCACCGAATTCAATGACCAAGGAACATAGGAGGATAGATGGGAGGAAGGGAAAAGAAGCTAGACAGAAGAGGGTTTAGAAGCATAAATAATATATTTAGAATTTTAGGTTTGAAATTGTTGATAGAAAAATTTAGAGGATTACAAGTATTATTTTATGATTTATTTTAGTATTTTTTTTTTTTTTGTACAACAACATATTTCATTAGGCTTAGCACTGGAATTGACAAAAAGTAGCTGATTGGGATGTGAAATAGAAGGAAAGGTACCTTACTACAATAACATAAAGGTTAAGTACTCATTTAGGACATGAAAATAAACTAGGTGACTTCTGGTGAATTTTACCCCTAAGAACATGAGAAGAACTTGATGGCTATACAAAATGAGCTAGCAATCTTGAATCGATTAGGTCTCTAGTGCAATAATATCTTAACGGCAAGATCCAACAATGAGTATCAATGTTTACTAAAGCGTTATCACAAAAAAGACATTGAGATAGATACCACCATACAACTCTCAAGTGTCCCAGCTCTCAAGTAAAGAACTCAAAAAAAGTAATACCTGTAATTCATTATCGATCTCCAACTTCATGGCAATCAATTGATTAATCAAATTCCTGAAATCATTCAAATGCTCAAAAATTGACTTTCTCCTTAAGCTTCAAATTCACAAGCTTCTATATAGTAAAAACTTTATTCTAAGCAGTCTTCCTTTCAGATAAGCTCTCTAGTTTCTGTTACAGAGTCTTAATTATTCGTCTATGGAGAAACATGGTGAAACATGTTGATATCCATCCATCTCCTAATGATGCCAACAGTATTGTGAATGAGTTTCTTCCAATCATCAACTAACTTGTCCTATGGGTTAGCTGAATCACCTAAACTAATATCATACAAATTAAGATAATAAAGTAGATCATCCACCATTGGTTTTCAAATCAAATAATTCAATGTACTCAATTTGATTATGGAACTTATGTCTATCATTCATATTCTCTTTAGCCATAGGCTCTAATACCACTTATTAGGATGAACTCGAAATAATCACTGTCAAACACACACATTGTTGTCTCAAGTGCAACCAAGAGGGGGGTGAATTGGTTGAGTTCCAAAGCAAACCAAAAATATTTTCTTAAAGCCTCAAACTCAAATGTAATTCAAGGAACAATAATTAACCCTATTCTGACAAAAAAATGACTACTACAATTCACTTAAACTTTGCTTTGAAAACAACCTTTGAAGTATTTTTGAAAACAAACAAGTTCAACCAAGATAGGTAGCATAAAACATCAATCAAAAATCAAGTATATGGGGAAAGAGAAAAGCTTACATAAGAGAATTTTTATAGAGATTCGGTCTCTCCTCTTGAGAGCTTACTCCTCTCCTCAAGTTCACCACTTGAGTGTTTCCTTTTCCACCATGAAACTCAAGAATACACAATAGCATACAAGGGCACACAACCGTTTGGTAAATTCTTCTACCTCAACCTCTCACTAATTTTGCCAAAGGCTAACTAGAAACCTTTCTCACTCCCTTTCCCTTACAAGGAAATTACTTAATCATTCTAGATAAACTCAGTAATTTCGTGGTTACAAGGTGGTAAGAACAATAGGATCTCTCAAGACTAAATAAGCAAGTGAAAGCACAAGTTCTCAGCAAATATCAAGTTTGAGCTCTTGATGATGGATTCTCTTTCTTAGTTGCCAAGACAGTTTTCCCTGATGATTCTTGATGTTTTTATACTCCAATTGATGCACAAGAGACAGTGAAGATCGTTGGAATGATCAGAAAAGTCCCATTGAAATCTGGTGAATGTTGCTGTCAATTTTGACAGAAAATCACTTCTGTCGCCCAGTTTCACCATGGTGAAATATTTTCACTCAGTTGAAACTTCAGTATGATAACGAAATCCAATGTTTGACCTCCAATGGCTATATTGGTAATTAATGAGTTGTCAGCGTTTAACACATGTAGAAATCTGACGTGACATGAATTTATAATTAATTTTCAAAGATTTTTCGAATCGGGAACTAGCGCACAGGTCTGGAGTCAACATTTCACCCGGTTGAAAATTTTCATTCGAATGATTTTCTTATCCAGAAATAAAATACTCTCGGGTTCGAAAACTGTCTCCAGTTTTAACACATTGAAATATTTTCACTAGAATGATTTTCTTGTCCAGAAATAAAATACTCTCGGGCTCGAAAACTGGCTCTAATTTCAACACGTTAAAACATTTTTACCTTATTAAAACTATAGCTCCAGGATTTTCTTACTTCCAAACTTTCAAACTTCAGTAAATTTTTGCCCATGAGATTTCTTCATTCACAAGTAATCCTTCAATCACCAAAAATACTTGATATATACTTGTGAAAACAACTTTTCTATCAAAGATCAAGACTTATGAATGAGCGACCAAAGTATAAATCTTTAAATAAAGCCTTGAAACACATAAAATAAATATGTTTTGTTATCATCAAAATTAAATAAATATAAACCATGAGTGGAACAAATCCAACACACATAAAGCCAATAAATCAACGCTCAAGCCAATAAATCACACAAAAAAATAAACAATTAGAAAAATCAACATCAAGTAGAAATAAATTGAGACACTTCCTCTAGAACCTCAGAACAAACTTGTAGCAATCCAATATATAAAAAAAAAAAATAGTACAACATATATGATTCAAGGTAATACCCAAACTTCAATTCCATCACAATAATTTGAGAAAATTTGAAATTTAAGGATTTCTACAAAAATTTCACATCACGAACATTTAAAAGTACCAATACTCGCAGATTGATGCTCATAACACTACCTCTCAAATTACAATATCAAAACTCACAACGTAAAGAAAAATTATTCTCGAAAAAAAAAATCTAGTTGGCCGCACCTGCGTTAGCCTCTGTTTCTAATTCTCTAATTTTCTAGAAAAAAAAATTACATGTAAGCCACAGCAACAAGTCCTTGAAGGACTTTCACTCTTTCAGACCAAAACCAAGTAGGCTTTTAACAAGCCACTCCACATGGACATGGGAAAAGCATAAGAAATTACAAGAAGAAATATGGGATTGAACCCATATTCAACATTAATTTCCAATATATGTATATGTTGGGTGCTAAAGAATAAATTTAGAAATTTTAGGAAGAAAGAACAGAGAGTGGCAGAGAAGTTATGATCTTTATTTCATGGAGGCAATTTTTTTAATATAAAAACAATTAAGGCTTTTATAAAGTCTTACAACCGACTTTGCCGTACTATTTGACTCAAGCCACTATTTTTGACTTTGGATATCAGACTACTTACAATGCATTTCTTGGCTACTAAGAAAGGCTTGGTAGCCGCCTTTCTTTGTCCAGCTACAAGCAAAAATTAAAAATTATTTTTATTTTTCAACACTATATATATATATATATAGACACGCACGCAATTTGCTTTGTTACTCTGTTTTCTTATTAGATTCATGGATAGGGGAGCGGAACAAGAAGCAGTTTGTCGGTTCACGGATCTTCCGGATCAGATTCTGATCGACATTATCGAGAGACGATTAACCCCCTTATGCAGGGTTCGCTTCGCCGCCGCTTCCAACACCTCCGCGCTTCTGATTCAGAGACTCTTCCCTCCGCTTTCAATCGATCAACAACTCCCGTGGCTGATCACCTACAGAATCGATTCAATTTATCTCCACTGGCCAAATATCTCGGGTAATGGAAGATATTGCTCAGCCGACTGCCATCAGGAGCCAGCTCCGCTGATGGATGAGCTCTTCCCCGGCGCAGATGACCGACAGACAGCGGAGCCATTTATGGCGAAGTTCGGGTGGGTCGTTTATAGATTGGATACTCAAACCGGCACCCGTCTCTGCTTGTACAGCCCCTACACCAGAAAAACAATCTGTCCGCCGAAACTACCCCGTCTCGATTTCAAGTTTCATTTTTCCCGTCCTCCGGTTTCTCCCGATTGCCTTTTCGTTGCTTTCTCCCGCTTCAGCGACTGCTTATCGATATATGCCTGCGGCCCCGGGGACGAGAACTGGGAGATATATGATGTGGGTAAGGTTCCCGGAGACGTGGAGAATGTTATCTTTCTCGGAGGGAGTTTCTACTGCTTGTTTAAATACGGCACTGTAAGGGTCTTCAACCTGGATGTCTCCGAGAAAACATGGGACATGTTGACCGAGATAGAGCCATTAAAGGGTTGTGGGAATTTCTACTCTTTTTCTGGGGATGTTTCTGCTTGTGGGCCGTGTCGGGAATCTTATTTAGTAGAATCTGTTGATGGAGATCTGTTGCTGGTACTCGCTGTAGAGTATCCGTGGTTGAACCCCGACCGGTTGCTCGTTTGGAGGTACAATGTGGCGGCGAGGCAGTGGACGAAGGTGACAAGGTTGGATGATCAAGTTGTGTTTCTGGATTCAAGAAGGTCCGGCAGCGGGAAGGCGGTTCCGGCGGTGGGAAAGTTGGAGGGTTTCGCCAATAGGTTCTATTTTCAATCGCATGGCTACCATTCATTGGTGGACGGTAAGACCTCTGGCGGTGTCGACTTCGGTACTTCACGTTCTGACTTTGGCTTTTGGAATGAGCCACCATCTCCTGGTACGTAGAAAAGTCGCAAGTTATTCCATCCAAATAATACCAAAATATCGTTAACACTAAGCATACCATTTCTGGTACTGATCTATAACATAAACATCCATTTGTGGATATCATGTGGCTTAGCTAGAAGTTAATGAAGCAATTTTTCAAGGTAAGAGAAAGCTAACCCTCAAAAGCATTATATAGAGGATTGTGAAGCTGAACCTACACGTAGCCCACATGCTAATTTTCGTATTCTACAGAAAATATGACGGAGTTGGTTGAAATAATTAACAAGTAATAACAAGCAATTATAAAAAGACACAAGCTAATTTTATATAAAAACAAACCCCCATCCCAAATTATTCAGTCATACCTTATATCAAATTTGTATACATAAGATAGTCTTTTTCTCTACCAGTGTCAAAAACACGACAATAGAATGGGGCATTTTCAACAATCCCCTACAACTCTCTAAACTGTAGTAAATAGAAATTGTCATACATTCGTCATAAACTCCAAGGAAGATCAATCAAAAGCACAATCTACGACGATTCTACAATGATTGCACTTGCGAGAAAAAAAATCATTGCAAGGTCACAATGATTTTGCTACTATTACATTTCGACAAAAATAATTGTAGCAATATCATTTGACATTAAATGTGGGAAATTCTCACCTCTTGCCTATTCACTACATTAATTTCTCTCACATTCAAAACTTTACTATAACATATCTGTTTATAGGCTACAGACAAATCTCAGACACATCAAAACAGAAAAATAAAATTCTAAAAAAAATAAGAAAACTAAAATCATGATACTATGAGAAACAACACTTGATTAAGTAAAGCGCTCAATCAAAGAAATAAATTAGAATCCACTCATAGAGAATGCTAATGCAAACTAGAGTACCTCAACATTATTAAGAGAATGAACAAAATAACGTAAGCGAGCTTATTTATAGGCCTACAAAGGAAACTTAAGCTAAAACAAAGAAGGGAATTGAAAATAACTAAGAGTCCAAAATGACATAAACTTCGGTGTCCAAACACCCCCAAAATGATAGAATTCTAACCTGTCAAATACAGTTTTCATGGGCAAAGTGCTGGTAACTTCTGTAGAGCATGAAACTCTCTTCGAAAGAACATATTATAATAGTAATTAATTATGACCACTGTAACAAAAGTTATAGCCTCCGAAAGTTGAGAGTCATGCAGGACCTATTCCCACAATTTTTTTTCAGTTTTATAGGACCAGCCTGCTCCAAGAATTCATGAAAGAGACTTTCCATGTCGAATCAAATCATAAACGAAGCCGATTCTTAAGCTTCTTAGATTTGAGCCAACAAACTCAACACTTTCTAGTAACAGCAAGGCTTACAAGTTTGCAAGAGTGCGCCAATTATGTTGTTTGCAAACAAGATTTGTCTAGAAATCTATGTACTGGGTTCTGGAAACAAGATTAGGCTGTCAGCCTCTATTTTACTGCAATGAAAGGCCTCGAGCATTCTCGGTTCCTACAAATGCTTGTGAGGTATATAGGCTGATGGCTAACGGAGTCTATCACAGCGCCCACAGCCTAGGCTATGCATCTATGGAGGATGGAAGAATCCACCAGCTAGTTCATCAACTATACCATCTTCCTCCTCGTGATCAACAAGACATTTGTAAGCATCCATTGTTTGTAGTACTTCCATTAATTAATTATAGATTTTGATCATCACCAGGAAATACAAAAGGAGGAGCGTAAGATACAAACAAAGTTGCCCACCAGTTCCTAATCATATGTCGCTTCAAAAAGAATTACATGCTCTATAAGAGTTATTACTAGGACAAGGTAACCGTGTTTAGCAGGTCAAAATTTCATCATTTTGGGGTCATTTGGGCGTCTGAAGCTTATATCATTTTGGACACATAGTTAATTTTGATTTTTTCTTTCTTTCAACTTAAGTTTCCTTTGTGGCTTTTATAGGTTCCCTGACATTGTTTTTGACCATTCTATCTACAATATTGAGGTATTCAAGTTTGTTTTAACATTCTCTAAGAGTGGATTCGCGTTTGTTTCTTTGATTGAGCACTATATCTTTTCTCTGTGCGTAATGGTTTTAGTGTACCATTTTACACAACATATTTTACTCAATACATTTTACCCAACAAAGCTAAAGAGAGAAAGGGCTTACGTGTACCATTTTACCATATTGAAAGGATGAGTTGGACAGAGTTACCGTTCAAGAGATTAAGTGTCCTAGTCAACTGAGTTTTGAGAGCTAAAACCACCTTTAGTCCTATTCTCGGTGCTCAGATCATGCTTTCCTCAAACCAAATCAAACCACAAGGCCCAATGACGGGTTCAACCTTTGGTCGGGCTAAACAAGTTTCATTTTACATAATAAGGTCAATAATGGTTCAGTGTCTTTTGATTCATCTAACACACAAAACAGGTATGATAGAAGCTACAGACAGTAGTATCAAAATAGAGTATCTAAATCTGAAACTTGAAACTCTGATGCTGTCATTTGGCCTTTGCAGATATATGATTGCCACCGGTAGCAATTTTGTAGAGATAAAATCCAGTCATGAGTGCACTGCAACACAGCAAACATCACTAGATGTAGGGAGACCAGACATAGAAACTGAAACTCCTATGCATGCCTGCCTTATTGGAGGCTACACGTTTAAAAGTCTCGTGTTCGCTTAAACAACATGTCAAGCAAGGGCGGACTCAGAAAAATTCATCAGTGGGTGCAGATACTCTGTTTAATACCAAGGATGTTGGTTTGGGTGGGGGCGGTGCTGGGGCAGTGGTTGTATACTGTTCAGTATTTGAAGAAATTAATACTATGCACCTCTTACTAAATGAACAGGGCAGCTGCTCTCAGCGCTACCCCGCCATCTAGCAGGTCCATGGTGTGCCAAAACAATCAAATTTTGCAGAAACTTCATGTGAAGTTAAACAAATTACCTAATTGGATAAGACGAAAGAAGAATGGTACACTGCAAGATTTATTGTTGATTACTATTATTTCAGCATCTAAAATATACTAATGATCTATAATACTATCGAAAAGGAATTCTTAATTACAAACTCAACATTTAGCATACAAAATTTTTATACTAGAGAAATCCTTAGATCATCCTGACATATACCTGATCCCAGCAATAACACCAGCAGGCATGATCTTTGACGTCTGGTAGTAACGCTGACCCATAACCCATGTCAACACGGCAGCACAAACTGTTACAAAGAGAAAACAATTAGCAAATTTAGAACCTAGTTCAAGCTAGACCGAGAGATGGGAGTAATTAAAGTGGGTTCACAATCCAGAACAGTTGCAGGAGAAAGTTCCAATAAGAAATTCCAACACACTTTGCAATGACAGACTTGACATTTTGTTGTGGTGCTTGGTTACAGGCGTCAAGGTTACCAGATCATGACAATACAAGGAAGGAAAAATAGATTTTTAGCACCAATGAGTTCTAGCTTACTGAGTTATAAATGATGGATGGAAATAAAATGACCAGACACTGTTGGCGTATTGCACTTGAGGTTCACTACAATGCACTAACTGCTAATACAGCACAGCAATAAGTGCAAAAGGTATACATAATAAAACTATCGAAGATGATAGGAAAAAACAGTATCCATAACATGACTATAATCTGTGGTAAGCTTTATGACCATTCATGATTTGATGGGGCACCACAATCCTTGACCATCATTGAGGTCCGACACCTTTGCTTAAGTGCAAGCATCAAGTTTGCTAAATCATAAAGGTTAAAAGGAATCGAGGCATCATCAATAGGTTCCTAATATCAACATAAATGAACTCATAAGACTTTAGAAGCGTGAGTGCAGCCCTCCTGCTTTTGCAACAGTTACTGTACTTCAACATGTAGTCTCACATTATAATTTTCACATCTAGCTTCTATGGCCCTGCAGTGGTGGTTTCCAACATCCAATTTCTTCACAGCTTGCTTTTCATTGTGATACCAGTCAGGCTAACACAACTTTCTTGTTTTGATCTTTTCCAAGAAACTGAGTTCTATAGAATAAGATTTAGAAGTTTTCCTATCTAGTATGATCAAATGGTTGCTAACTTATCATGCTTAGATTTACTTGATCATTAGATTAGATGATCACTTCAGGAAACTCAGAGCCCTGCACCTTTTACAACTGTGCAGGTTAACAATTGCAGTTGAAATCTATGCCAGTATTTCACAGTTGACACCTCATTCACGGTTGGTTGGGGTAAAAATATAAATAGAAGGAAAATTCTGTCACTTGATAGGGTGGAAAAGGTGAATAAACAGAAGGAATGTCTTAGGACCCTGGAACAGCAACGTGTAACATGTAAGGGATGCAATTTGTTAGTTAACAAGAAGGAGGCAATCCCTCCAATGTGAGGCACCAGCTTAAAGCATTTTTGAGGTTCAGAAGCAACAACCATTTAGAAGATCCTGTACAAAAATAAACACGTGGCCTATGGTAGATTGCTAGCAGTAAAGAGGCCCTTCCTCAACTTGTTGGCTGTGGTGATGCACCAGAGGAGGGTATAGAATTCCACATCAGTAGCAGGTGCTGATACTTTTTTGATAGATTCAAACCAAAGGATGACAAATAGTTGACGATGTTGGACTAAATCACTATGTGGTTTTAAGTGAAAATGAAGGAATTCACCATGAAAAAAAAAGAAACTAAGAAAATCCTTCACTTTTATAAAACACCTTCAATGACTGATATAGAAATAAACTACATCTACATAACCAGATGTCCTTGGAAACCCTGTGATTAACAAACATCACATCGGTTCAGGTATCTCTATCACCTGGCTTCATCCAAATTCTGTTTCCCCCAGCTATTCACTTGCCTCAACAAATATAAGCTAGACCTTCATGATCTACTGAATGCTAAGCTAAGCTGATTTATAAGTGACAATACGACATTAAAGCACTAAAATTTAAAGGTGTTGGAGAACTACTATCATCACAACACAAGCTACTATCAGCCATGAGCATCAAGCAAATTACATGCCAAGTAAAAAAGACAACATTTCATAACAACTTAAGCTTGGCCTCACGTTCCTAGCTTTGAAATTGCTATCCCAGGTCCAACTTTCAACTCTTCCTCCGGCGTTGACCTCCCATAATATGTACCCAAAAAAAAATATGAACTGAACAACACAACTTTTCGCATTCATTTGTTCCTAGTCTAAATTATGGGCACAAAAACTAGAGAGAATTAAAGGAACCCAGATCACGTTTTAGTGAACCCAAAAGAAAACAATTAAGCAAATGAAGAAAAGAAATTTTTATAAAATGAACTTGGTGAAAGAACATTACCGGTCTCAAGAAGCAAAGAGAAAAAAGAGTTCTTCCTTTTCCCAAAAGCTTTGAGACTCAAATAGCCGGCAAGAACAAGCACCAACCCAGCTCCAAAGCCGCCGGCTAGCGACGTTGAGCTACCCTTTCTCAGATAACCAGAAACACCACCGCCGATGAGGATCAAAGCGTAAGGGAATGTGAAGCAGAAATCGTGCATCTTGCTATAATCGGGTTTCCCCGGGCAAGATGATATTTTTTCTGGAAAATTACAGAGAGAATAGCCAAAGGATGAAGGAAAAAGGACTTGAAATTTAAAGTAGCACTGAAAGTGGAAGAACAGGTTTTTTTTTTTTTTTGGCGTTGAGCTTTTCAGGATTCAGATGTAGAAAGTTTCTAAATCTGCGGCATCTTGGCGTGTGGAATGGCTCGTTACGTCAATAATCCTTCAACAACTACTACCTTATTATTTAGTTGCACGGTTAGTACCTAAACCATTCTTTTTAATGGAAGTACCTAAACTACTTTAAATTTCAAGACGCTTAACTTGTTTTTCTTTCTTTGGCCAAGAAAAAAATTTTGATTTTCTTTCCTAGTTCTATTAACGGAATATATAATAAAACAAAACATCTGTAACTATATAACTATATAACTATATATATATATATATATATATATATATATATATATATATAGCAAGAGTATGAATGAAGAGCATGGTGGGCATTTCCAATAATAAATGAAATATAGAGATAACACGTAGTAAAGTTTCTAAATATTTTACACGTAGTCTACTGTAGATATCCTAATAGAATGAAATAGTACAATGATGACATAGACATATGACAATCAAAGCTACAATTATAGACTTTCACTTAAAACTTAAATTAAAAATTAAAAAACAGATTTAAATCTAAATAAATTAGCAATTAAAATAAATACAATTTTAGACAAATATGATCTCATCTAAAATGATTTCTTTCTAATAAAAAAGATTGAACAATTGTCTGATAATTTATTCGGATTCTCTAATAATAACCAAGCTACAAAATTTGGTTTATCTACTAATATGTAATTTAAATTCCTGTTTGACCAATAATGTACCGCGATTTAATGTGAAAAAATTAAATTTAAATTTTTTTTTTTAATGGCTGTGTTAACTTCAAAAGTCTGGAATAATTTATTTAATATTGATCAGCATGATGAATAATGAGTTCATAATTTATATATATTTTTACAATAATTTCCTTAGCTTTTATCTCATTTTATTAAGTTGAAAAAGCTATTAATAATGATATTTTGTTTTTTTTTTTAGGGAGCAATGGAAATTGGCAATTTCTGCTGGAAGGGAATAAAAGCCCTTTTGTTCACGTGGCACCAGACTTGTTCGCTCGTATTCCATGACTTGTTCGCTGCTGTGGTACCAGACTCCTCTCACGTGGAGTCCTTCAACACAAGCTCCTGTTCCTGCCATTCCCATGCTGTTTTAATCAAATTCGCTGAACAAATTGAAGTCTCCAGCAATTGGGCACCATATTTGCTTGCTTTTCGGTTAGTGCTCATCTCGCAAAGAAAAAAAGTCAGCCGTTCACTTTGTCATTTTTTGCGTTGGCTTGAAACAATGGACAGCAATAAGTTGGCGGTCTCCCTTGGTGTTTTAGCTTGTTGATTTCTAAAAGACAAGCCAATTAAGTGGCTGGATTTTGGTTCGCACTTGGCTGCAGGAAATTTGTTTGATGCCCAAGGATTTTATGCGCAGAAGCTGTTCGACGAATTCTCTGATAGAAACGGCAAGTGGGCTGGCCAAATTTGGAGACTCATATCCTCTATTAATAACCTAAGCCAACTGTTGGAGTGCCATGTACAACTAAATTGGAAGGACTTCAACGATTTTTTATAGGTATTTTACCAGCCTAAGCTCTATCTTATAAACACCTTTTGTTTCCGGGAGGATAGGATTTTTGGGGGACGATAAAAGGAGTTGGAAGGGAACGCAGAGAAGAGAGCAGATTTTAGGGTTTTTTTTTAATTTTCTTGTGCCTTTTATCTCAATCATGACGCATGAGCAAATAATTTTTCTAGTTCAGTTCTAAGGACGATTTTCATGACTAACATTGATTATAAGAATTAATTTTACTTATTTAAATTCTTTTTAAACTCAATTATTAACTTTTTCATTGTTCAGGTTTATTGTAATTAATTTTCTCATTCTCGTTTGTTGGTTTGGTTTTAAAATTGTAAAATTTACTTAATTTTCTTTCAACCTCTTAGGTGAAAAGAATTTATTTAGAAGCAAGTGAATTAACTGGAGATTATATTATTTCTGATTAGTTCATAAAGGAGAAGTAAGACATGTCAAATTATTCAAGCTTTTGAATTATTGCCTTGAATAAACTTTTTGATTTATTGTTCTTTATGCTAATTTTTAGTTTATTAGAAATTATTTTTCAATATCTGGTGACTTAAAATTAAGAAATTAATTTGAAATTTTTTCTGGTTAACTTTGCTTCTGAATTCTTTAAATTTTATTTTTTAACTTTAAAGAGAGTCTAGTTTATGCTTGAATTGAAGAATTATCTTTGTTTGATGATCAACTACGCAACTGGAATGGATAATCAACCCTGAACTAAGCGTTTTTAGTATTGGTTAATTTTATTTTAATTCTATAGTTAATTTATTTTAATTAGTATTCGATTCAAGAAAATCCTCCTAATTTTTTATTTCAGTTTTCTGACAAAAAGCCTTCAGTTAAAAAAATTTTCTTTTAAATTCAACTTGGTTTCACTGCTATATTACAAAATTATTTATTCTGAGTTATTAGTTATACTAGAATTATTTTTTTCAGTTTCGACAACCAACTAATAAATTTTACTCATGATTATGGAAAAAAATAGATCGAACTATTACATCTTTCAACAACATTCTTAATCTGACAATGTGTTAATTTATTATTATCAACATTCTTAACCTGATAATTTTATTTAATATTTATAATCGGACTTGATTAGTGATTACCCTCTAAAACTACAACTCTTGAAAATTGTACTTTTTCTAAAATGGAGCATTGTTTGATAGCTATGATAATTATCATAAATTTACAATTTTATCTTGCCAATTACAGTTTTTTTATACAGGAATTGAAACAAATGAAGTTTTAGCTAAAGTTATCAATGGTATAACTATGTTCGGGGATTAAGCTCCTAATTAAAAGTAATGATTGTAAAGTTATTCTGATTGAAAGAAGCATCTCTGAAATTTTTGGTTGGTTAAAAAGGACTGCGCAAATAACTGGCTAGTATTTAAAATTATTCTCACAAATTTATCCTCATAGATTAACAGGCTAATATTTAAAATTACAGGATTTTTACAATGGAATGCAAAATCTAAAGCTTTAGGTTATAATTTCTTTTTTAGAAAATTATAACTTTAATATATTTAAGAGTTGATAATGCTATGGTTTAATCTACTTAATTTATCTATTAGAAGAGCTCAATAAACTTGAGTTATAATCATACTAAATAATCATTTTTAATTTGGAACATATGAAAGTTGTTCTGAGTTTAGCGATTTTAATATTTTTTGGTTTAATGATAATATTAGTATTTAATAATATTTATATAAGATCTATATATATTATTTTTAAAACCTATAAAAAAAATAGAATCCTAAGACAATGTCAGATATGTAAACTAGTAAAAATTTATTTACTTATGCTTTAAATATATAATAAAGCAAGATACATTTAAAGGTGATTTTGTCCTTTTCTTAATGAGAGCAATAAGTTGTGAAGCTGGCATATGACATAGTTTCCTTTTTAGTAAGTTATTGGCAAACTTTTACACTTAATTTATCAAGTATATCATTGACCCTTTAATGTAATAGAATGGTTACATGTAGCAGTTAAAATCACAATTTTTTACTTATATCCAAATTTTAAATTTAGATAAATAAATACAAGATTAAATTTAGATTAATCCTGATTTTGCTAAATCTTGAATTTTGAATTAATGTGTTAAGAAATAATCAAATTATTTTTCTAGATATTTTTTTATAGTGAAATTTAATTATGAAATTATTTTTTATGAAGGAACCTTTTAACTAGCATGAGTGCATGAGTGCAAATTCCAATTAGGCTTTTGAGGTAGAATTCGACCTTCTGAAACAATAAGCAAGGGCTTCTACTAACTAGCAGTCCTTAGTCACTAGGCTTGCACTTTTTGTATAAAATCAATATCCTCATTTGTAGGGGTGAAAGGGGTGAACTGCAATAGTAGCTTACATCCATCTATGTCAATAGTGGTGGGCGATGGGTCGACCCGGCTCGGACCCAGCTCAGCCCACCCAGGCTTGGGTCGGAGTTTTCGGACCCGGGCACGGCCTGCGTTAAAGCAGGGTGAACCTAGGCTAGGTCCAACCTGGCTTGGGGTGAGTCCGAGCTAGGCTGAGTTAATGCGATTTTAATAAAATGCGTTTTAATATGTTTTCAATTATTATTTGATAGTAATTTTATAAAATACATATTTTTTAGAAAAAAACACCACCGCCGATGTAAATTTTATTAATAAAAAAAGCTAAACGGCAACTTACATAATTTTGAACATGCCTTACACTTGAAAATAGCAAAACGTTCCATAAAAAAAATGAAAAGGTAAAATTTAAGATATGTGTTTAGCAGCATAATCAGATCAATTACATTTTGTAAATTCTAATAAAAACGTACAATCTACTCTTGTTGGTCATTATCAGAAATGACCTCATCATCGGAGCTTTTAATATCTTGTTTCTTTAGAGCAGCAAACGCCCAATCCCTGTTATAAATGCAAACCTTAACAGCTTCAGTTGTGAGTCTTGCTCGTTTCTCCGAGATGACTCGTTTCTCTGCACTAAATGTGGCCCCGGAGGCAACAGTTGAGACCAGAACTGCAAAAATCTCTTTGCGTCAGTATGGATAAGATCGAGAATCTTCCTCTTTTGTTCTTCCACCACTCGAGGATATCTTCCTTATTGTTTTCAAATGAAGTGCGGAAGTAATCATCCCATTCTACCAATCCCGAGTTTGTGGGTCTCGATCGTTTGAAAATATCTGCTGCTGAGTTGAACCTTAATAATGATGAGGAGATGAAATGTCGAGCGGGTGTTGGATTGATTGACCTAACCTTATCAGAATGTGTAACAGAGTATAGTTTGTATAACTCTCTCAAATTGTGCTCAACTTCAGCAGAAATAGCAAGTGCAAAAATTTATACTTGACCTAAATATGTATGATAGTATACTTCTAATAATTGCAGACAACCTGTGATTTTGACATGTGGATCTAATGCACATGTAACAAGATAAATTTGTGAGATTTATTGAAAACAATCAAGTTATTTCTTTTTCATTGCTTCAATAATTGATTTCAAAAACTCATCGTTCTTGTATTGGTGGAAAACATAGACGATGTTTACAAAATATAACATTGCTTCATACACTGTTGGGTAATAAGCCCTAAAGAAAAAGTTTGTTATCTCATAAAAATATTTAAACAACTCAACTAACTTAAAACATTTTTCCCAAGCCTCGTCCGTTAGACAATCACCTTGCACTTTTAAGTTCACAAAACAAGTCAAAAGATTTACCTATGGTTGAGCATCATTTAATATTTCAAATGTTGAGTTCCATAGATTGAAGCAATCAATTTTAAACCTTTTCCAAGAAAAATTCACCCCATTTTCAATACAAAATATTTTAAATTCACAAGCCAATTTGTTCCTTATTTTAACAAAAAGTAAAGCATTCCGAATTTGCTCAATTTGGTTTTATAATTGTTGTAAACCATTTTGGACACATAAATTCAAAATGTGACGCAAGCAATGAACATGAAAAAATTTTCTATCAAGCGGTAGTTTTATTTCTTTTATCAATTCTCTCACCACCGAATCATTTTTTAAAGCATTTTCAAAAAGAATAGACAAAATTTATCGGCAACAAAAAATTTACGCAAACTTTCAATAATGTAGTTGAAAATATTCCAACCCGTATGATCAGATTCCATACATTTGAAAATAATTATCCGTTTTTGAATAACTCATTCATCATTTATCCAATGAGTAGTGACATAATAATAATTTTGTTCTATTGAAGATTTCCAGATATCAGATGTAAATGATAAACAATTATCAACGGTAGAAAAATATGCTTGTAAATCACTTCCCCTAATTTCATACAGTTTAAAGCTTTCTCTTCTAGCCATTTGCCTAAACCTTTTTTTATAAGCAGTTTTTAAATTTTATTGGATGAATATTTCTAAGTGTTTATCCTTAATGGTTTTTCAGTAATTATCATCCAATTAATTAAACCTTACTTAGCAGTTTTTAGATTAAATAAAAAAAAACTGGACCGCTAGAGCTGCCAACGCCTGTTAGTTGTAGTTGTCCACCGAAAATGCTGTCGATGTCTCTATGGACTTTGCTCAAGTGTTTCGTAAGAGTGTCCATCCCGAAGTTCAATTTGTGTGTAAATTTTATTGTCACAATATTTGCACTTGGCATACCTCATTTCGCTTTCCCAAACTTGATCAAAATATGCCCAAATAGAAGCCTTCAAATTCCCGCTCTTCACTTGACTCCGCTCGGGTTGCTCACTTTATGGCTTCAGTTAAGACCCCTTGGCACCGAGTTGGGTCTGTGAAATTTCCTCAACTTCATTATCAGATAGTTGATCATCAAGGCCAAAGTCGTATGCTATCATGTTGATGTTTGGATCATTGTCAGCAATTTCTTGTGATTGTGAGCCTTGATTTTTACGAAACAAACGTCCTTGCAAAAAAGAACTGAGGCCCATGCCGGATGAGGAGGAGGCAACACCTTGCCCTTACCAGAGTTTTTCCCTCGTAAAGTCATTAGTGGAAGAAAATAATTAAAGAGATTGAGAGATGATTAAGAAGTAATTAAGAAAATATTAATGAAAGATTAAAAAACTTGAACTAAGATAGTAGAGAGAATGAGAGAATATTGTAGGATATTGGAGAAAAGAAGATTAGTATGAGGAAGTGTAGGAAGGAGACTGCCTATTTATAGGAGAAGAAAAAATTAGTTTTACTCAAAAAATCCAAAAAAACTAGTTGTTAGTAGTTGTTGACTGAGGATAAAAAAGTCTGGAGCCATTAAGGGGCAGAGTGTAATTTTACAATTTTTTGAAAAATTTGAAACTGCAAAATGGAAAGCTAGAAATGTTTGGCCCAACCCGGCTCAGCCGAGTCGTGGGCCGGTCTGGTCCGGGTTTAGCGGGTTAGTAGCTGGTTCGTTTGATTTAGGCTTCCCTCCTTTCCCTGGCCCAAATTTGCCCCACCACCCTCCAAGTCTATTCTGTGCTGGGTCAAGTTTGACCCCAGCCGGCTTCAGGTCAGGCTAAGTCAACCTAGCCCATTGGTCATCTCTATATGTCAACGAGTTGTTGGAAGCTAATTGAGTAGGGAGTTTCAAATTTTCTTCATGAGGACCACCTAAATCCATGTAAATGCCATGAAGAAATGGATGGAGATATGAAGAAGCAGTAAGCATGTAAGCCGAGCACATTTCAATTCTTTTGTTATTTGTTTTTCTTTTTCCTTTTTTCCTTTTTGTTTTTGTTTCTTTTTTTTTTTTTGAACATTTCAATTAGTAAGGGCTAATATCATGGTACATACAACTTGTTTAGTTGTACTTTATTTACAAAGCCATAAACAAATTTCAAAACACTAATTACTAAAAATAAAAATAATAAATTAAATATGTACTTTATTTAATCCCAAACCAATGCTTTAATTTAGGGGGCCAAGTGTGATTATTGTCAAAGGTTTAGGGACCAAAACCCAAAAGGCCTTGGCCAAGAAAGAGTTGCAGAAAACCTTGATTGCTTTTTCATGTCTGCCGAGTAAGGGAAGCTCTGGTTTTTGAAGCGAGCATGTATGATTTCCCACGCGTCGTTCGTAACCCAATACTTCATAGATTCAAAAATTCCTTCTGCTTGCCTCTTTCGATCAGCATTTCTCCGTTATCTGATCGGGTCAGAACCTACTACCCGATCCGCATCAACCCGTTTCATCCGGTTCCCGCACCTCCCCACCTCGAGCGACCCGAAGCTTCTCAAGCCATATCAATGGCGGCGAGCAAGCCCCACCCGAAACCCAAGCGACCCACATGCCCAGACTGCTCGAAACCCGCACGATTCTGTCTCTGCGCCCGGCTCCGGACCAGAAAGCTCGATAATTCAGTAAGTGTGACTATTCTTCAGCACAGTTTGGAGAAAAAGCACCATCTTAATTCCACTAGGATTGCCAAATTAGGGCTCAAGAATCTTAATGTCTTAACGGTTTGTGATGTTTCTTTTGAAGCGCTTTTCGTCATTAGCTCGGCGTCGCGTTTGGATCAGGATGGATCAGAAGGGTCTGGTGTTGGTCGAGTTTCTGATGAGAGGGAAACCTCAAAATTGGACTTTGATGGGTCCAGTTGCAAGGTAGAAAATGGGAGCAGGTCTGAAATTACAAAAAGTGGTATTGGAGATTTTAATTCTATGGCAAGTTCAGAGCTTTTGGCAGATGGTTTTGGTTCGAATGAAGCCATGAACGGTGGAGCAGAAGAAATGACATTTTTCACTGCTAAAATAGGAAAATATGGGGTGACCAGTGATGGGAAGAAGCAGGACTTCCATGGGAATGCACCTCCATGGCCGGCCGTGTCAGAAGGCTTTACTGTGAGGAAATTCCAAACTCGAAAGGTGGAGGGAGCTGATGAGTTTGAAGAGTACGAGGAGTTTGAACTCAAGGTGCCCGCTGGATCAGTGGTTCTGTTTCCTACTGAAAATGCAATTGGGATTGACGAAGTCAAGATGATGCATTTTGAGGTTAAGAACCTGATTGTTTTGGATGGGACCTGGGCCAAAGCAAAGAGAATGTATGCTGAGAATCCTTGGTTGAAGCTCTTGCCGCACCTTAGGTTGGATGTGGATAGAATGAGTTTGTATAGTGAAGTGAGACAGCAGCCAAAGGAAGGATATTTGTCAACCATAGAGAGCATCGTGCACAGCTTGAAGGCATTAGGAGAGGATCAGGAGGGACTGGAAGGCCTCTTGGATGTTTTCGAGTCAATGGTTGCTGATCAGAGACGCTGCAAAGATGAGAGATTGAACAAAGTCTCTATGAAGTGATATCCTTCACTATTACATAATCTCGGAAATCCTCAGCTCGAAATTGAGGGATCAGATTGCAGAAATTGGAACTTGTGAAAAGATTTAGCCGTTGGAATTAATACAATGTTCGTCTTATTAATCATAGATTGTGGAGATAGATAAAGGATGAAAGATGTCTATGCCTGTATACGGCATAAGGCAAAAGCCCCTTTTAGCCTCTAAACTCTTATTTCTTTTGCGCCCTCTTGCCTTTAACTTTATGTTATCTCAAACTAGCCCTTAACTATTTCATATGTTTGAACTTTGAAGAGAAATAAATGTGATGAAAAAAGTTTAAAGGCCTTGGTCAGAAGAAACATGGAAGTATAGGGACCAAAAAAGGACTTGACAATGTAGTATTATTTTTTTTTTTTTCTAAGAACATGGCCATAAGACAACCATGAAGACAATGTACATCTGTCTTTGCGGCAATATTACTCTTCTCTAAAGTACGAATGAAAACTCTTAATCGCAACTGAAATAACTGAAATGTACTTGAACTGAAGTTGTGGTTGATTACATACATCCAACAACCATGGGAATAATTACACTACTCTCTTTACATTTGGAAATATACACTTCCCCTGCTTTTTAAACTCTTCTAGTAAGCTATTAGTCAAAGTTGTTGATATTATAGTTACATCCTCAATATTTTGAAATATCCACTTCATCCTTCTTCTTTTGTTATCCAATAGCAACTTCTTAAATTTTAATTAAATTATTTAATAACTATCTTATAGTAAATTGAAATTTGTTAAACGATTTTTTTCAATCTATATAATTTTTTTATAGTTGATAAATATTTTAAATTATCAATTTTTTCTCTATAAATGTAAAATAGTGTAGGGTTTCAGAAATTGGTACAAGAGTGTAATAAAGCTTGATTAGACCTCAGGGTGCAACTTTAATATCAATATAAATTTAAGGAAAGTAACTATAACTTTGACTAACAATTAATTGACAAGCAAGAGGGAAAGTGTATATTCCCAAGTGTGATGGACTAGGAGTAATATTGACTTTATTGTTCACGTTCAGGGGAGAAAACTGTGCATACCCTAAAATTTAAGAGTCAGAACAAACAATTTAGGAGAGCTTGGTCCGCCTGTGGGGAGTAATTCCTTTCAAAGGGTATTGGATTTGGAATGGGTCATGATTTCATTGCTTCATTTCTCGGTCATAACTGATTAAGGTAAAAAATAAACTGATGAGTAGTATCAACGAATGCCGATGATTCCATAATACAGATCCAGTAGTTCTAAGACAATAATCTAGGAGAAAGTAGTCTTCTCAATTTGTAGAAAAGTAATAACCGTATTAGATACAAAACGATATACTGTTGTAGAAACAATAATGAACTGTGAAAATAAGAAGCGGTTCATGTTTCAAACAAATAGACCAATGAGACAGGAAGAGAATAACAATAGCAACCAAGACAGTAGTCAGTCACTCACCAAAACAATTTGATTACCAGTCAATTTAGTATTAGTTGCTTTTGGTCTGCAAGCTTGAGCACTAACCAGAATCTTCCAGGCACTCCACGTCTGTAGAAAGAGCTTTCTGGATGAGTTAATCCTGGTAATTCATCAAACAGCTATTATAGTTAAATTTGACAAGAGACTGGTACATGCCAGAAAACATATCAGCGCACTTACTTTTCAGATTGCTCTAGTGTCAGCAAGAGACTGAAAGGAACCTGAAAATGCTGTCATACAAGTTCAGGTTACTTCTCCTCTAGCTCAGTAACTTCCATTTCGGTGCTGTTCCTTTCCTTATTTTGCATTTCAAGAAATTTCTGTTGTTCCTCTTCACTTTCTTGTGCTTTAGCTTCTTCCATTCCACAGCTTTTGGTTTCTTACTTGTAGACTGCTGATACAAGATTCCACCAAACATACAAATTAATAGTCCTACTGTTCCAACAAAAGTGGAATGCTTGTCCCATATCTCTAAATTGATCACCACAGTTAGCAGCTTGTTAACTATTCCAAGAACGGTAAAGCCTGTAGAAGAAAGAGATAGCCAGGCCAAATAAACATGACAATCCCACTGCCAAAACCACTTGGAAAGAGTACCAGTCAGACTCGTCAGAGATTTCATGCTCTATTTTCTTCAGTTCCCCCATTATAAGAAGTTCAAGAGGAAACAATGGTCATCACCACATGCTTGATGTAAACAAAATCAATGGACATGCTCAACAGGTAAGCTAGAGCCCAGATGTAAGCAGTGAGCGTGAACTGATAATCTGTAAGAACATAAAGAACACTTCCACCAAAGATAGTGGCAAGTGAAGCCCATGTTTTCATAGACGGCCAAGGCTGATGCAAGAAAACTGTCTCGCCAACCGCATCAAAGATAGGAACTGCTGAACGGAATACGATGAAAGTGTCGACATTAGCATGAAGGAGGAGCTCACTATTTGTGAACAGAGAAAGATAGAAAATGATGGCTGCTGGGAGGAATCGCCACATGGTCAGAAGGTCAAGTGGATCATGCTCTACTAACTTGAGCCTCCCACATAGGAATACACCAGCTGCACTTCTTAGGTACTGTAAGGCAGTTAAGGCCCCAGGATAGGGGAATCTCATAACAGCCCATTTATTAATAATGGAAAGTAGAGAAGCTGAGATGTAATATCCTGCAGCAACTCCATAAACTGAGGCTTGCTGAAATAAGGTATTATACCATGTTTCCTGGAAACCCAAGTGAGAAGCAGTGTTTGGGCCATTCTGCATTGCATTTGCATCAACATTTTCCAGATCCTTGGACGTCTAGTCAGAAGTAAAAGAATCTCATCCCCATGCTTAAACAGTGGCAACGTTTTATACATGATATAAAAATTAAATGAGAGATGTAGGCCCAACAGCAACATTGGTTTGCTACTTAGAAAAGGTTCCAGGGGGAAGAAAGAGGATGGTTAGCTTGGATGCCTTGGCGAGTTTCAAACACGACCGGAAATGAATATCGAATTTGTCGTGGAACCTGGTTAGGACACACTTTGATGGCCTTGCTAATGGTGCTCCAACTTGGCTCATCGTTGACTATAGGTTGGTCATTGCTTAATTTTGCAAAGTTGGTGGCTTTCCTTATCATCCTTGGTGGTTGTGACGAGCCAGGAATTGAAGGATGGGCCCTCTGAAAAAATTTAAGAACACTTTTACTGAAAACCCCATCACTCATAAACACACTGTACTTGCAACTCATTCATGCCAATTTCAGAACTATTCAAAAACAATAACCATCACCCATGAAGAGGGGCCACAGAAACTGAAACAAGCACTAATGACACCAAATCAAAGGTCAACTCCAAGCAGCAATCGACAACCTAGCCCCAACATTTTGAGCTGTTAACTAATATTTAAATGTTTCTTTCCATTTTTATTCATATATAAGTAAGGCAAGCATTAAATCATAACAGCAGATGAACATCCAAAAAAGAAACTAGGAGAGAAACTCCACGAAAAATTATTAATTCTTCTTAAAAGAATTCTAGCATTCTAAGTTGAGGTAACTAAATTGAGACACTCTCTAGTATATCATATGTGATTGTGGTTTTTGGTTTATAGCACTTCCCAAAATCCAGCAGGCAAGAACAGTACACTCCCGGCCCAGGTGGCTCAGGTAAAACTAACATAGAATTTTAGTACACAGAACTATTTAAAGAATAAGGTATCTTGCTAGCCGGAAATCCCATATAGTACTCAGCTCTCATTCTTTCGCTGTCATACTGAATGGGACAAATATTACCATCCAAAACTTGTTTGTTCTTTATGTTATCAGTAAAGCACAAGGCTATACTCTACATCGATAAATATTCACAGCAAATTAGATACAAAGAGAGAGAGAGAGAGAGAGAGCAGAAAAACAACATCCCGCAAGAGAATTAGCATCTACGTAACAGTTTTGTGTCAAATTTGAAGCATTTGGGTATAATTTGGGTTAAAATTGTGCTTAATTTTTTACCATGTCACCTGTTGACCTTGTTCCTTGTGGCATATATTTGCTACTCGCTTAGTTATGTTCAAGCTCCTTATGAAGCATTAGGTTCTTTTTCTTTCAACTTCTCATTCATATTTCCTTTTTAAAATTTTTAATGACTCTGTCTAGAGCTTTTTTGTTTATTTCCCTGCTAAGTTCTTTTCATTATTTGTACTTTATGGACCCTTCTTTTTCCCTTTTGTAATTAAAACCACATTAGCTGGAGCCTAGGCAAAGATAAATGAGATTTCGACAGTCAGCAAGAATTCCTTCATGTTCTCCTAGTCAGCTTAAATTTCATTTTCCTGCTTTTCCTTCTAAAAATTTACTATTATAGTGGTGCTTTTAAGCTATGTCACCGATTTATGACTTCAGATTCACCTGAAGCTTTTAAGGAGGGGGTAAATATGTTCTGTTGGCAGCTCAGTCGGGACTTACATTAGGTAAAAAGAACTGGGATTCTGCAAATTGTCAGTACTTATTTCTTTTTGCAGGAATACATGTCTTCTACTGCTCTGGTGCTTTCCAGTGCTTGAGGTCCATTATGGCCTCAACTGGCTTGAGAAGATCTTCTTCATGCACTTTGCAGTTGTTTCCTTTCTTCCCTATCATCAGGAAAGGCATACGAGATTTTTGCTAGAGCTAAGGAGTTGAAGTCTGCAAAACTAGGAACTGTGTATGGTCCTTCCAGTATAGCTCCAGAAATCAATCTGTAGGTGGCTTCTGTGTAATGCATGCCATCCCAGTTAACGTATGAAAACGGATTGATGCAACATTTCACGTTCGGTTGGGCACACTTGTGAGTTGGGTTATAATTGTAAGGCCCCCCTCTACCACAGCAAGCTGCAAGAGTTTCCTCATTGAAACCTGAATTGCAATGTTAGAGCCAGGATGAGTGATGTGTAACAGTCGCTGAAATCTACGTCCAGGGGACAATAAAAGCTTTGGTTTACCAAATCTTTCCGGTGAAGTGTAAAATGGCATCACGGCATTGTAGTAGTCTGCATAAAATATTCTTGCATGAGGATGGACCTTCCGAATTTGATCCAGTCTTTCTTGAAGCTTTTGGTTATGGTACTGCGAGAATTCATTTAGCCATGTCAGGCAGCCAGTTTGCGGGTCATATTCATTCTTTTCTGAACCTTCAAAGTACGTCAAATATGCTGGGATGCAACCAATCGGAAGGTTCCCGGGCACCAAAAAGGTCACTGCCCCAAGCTCTATTAGCTCCTGCATTGCCATTTCATACCCCCTAGTTATGGTTTATTAGTTTGACCAAGAAAAAGAAAACTTCATATCGATATATTTGAGTTGCCAATTACCTCGATCGTTGAAGCAATCATATTGATGACGAGAGGGACAAACTCTCGATTCTCTTCAAGGCCTATACCTTGCATGAAAGCATGGTTATAGTCGTTCCCTCCGATTTCTCCCATAACAATCAACGATCTACCAAGGCGCTCTGTTCGTTCTGTCAATAAAACGGTAAATCTGCACGGAATCTAACTATACATACCTGAACTAAAAGTATTAGATAGTTAAATGTCTAATTAATAAATAGAAGCTAATGCATTTATAGAGGTGAGTATAGGTAAGGTAAAATCATAGGTTTATCCAACTCATTAGGGGTGAGCTGGGTTGGATTAGGTAAAAACTAATAATAGTTTATAGATTGTTGATTCTACCCTAGAAAAATCATAGGTTTTTTATGTTGGCTCTGATTTCATACAGAACCAACCTGATATGAAACTGACCCAAGGTACATGTATTAATATACTATTAAATTTATGATTTTTCATATACAATTATTTAGTTTTTAATCTTTTAGTTCTAAATCTAATCTGAAGTCCTAATTAATCTTAAATCCCAATTTGCAAACAAATTCATAATTTCTCAGATCATCGTCAAGTAATTGTCTTGGGTGCAATTTGAATGAATTTGATGTTATTATATGTATATGATATAAATTAAAAAAATTAGAAAATCAAAACTGAAAAACCTGGAACTATGAATTTGGTTCTATTCAGTTCTCCATTCTTGAGGCTAAGCGGAAAATTTTCAGAGCCGAACCTATTTTGAATTGATTCAATTCCATCAGAAATCTAACCATCCTGAATTATGCTCACCCCTACACATTTACCACATTTACCTGAAGGAAGCGGAAAAAGAGATGGCAGCAACTCTTTGAACAAACGCAATTGTACCCCCAAAGAAATATTTGTGTATGTATTCTTAATCCCTCTCTTCTCATAGTACTCGTTGTCAACAGCACTGGCACCTGCAACAGCAAAGTTCACCCCTTCTCTAAATCCAGTCTTGTTGCTTCCAAAATATGGTGGCAGATATGGTAGCCCAAAATAATCAGCTGGATAGAGAAAAAAGAGAATCATGCGTCTTAATTACCACAAACGTTAGTCAAATAACCATATTCTCAAGTCGAACATCTTCTACTGGTCCAAAGAGTGGGAAGTAATTATGAAAACTCACCAATGAAATCTATGACAAGCCGACCATCGGAGCACCGGCCAGTGGGGAGCTGGAAGAAGGTCTCACCATAGGGTGGGAATGCGTAGAGGGGAAGGTGAGCGGGATCGGAAAGGGCGACCAAGTTGCCGGTGTCGGCCAGTGAATCGCCAAAGCTGAAGATTGAGGAATAAGAAGAAGGAGACGAAGCACGAGAAGTTGAGAAGATCACAAGTAGGACTAGGAGCTCAATCATTTTTGTTAGTGTTTGCTTTGACGCACGACGTGAGGAAGATGGAGGAGTTGCTGGTGAAAAAAAAGATGCAAATAGTACAGGAGATTGAATGAGAAAGATTAAATGAACTTTTCTAGTTGTCTCACATGGAAATGGATAATAGAGTACACCCGTTTAATAGCGATAGGAGGGTGAACGGGTTTAGGGACCCGTGACGGATTTACCTATCATATCCGCACAAGTTAAAACACCTTATCTACCTTATTTTTGTTGGTTTAATTGATTTAGAAACCAAATTAATTTAAAAATGGGTAAAAAGAGATATTATTATTTTGCTGTGGGGCCACGTAGCTAAAATTGAAAGTGGAGTAATTACATGGATTGCCACCATATATGCTTTTTGTTGCTCCATCACTTCTGCGAAGTGAAAGTGAAAGAAGATGAAACAACAGGTGATGCACAAACTCAGGTGGCAAATGGCGCAATCCTCAAATCGTGAGGCACCTTGTTTTTGGGCTGATCTGGTAAGACAGTAGTTAAATAAGTCCAAACACATGATAGTTCACTATCAGCTCCAATCTCCTTGTTGGTTTGGTTCCTTTGGCTAAGAAGTTAGAAAATCACAATAGTCTTTATCAATTCCAAATTCAATCTATACTTTCAAACCGCCGGTTTGTTCGGTTTGATAGTTTCAAATGGTTTTTGACTAAATAGGAAATGTGCTGGTAACCAAACATCAAGGGATCTAGTCCACGGTCTAACCAATAGAATTGGCTTGCCCAATCTTGCTTTGACAACACTAAACCTAACTTATACTTCCTTTATTTGCAAAACTTACACTTTACCCATATTTCGTTCACATCGTACAATAAAAACTTATAAAATCTTAATTTAATCTGGTTGATAACTATGTTCCAATAATTTTATAATTTTTTTATATTTTTTAATAATGAACTGACATTTAAAAAATATTGATTTACATTTACAATGAAGAAAATACATTTACAAAGAAGAAAATTTATTAATTTAAAATATCTATTAATTACAAAAAAATATTAGAGAGATTGAATTATTGAAATATAACTATAATATAATTTAAATTAGGGCTCAAAAGTTGTTGTCAGATGGTGTAAAATGTAGATGAGACTAAACCACATGGGATTATTGTAAGTTTTCATTTATAGTATTGTTGTTAGAGATGATTTTTTTTGTTTGTTTTTTGTTTTTTTTTTCATTTTTTTTTTGCGACATGGTAAACGAGTGAAATCAATCAAAGAGTACGAAATTACATTATACTCTAGGCATACCCAGGTTAAGTGATAAAAAATGTTCCCCTAATCTACTTTGAAGCCATAATGATATGAGAAGGCAATTTCAGGGTTCTAAACCCATTGTTATAAAGGATATTAGAAACAATGGCATTAGGCCGCCTATGATCGACTAAAAAGTATCAACGATTGCATTTCCAACCACACTCCTTTAACGCATCATTCTCGACAACTCCTTGATGAAACGCATACTACTAAAATGAGGGTGTTTTCCAATTGCTATTTTATTAGCGATTAGACCATTGATAATTGTCAATGCATTAAACCGTTGACAATAGAATTTAATAATCACCAACAGTCATACATTGGTAATCCGAAATTAGGGACATATTTGAAACACTAGTGGAAAATGAGGGACTAAAGAGGATTTAAAAAAGTTGGGACTAGATGGGAATATTTAAATAAATTGAAGGGGCAACAAGTAATAAAGTGTTGATGGTTTGATCCAATGGCTCAAATTAATTAAAAAAAACACAAAATCTAATGGCTCAAATTAACTAGGGGAGATAAGGGGAATAAGAAAAAGGAAGAGTAGGCTAGGGTTCATCTCGCATAAACATACAAGAGCGGGAGACGAGTGTGGTTGGGAGAAGGAAGCCAAGCTTGATGGGAATAGGCTGGCAGCAGTGTTGGCGAGTTTTTAGGCCAGTGGCGGCTTTTTGGTGAAGTGATTTGATTATACATTAATTGTGTAATTTTCTTTCTCCACCATCATCTTATTCTGAAAACAATTTCAATTGCTATAGAAATTAATAGTTCGATATCCTCATTTGATTCAAGATTTATTTCTATATAAAGGGTTGGATGTGAGCTTTATTTTCTTCTCACCTATTGAGTTTGGGTAGGATATGGGTTGAAGCTTCACCCTTCCCATATCAGACAACCCATATCCTACCTATATATGCATTCTTTTTAGATACTGAAATTTGTTAAATTTGATGCATTCTTTGTTAAAAATTTATATGATATAATACACATATATATTACATGATGTTTTTAATTTGTGTCTACTTAGTTCACTAAAAATAAGTTAACATCGCAAGTATGAGAACACTTATGGGTGTAGAAGTATGACGGATGAATGAGTTTTACTCAACGTAACTCGCTTAAAAGTGGGTAGGATATAGATATTAAACTTGTCCACCTATGAGGTGATAAATATGATATGAGTGAGACATCTAATACAATGGATTGGATGTGGAAATACCATCACTCTATCTAAACGTAATTCACTGACATCGCTAGCTGTTGAGAAAACATAGGATCCATTTAAAAAGAGATTTTAAGGATGAATATTAGAGTTTTTGATAATTTATTAACACTAAAAATTAAACTGCTAAAGTTACAATCTAAAAATTATCCTTAAGTAGATGTTTTCAAACTTTAATGCCAATCACTAATGTTAATCACTAATGTTAATGACAAATGGGGCGTGATACATAAGAAATGAAAAAAATCTTATGTACACCCGACTCACGCATGAGCTGAACAGGCTAGCCTATACAATTTCAGCGCATGGCTTTAATAGAAGAACACTCGGTGAATCTAAATAAGAGAATGTGTTTGAGTTTTATCCCTCCCGTCTCACGCTTTCTTTCTTTTTCCATTTTTTATGAGCTCTCTCTCTTGGACTGCCATGTTTTTAAATAAAGAGTTCCGATGGTTAGGAAAATGTGTTTTCTTATGCTTTATACCGGTGAAAGATCCGCCCTGAGAAAAGTAATCGTCGCACCGCAAAACCGTCCTTTTCTATTCCATTCTTTTTCTTACACTGTTGGGTTGGAAACCGGGTTCCCTCATCTTCATACCTAACATTGTTAGATCAAAAGCCTATTACATATTTTTACTTCAAAATATTACATGTTAACCAGGAGGCCTGGCCTGGGGGCATTCCATGAACTCAACTGCCTCCTTATCTACAAGCTTGGGTCCCCTGCGGCTCGGCAGCTTCTTGGCTTGGGCTGCCGGGTTGTCGCACCTGCTTTCATGTACAGCCTTGAAAAGATACATGATAAGTCAGTCATGGATCAAAAAACTATAAGAACATAATATCCAAATAAATGTTCTAGCTCAGCTTTACCATACCTTCAACAGCTCAGTCATCTTGCCAGTTCCGAAATTTTCAAGAGACTTAAACATAGAGTTAGTTGGATCTACAGCTCGCAGCGGCTCGGGAGAGATTGGAAGAGCATCATCAATATCGTTACTGGGAGCTTTCACAGTCAAACCACCTGAGGAAGCCTCCATTTTCTGTGAAGGTGATGCAGTTCCTTTCATCATTTGAGTCAACAGTTTCTCAAACGGCTTACATTCCATTCCTGCTGAATTAGCATCGACAATGTGTGACATTTGGGACGAGGTCTGACCGCATGGACCAACATCAGTTGGAGCACCTTTAGGCACTGGCTGCCTATTCGGAGTTTGTGCAGGCAACTCTAGGTTGGAGACAAGAGGCCCACTCACCTGTTTTAGGTGAGGAGCTGCCGCTGAATCAGCGGATCGGCTTGTAACAGCAGATACTTGATCAATACCAGTACCAGCAGCTGGTAAGTTAGAAGGTTGCAGCAGAACAGGAACCACATTGCCTCTAGAGGTCAGCGAAGGTGCAGGGTGGTTTGTTATTACAGGAGCTGGCTTGCTTCCTGAGGTTCCAACATTTGAAGCACGGAAAGCACTAAAAGGCACCTGAGCAGCAACTGACGATTCTCTGAATGGATGCGCACTTCCATTTGGAAAAGAACGGGTAGGTGCTTTTCTTTCCCTGGTAAAACGGGTCTCAATTCTTTGTATCATCTGGACGTTTGGAGCAACATCATTTTCCACTGAAACAGGGACATAATGTCCAGGCTTCAGAACAACACCCCTCAAGGTGGCTTCAGAGTTGCCAACCTTTACAGTGAGCAAATAACCTGCATCAAATGCTGCCTCAATAACACCATACACAGGTTGACCCACTATGTCACCATTTGCAGGGCTAAATGCATCTACAGGACGAGGTTTAGTTCCATTCACCCTCTCAAACCCAGGTGGGATACGAGCATTGTATGCTCGGTACAAGTTCAAACTTCTTGCAGCAATAGCACTCCCATCATGATTCACATCTGGCCTTTGATGCTTTCTTGGACGCCCGCGTTTTCGCTTCAAAGGGACTAATGCCAAAGCATCAGGGTTGATTCCTTGGTTATCTTGTTCCATCAAAACAGAAAGCTCCTTCGGGTCCTGAAATTTTTGAATTCAGCAGACAGAATAGAAATGAGGGAACCACTAAAAGCATGTCATTCAGCAATTAAAACCTGTCATCAACATCGTAGCCTAATGCCATGAAATTCATAACATCAATCAACTATTAAAAGCACGTTGACATTTGAAACTCTAACCCCATGCAAAAAAACAAAGAATGATTTTTTTAGGAAGGATACAACTCCTAAAGTAACTAGCAGATGCATGTACAGCCTTGAAGCTGCTTAACAATCTAACGAAGCAAAGAAAAAAAATAAACCATAACGCCATCTCTAAAAAGCCCCAAAACTCGCTTTAAATGAACTTAAGCAAGAAAATAACAGTCTACAGAACATCAATTGAAGCAAGAAATGGCGAGAAATCACACTTACATTGACCATACGGTAGGTGGGGGTGTTAGAAATGCTCAAGGCGCAAGGAGAGGAACAGAGGAAGAAACAATCGACTGTTTCTGACCATGTATTTTGAATTTTTGTCGACTTCTTTTGGGCGGATCAAGAAAGCAACTTGACCACCACAACCCGCTCTAGGGTTTCGGTTGAAGGTCAAAGCGAAATTCTAGAGGACAAGAATTGTACTTAAAACTTGCCATTTTATAGCTCGGGCATGTGTTGGTGGGTCGGGTCATTTTCGGGCCGGGCTAAAGATTTGAACTTTATGCAGCGTAAATTTTCTGAAGAGAGCAAAAGCTGATGAAACAGCAGGAGATTTTTCTCTCCGAACCCATCAGCGACTTCCGTTCAATTCGAAATATCTAACCTGGGATTTTGAAATCGCTTTCCTCTTTTATACGAGCATGTTATGTTCCCTCATCAGGTAACTCTAAATTCTTTTCTACGTTCTTTTATGTTTTGCTGAGACCCCCAATTTTGTTCGTTGAGGAAATTTTCATCTGTGGGTCAGTTTGTAATACTTTGTACTTTTGATCATTCTGAGCTTATGCATAGTTTTGGGCAGCATTATAAACTCTGATGAATATTTCTTATCGTTTCAAAGTTCAATGTGTATTTTTGCAGTTGATTCATTTCAACCCAGATAAAGCTCCTGAGTTTTTCTGGAACTGTTGTATCTGGGAATAGGAATTGAGGTGAGCTGAAATGAGCGTTGTTGGGTTTGATATTGGAAATGAGAACTGTGTTATTGCTGCGGTAAAACAACGGGGTATTGATGTATTGTTGAATGATGAATCAAAACGTGAGACCCCAGCTGTGGTATGTTTTGGGGAGAAGCAGCGGTTCCTTGGAGCTGCTGGTGCTTCCTCTGCAATGATGAATCCGAAGTCTACAATTTCTCAGGTGAAGAGGTTAATTGGTAGGAAGTTTGGGGAGCCCAGTGTTCAAGATGAGCTGAAATTGTTACCGTTTGAGACCTCTGAGGGTCACGATGGTGGCGTTTTGGTTCACTTGAGATACTTGGGTGAGAAATGCACATTTTCCCCTGTTCAGCTTTTGGGGATGCTATTGGCACATTTGAAAGATGTAGCAGAGAAGAATTTGGAAATGCCTGTGGTGGATTGTGTCATTGGGATTCCATCCTACTTCACAGACTTGCAAAGACATGCATATCTTGATGCTGCTGCAATTGCTGGGTTAAAGCCTTTGAGATTGATGCATGACTGCACTGCAACTGCACTCAGTTATGGGATTTACAGGGCTGACTTTACAACTCGGATCCCAACATGCGTTGCATTTGTCGACATTGGTCACTGTGATACACAAGTATCCATTGTGTCATTTGAGGCTGGGCACATGAAGGTGCTGGCACACGCATTTGATAGCAGCTTGGGAGGGAGAGACTTTGATGAGGTTTTGTTTGTTTATTTTGCTGAAAAGTTTAAGGAGCAGTACAGCATTGATGTTTACTCTAATATCCGAGCATGTATTAGGTTAAGGGCAGCATGTGAGAAAGTGAAGAAGGTTTTGAGTGCAAATGCTGAGGCACCTTTAAATATTGAATGTTTGATGGATGAAAAAGATGTAAAAGGGTTTATTAAAAGGGAGGAATTTGAGAAAATAGCTTCTGGACTGTTGGAGAGGATAACTGCTCCTTGTATTAAAGCTTTAACCGATGCAGGATTGACTTCTGAGAGAATACATTTAGTTGAGCTTGTCGGATCAGGGTCCAGGATACCTGCAATTACGAGATTGTTGGCTTCTATTTTCCAAAAAGAACCAAGTCGGACAGTTAATGTGAGTGAGTGTGTAGCACGCGGATGTGCTCTCCAGTGTGCAATGCTCAGTCCAGTTTTTCGGGTCAGAGAATATGAGGTCTGTGAGTCAGAAAGATGAATAAGTCCTTTCCTATGTTTTCTTTGTCGTCCGTTATAGTTTGTTTTGGTATTTACAATGGAAATGTTTCTGTAAAACTATTTTCTTAATTCAATCAATTAACTGTCTTTGTTTTCTTTATATTGCATTGGTTTCATCTACTCTGCTTTAGGCATTGATTCAGGACATTGATGATTAATTGCGTACTCTGCAGAACCCCTGCTCTGAGTCCTTAACTTCCGTTTTGATCTCTTTTTTAATATCGACTCTATCTTTAGGGGTGGCCTATCACCGTTTCTAAAAGAATGGTTGCTCATAACGAAATATTAACTCCAGTGGCGACAGTTCCATTCGGTAGGAATTAAAAAATTCTTCTTTTGTTCACTGCATGATTTTGGAGGGAATCACAACATTTAGTAGTGGATGGTTAAGGCTCGGCTAAAGGGGACATCTTGACATATAATGGAGAGATATACACAATAAAACTTTTGTTTTCTTCTCTCTCTGTCTCTCTGTCTCTTGGTTTGGGGGTTTGGGAGGGGGGGGGGGGGGTCAAATCATCTGGCTCAACCTATGGTTGAGCTGATCCAAATCCAACTCTCTGTATTCCGTTGAATCTTGTAATAATCTCATTCACCCTAAGTTGCCCCCCTTTCTGCATATTATACTGGTTGTGGAGTTGCTTTTTTTGTATATGCTGCACTTCCTTAACTTTTTTTGTTCACTTTTGTTTGCAGATAAACTCGGTCATCTGTACTGTGTTTTCTCAGTTAAAAACCCAAAGACTCCCACACACAAAAACAAACTCCTAATTTTGTATGCAGACATGTATGTCATTTTTATAATGTGCTCATAGTTCTGTCAAAAGTAATATTGGCCGCTTTTTTTTTGCAGGTTCAAGATTGTCTGCCTTTCTCAATAGGATTCTCTTTGGATGATGTTCCAATTGGCCCTGCATTAAATGGTATATTATTTCCAAAAGGTCAACCAATCCCAAGTGTTAAAATCTTGCAATTGCAGAGAAGTAGTTTGTTCCAGTTGGATGCATTCTATGCTAATCCGGATGAACTCCCAGCTGGTGTGCCTCAAAAAATTGGTTGCTTCATGGTAATTTGGCCTTGATATAATGTTCTTATTATTGAGTTTTCTGTTCTTTTTTGTTGGATGAGCAGGAGAAAATCTTCTGAAAAGCATTCTTTTTTTTTGTCTTTTTCTCCTAAGAACTTATAAATTTTGGGTGCTTGATTATTGCAGTAGATTGAATGTAGCTTACTGGCTGTCACGTTTGGTGAATGAAATTTATTGCTCACTTCAATTCATTCATGTTTAGTAACTTACAAATAGTATACATATATAATGAATCAGTAGACATGTAATCACATTCTTTTCAAAATCCATAACGATATCCTGTAGAATCTGAAGCCCCAAAATGGCCCCTAGTCAAATAAAGTGTAGTACGCTGCTTCAGAAAAATGAAGCAAAACAAAATTATTTCAAACCGTTTCTTTCTTACATCATGTGATTATCCAATCTCTTTTCTTGGCATCTGATATCAAAGTTAGTGTAACCTAGAATTTTGAACATTGTTGCATTGAAAATGCGAGAGCTTGTTGGTTTTGAAGAGTAGGTAGGTTACAAACTACTTGAACTGGTTGTCTTTCTTTTTTGAATGTTGTTCATGTTTGAAAGTTGGTTAGTTATAGAAATGCAAAGACAAAACTGCAGCTAAGTTCAGGCTTCTGCGTCTCTGTTAACCAACAATACGGATTTTTAAATTTGTTATGTCTTTGGGATAAGCTTATATCAACATGTATTTCCTTTTCTCACCTCCTTCTTCTTTAGCTCAACTTAGGACCTAATAAGTTTATGACTCATTGATCATTGCAGATTGGTCCATTTCAAGCGTCAAATGGTGAAAAATTAAGAGTCAAAGTTAAAGTCCAATTAAACCTTCATGGAATCATCAGTGTTGACTCAGCTTCAGTAAGTGCAGTTTCTTGTGTTCTAAGAATAGTTACATAGATTCTGTTTTTATTGGAGATTTTTCTCTCAGGTGATAGAAGATCACGTTGATACCCATTCAGAATTGGATATGATGGATGTGGAATATGCTAATGACAATCAAGACACGTCCAATGTGCAATCCAGAAGATCTTCCGTAAGTATTATTATGATTATGTGTTTTTATTGGTGCTACTTCTCTGATCAAAGGGTGTACCACCTTATTCTTTGGTTAGTAAATGAATCTTTTACTCAAAAGAGAACTGTAATATAGGAAAAATGACACCCTCAAGACAAATGATAAAGCTCACCCAGCTATTATGCGTTAAATTCTTCACCCATACAGAACTTATGGATACAACAGTGAGAGTCTTCAAGTAGACTAATTTGAATATCATTAATAACCATTTGCTTTATAGCCTTCCTTGCCTCATCCTTGAGACTCTGGCTGTTCCTTTTAGCTCACACATAACCGGTGCAAAATCAAACATGGCTCATTAGCTTTACTTCGTGTTGATTGTTCAAACAAACCAAACGGTTCCCTAATTGGACCCCAGTGTGGGATATGGATCTGATCCTTAGACAGATCACTGTTGCCAAATAAGGATATCGCAATGTGGAATTGTGGATTTGTAACTGGACATGAGTGCATGGATCCTTGCACTTTGCAAGAAAGCCCTAATCACACTTTCGAGAGTGATAGAAATTAGGCTAAGTATGTAAATAGATGGCTTCTCATTGCCATTACACTTACAAGAGGTTTGTGTGAGGAGGGAGATCCAGCATAAAACATCGTTACTTTACATTTTGTATGACTTCCTAGTCATCACTGTGAGTTTTAGCAATTGCTTGATGTTATGGAGTCATGTGACCAGCCCAAACTTAGTTGACATTAAGGCATAGTAGTATCATGATTATTTGTATGTAAATGGATGCTCTTGCAAGGATTAGTGACTAGCAGCATGCCTTCCTTTTTATATAATTATCATGCACCCAATGAATTCTCATCAAAACATAGAAGGTTTTCTCTTGACTGCAATTCTGTGGCATTTCAGTCTCTTTGCTTTGGTGGGGAAACTTTCAACTTTACTGGTCCCCTGAGTTTTGATCCTGCTGATCCACGTGGGAGTTGGTTCCTGTGCAACTGTAAATTTGGTTAATCACAAGTTGGGAGACATTGAAACTCCAGTAAACCAGTCGGTTGTTTCATTCTGTTATCACTGGCTCCAATTTCCAGCATATGATAGAAATTAAGGCTCTGATGTTTAGTGGATGGCTTTCAGACCTCTACTTAAAATGCTTCCTCGCATATCATAAACTCTCTTGTTTGGTTTGACATGTTCGCAAAGAAAATGTATGAATGGCTTCAACTCCTGATATGTTGTCAGTTTTAAGTATTTGACAATTTCCTCAAATGCTGAAAACAGAGGAAATATTCTTCAGTTATTTGGCTATTTTGCATCATTGTCTGGGTGAGAACTGAATCAACTAAATGTTGACCTTTAATACTGGAAGTCTAAATTATGGGAAAAGAAGACTATGAAGAAAAGCTGATGCTAGCATTTTCTATCTACTGTTACTTTTTATTTGCTTCTCTCCCTCTCCGGACACCCCTTCCTCTTTCACCAACCTCATGAAAGCGTGTTTGTCTGTAGAGACAGGGTAACTTTTAGTCATTTTTAAATTCTGTATGAGCCTTACCTGCAAATTGATGGTATGATGAAGGACAAATGCAGCCGAAGGATTGACATACCAGTGACTCAAAACATTTATGGTATTATGACCAATGTGGAGGTCTCTAAAGCTCAGGAGAAAGAACATCAGTTGGCCCAACAGGACAGGACGATGGAGCTGACTAAAGAGAAGAAGAATGCCCTGGAGTCGTATGTTTATGAGATGCGAAATAAGGTACAAATTAACATGAAAAGTGCAAGCTATGTACTTCCTCATAAGGCATTGACTTAAACTGTTGTGTATGGGGAAGCTTTTTGATACATATTGGGGCTTCACATCTGACCATGAGAGAGAGGACATATCGAAGAGCCTACAGGAGACAGAGGAGTGGCTCTATGAAGATGGTGATGATGAAACTGAGAGTGCATACACTTCAAAATTAGCAGATCTGAAAAAGGTTCTTTTATTCCACTCTTTTAAATTAATTCATGATAATTTTCCTTGCTGACTGTGCAGTTGTTTCATGCAGTTGGTAGATCCAATTGAGGTCCGGTATAAGGATGAGGAAGCGAGAGCTGAAGCTGCAAAAGATCTGCTTATGTGCATTCAGGAGCAAAGGATGTTGACGGATTCTCTCTCGGATAAGGACAGAGAACTGGTATAGTCACCAAATAAAGCCGAGAAATTGCACTTGTGATGTTTAGACATTTTACTGATTTACTGGCTTTCTCATATCCCAGATCATGAATGAGTGTGACAAAGCGGAGCAGTGGTTGAAAGATAAAAGCCAACAACTAGAAGGCCTTCCTAAGAACATCGACCCCATAGTGTGGTCCACTGAGATAAAAGGCAGAACAGAGAATCTAAACACGTACATTTCTCCCTTTACTCATTTGCAATTATCACCTCCCATTGTTCCTAGTAACATTATAATATGTTGTGTTTTACCTACCAGGTTATTCATATAGTTCGCATGCATTGAAGCTTGTTGGAACAACATTTATCATGTCTCAACTATTCACTTGGTTTTACGATTTGCAGGACGTGTAAGCATGTATTGACCCGTGAAGCTTCTGCTCCGAGTTCAGACGACAAGAACACGGATAATTGAACTTCTCTCTGAGTTTTAAAATTTGATGACCTCCAATATTGATCACAAGATACAGTGTGGTATGATCTTGTCCTTAATCTTAATCACAGAGAAGAAAGATCTGTAGCAGGGCCCCTGAGTTGACGTCGAACCCTTCTCAGCTGAAGTTTAGAACAAGGTTATCTCAGGAGTTCAACAGTTTCCTAACTTAGGAGAGTCCATGGAGATACTGTTTTGAAGTTAATATTATTACTCAAGTAAAAAGCATGTTTTGGAAAACCTGAAAATTTCCATCTAGTTTTGGTGGATCATGAAAGAGTTGTATCTTACAAACAAGTAATATTGGGTCAATTGAACGGCCTATTGATGAATGCTTGTAGTAGTTCTCTGCTCCTTTTATGAAGCAGAAAACACACAGGACAAGACATTTTTCCTGCCCTCTTTTGAGTTCTTATGGGAGAATATTGGTTCAGTTGAACAGCCTGTTTGGTATCATAAAGACAGCGATGACAACCCAGTTTGTTGGTCCAGTTATGTTCCCACCAATTTTTAGGGATTATGCAGCACTAGTTGTGAAAGGACGTTTTTGGTCCTAAAAGTTTATTTATTTATTTATAGTGCTCACTTTGCTAAATAAAATAAGGAAATATTCAGTAATATCGTTATTTTTCAATATTTCAATTATTTGATTAATCATGATGAGTAGACAAATCATAATAACTATCTAATTTTAACTCTTTAATAATTTAAACTGTTTAGTAACTATTTTTCAATTAATTTTATAATATTGAGCACACCAATTATCAATTCTTTTATTCAAATAAGAAGGACCCATTTGTAAGAGACTTTTGAAATGTACAGATAAGTATATACATATGTAAAACCTCTAACTCCAATCCGCCAAGTTGTTATTGAATAAAGCTGTAATCATATATATGTGTAACCCAACAATTAGTAGCCACAAAGGCAGCGGTTGCCGTAATTATCTGGATCGTAATAGCAAGTGAAATATGCAGTCCCAAAGCAATATGTATTGCAGGCATCTTGGTTGCAGTTGTTACAGTTGTCCATGGTGAAATTGCATACTATCTGTGCACCCACAAATGTTTCTTCTGTTCTCCACACACACACAACACCCATAACCAATTAGGACTTTAAGATTTGGATGACCTCATGGGTTACTATCATAATTGTTGTGACGAGAGCGCAACCACAACGGAAGCTCAACAATTTATATTAGATAAATCTAAATTTGAGAAAATAGGGGGAAAAAAACATACAAAAAGTTCTACATCCACGCACAGAGGAAAAATAATAATAATAATTTAAAATCAATTTGAATGGTCTCAAAACTAGTTTGGTTGAGTGATATGCTTGTAGAGAAGTGATGAAGACATGCAACATTATTAGATACCCACAATCACTTTTTCAAATAAGCTCAAACCCAAAGAATTATAAACAAAAATAAATAAATAAATAAATAAAGCCTCTAGTTTTTCATGGTAATGGTGTTCTCTTAAACTTTAAACCCAACACTTATATAAATGCATTCATGATGCACAGGCTACATGTATGCAGAGTACTAACCTTCATTGGAGAGTAAGATGAAACTCAAAAATATGGAGAATAGAATGAAAGATTTAAGAGCATTGGCCATATTCAATGCCTTTGTTTTAATGCCTTGCACCCCATTCTTAATTTAGGGATATATATATAGATAGGAAGATACCTATTTTTTGTTTTTTTAAATGACATGTTGCTTTTTTTTATATGATATATCTAATTTAGTTGCCTTTACTCACAGCATGGTCTGCTTGCAATTTCCCTAATTAATACTCCCTCTGTCCTAAAATAGATGAAATATTTCTCTGGGTACGGAGATTAAGGTGTATATAATTTATGTTATTTTTTTCAATTTTACCCATGGAACTAAAATTATATTTTTTTTTATTTTGTGTAGTGAGAGTTTAAATAATGATTAAAAAAGAAAAAAAATTCTAGGTTTTGTGAGATTGAGTGAAAATTAAAAAAAAATCTTTATTAGGTTTTGTGTAGTTAGAGTTTAAATGGAAGTAAAAGAGTAAATTTATTGTTTAAAATTTTTCAAAAGAGGAAACGTTTGAACTTTTTTTGGACATCCTAAACAAGAATATATTTTATCTAAATTGGGACGGATGGAGTAGCTGTCTAGGTAGATCTGGTTTTTTTAATCTTTAATTAGGTGCTTATTGCCAATGTAGCTAAGGAGGAGCAGTGGCCGGCCCCAAAAAATATTTCATGCTCCAAATTTAGCTTGTAAATTAAAATGAAATAATTCGAAAAAATATATAACTTTATGAGTAATTAAAAAAAAAATATGTAAACCATCTAAACTCATGAAGTTGTTTTTTCTTCCACAAGTTCTTTTGAAACAATGAAACCTCATGGCTGATTAACAGAAAAAAAAAAACCTTTTTGATTAATTTCACTCTCCTTTTGCATCTGAGATTTATTCTAAGAATTGTCTTCTTTATAAGACATTTATATTGATCTATATATAATCTATTACAATGCAAAATTAAACTACTTCAATACCAAGATAAAATCATTTGTATTTTTTTGGATTGTGAAAAAAGATAGTAAATATATCCATGAATTAATCGGGCACCATGAATCTTGTATACTAATACATATAAATGCAAACTCTCCCATATTTAAGTAATATATACTCGATCTAGTTCAGTTGACTTTAGATTTTTCTTTTCCATTTTTGGTTGGATGCTCCAATACGTGCATGAACCTAGCCAACAATATAATTATATTCCAACATGTAAGTCATAATTTGTTGTGGATTTATTGTCTAAGTCATAATTTGTTGTGGATTTATTGTCTCATGTACTTCCCTATTCTTCTCTATATATAATTCTAAATCTCTGAGTATAAAAAAAAACTAGTATAATTATATTATTAATGAATTTTAATCCATTTCACTATTTTAGTCATTTACAAGCATCTATTAATCATTTACCAGCATTTTCTTGATCCGCCTTGCACGCCTCCAAGAAAGGATCCGGATCAACAATTACTAGCTACTACTATATTTTAACAGTAGATAATTAAGTGATTGTGTGTTCCGTGCAAGGCACGGCTGAAGGCAAGAATTTAGAAGATATAAAAAAAAAAAGGGGGGGGGGGGGGGGGGGGGGGTTTTGTCTTATTAAATATAAATAATTAGTACCAACGAGGTTTAAGCTCAAGACGTATCTTCACACTTCCGATGTGTAAAGTTGTATTCTTTCATCTCTCACAACAACATTCTGACGTGTTTGAGAAACTAAAATCCAAATGAGTCTACTAATTAAAAAATATGATGTAAATGCTTACTGCGGAAGTAAAAGTTAAATGATCCTTTGAGGTTTGCTGGTTGTCAGATAAGCATTAATTAATCCAAAATTCTGTCGAATAACTGCTGATGTTTAGACATTTACGGATTGACTGGGTTTCTCATACACCAGATCATGAACAAGAGTGACAAAGCGGAGCAGTGGCTGAAGTTATCCCAGGAAAAGTTCACCAGTTCCCTAACTTAGGAGAGTCCATGGAGATACTGTTTTGAAGGTAATATTATTAATCAAGTATATATAAAGCATGTTTTGGAAAACCTGAAAATTTCCATCTAGTTTTGGTGGATCATGAAAGAGTTGTATCTTACAAACAAGTAATATTGGGTCAATTGAATGGCTTATTGATGAATGCTTTTAGCAGTTTTTTGCTCCTTTTATGAAGCAGAAAACACACTGGACAGGACATTTTTCCTGCCCTCTTTGGAGTTCTTATGGGAGAATATTGGGTCAATTCAATGGACTATTTGGTATCATAAGGACACCCCTGACAACCTAGTTTGGTGGCCCAGTTATGTCCCCTTTAATTTTTAGGGATTAGGCAGCAACTAGTTGTGGAAGGACGCTTTGGTCCTAAAAGTTTATTTACTTATAGGGCTCACTTTTCTAAATAAAAGGAGTAATTACAATTTTCCCCCTGAAATTTAGGTAAAATTATATGTTATCCCATCTTCTTTCAGAAATATACACTTTACCCCCTATCTTTTTAATATAGTCCGATAATAACTTCTGAAATTTTAATTTAGATATTAAGGTAATTATATTTCAGTAATTTCAATCTATATGGTATTTTTTTTATAATTAATGGATATTTTAAATTATCAGTTTTTTTCTTTTGTATTTTTTTCAATTTTTAAAAAATATCTTTTAAATGTCAATTAATTATTAAAAAAATACTGTAAAGATTAAAATTAGTTGAAGATGACAACTGTTTAGCCTAAATTAAAATTTTAGAAGTTGCTGTTGGATTGCAATAAAAAAATAGAGGATAAAGTGTATATTTTTTAAACATAAAGGGGAAAGTGTAATTTCACCTAGAATTTGTGGGTAAAATTGTAATTAACCCTAAATAAAATCAGAAAAACTTTCAACCATGTATGCACTTAGTTTTCAAATTTTCAATCATTTGATTAATCTTGAGGAATAGGCAAATCATAATAACTATCTAATATTAAATCTTTAAAATTCTAATTTAAGCTATTTGGTAATTATCTCTAGTTAATTTTAAACCCTACAATAATTTTTTACCAATTAATGGATCATTTAATTGACTGTAGATCTTGTATATCTTTTGTAATTGTCTTTTAAAAAATTTAAAAACAATTGTTAAAATCTTAGTAAAATTTTGAAAAGTGAAAATTTTTAGAAGTGAAATAAAAAACTTGCTACAAGTTTTATTTTCCCGGATTGTACTCCATGTCCTGTGCGTTATTGTGAAGTAGAATGAAGTCTGCTTGGAATAGAATGAAACGGTGCTGATGAAGTAAGAGTAAATGACTACATAAAATTATGCCTTATAAGGCATAATGATGGGAAACAAATATATCACATTATTGAACACATTATTTTTGTTGAACACTTAAAAATAATCACATTATTTTTGTAGAATCACTTTCTCACAAATATATAACTCGAGAGATGTTCATGACTATAGATGATGCGAAACAACAACATTACAATATCGAGCATACCAATTATTCAATCCTTTATTCAACAGAAGACCTGTTTGGAAGAGACATTTAAAATTGTACAGATAAGTACATAGGTAAAACCTCTAACTCTAGTCTGTGAAGTTGTTTCCAAATAGAGCTGTAATCATATCTGCAGTGCAGCAATTAGTAGCCGCAAAGGCCGCGTTTGCCGTGATCTGGATCGTTTGTAATAGCAAGTCAAATACGCGGTCACAAAGCAGTATTGAATGCAAGTATCTTGGTTGCAGCTGTTACAGTCCTCCACATTGAAATTAATTGCATCCCACTACCTGTCCGCCCACAAATGTTGCTCTTGTTCTCCACAAGCACAACACCTACACTACTATGAAAAGGGGTTTTAGCAACATAAATTAACGACAGTTAGATGTTGCTAAATCAGATTTAGCGACGATTGGTCGCAACTAATTCACTCACTGCAAATAATTTAGCTGTCACTAATTAGTGACGGTCAGCTTCACAAAAGTAATAGTCACTAGTTTTCTGGCATCGGCCTGTTGCCGGTGAGTTAGGGACGACTAGTTGTCACTAATTGTTAGCGAAGACAAGCCATTACTAATAATTAATGAAAGCAAACTGTCACTAAGTTTAGTGAAAGCAAACTGTCGCTAAGTTTAGTGAAAGCTACTTGCCGCTAAGTTTAGTGAAGGCTACTTGTCGCTAAATTTAGTGAAGACTACTTGTTACTAAGTTTGTAACATTTAGCAAAGGTAAGCTGTCGCTAACTTAGTGACAGCTAAGTTAGCAACAGCTTACCTTCGATAACTATAGTTAGTGACTGCTAATCGTCACTAGACCTTGGGCAACTAGTGATTGTTAACCATCGATAAATTAGCGAAGGCAAGTCATACTTAGCAACAGTGAGGATAAGCTGTTACTAAATTTATTTGAGACTTAGTGATGGCTAACCATCACTAAATTAGCGATGACAAGATGTTACTAAACTTAACCGTCGCTAAATTAGCAACGGCAAGCCGTCACTAAATTTTACAAACAGATAGTCATTGCTAATTTTTCATCGGACGTTTAGTGACTGTTTACAGTCTCTAATTAGTAATGGTTTTGGCCGTCTTCTGCCATTGCTAAATCACCCCTTTTTTAGTAGTGCATAACCAATTAGGACTTTAAGAATTGGATGATCTCAAGGTTTACTATAAAAATTGTTGTAATGGTGGCATAAAGCAAGGTTTTAAATCTTATACCAGAGGCAGTGCCATTTTTTCAATGATATAGTATATTTTTGGTACCATATCGTATCGTCTCAGGCATACCAGTTATATATATGTATGTATGTATGTATGTATGTATGTATGTATGTATGTATGTATGTATGTATGTGTGTGTGTGTGTGTGTGTGTGAAAGTTACATAAATATAAAAGGAATATTCCATTAAATTGAGAGTATGTGTGGGTGCAAGTTTAAAATGCATGTATATACCAAAGGGAAACTTGCAGAAACCCCCCCGTAGTATACTTTAACCTACATTTACCCCCTCCATATTCAAAAACCTACAATTTGTCCCCTGAATCCTAACCTCCGTTAGTTTGTCTATTGAGAGCATGGTCTGCTTGCAGCTTCCCTAAATAGCTGTCTAGGTAGATCTGGCTTTTATCTTCAACTAGGTGCTATATATATTATGGCCAATTTGGCAAAGGAGGAGCAGTGGTGGGCTCAAAAAAATATTTCATGCTCCAAATTTTTGCATGTAAATTGAAATGAAATTATTTGAAAAATATATAAATTTATGAAAAATAAAAAATATGTAAATCATCTAAATTTAAGTTTTTTCCACAAGTTCTTTTGAAACAATGAAACCTCATGGCTGATTAACAAACAAAAAACCCTTTCATAAGAATCATTCTCTTATTACATCTGAGATTTATTCTATGAGCTGTTTTCCTTTTTTTTATAGGCAAAATAAAAATTTAAATTCATTAAGAAAGCAGTAAAGATACAAACTTCATCTTAGAGAAGAAGATGAAGAATGAACACTCAAACATAAGGCCCAAACTAACATTGGAACCCAAAATTCCTAACCCACCAAAATTGAAGCCAACTAAAACTAAAAATAGAATAAAGCATACATACAGAATCCTACAAAACAGCTTGGACATAACTCCATCTTAGAGGGAAATAAAATATTAACCAAATTTTAAGAGTTGTTTTCTTCATAAGACATTTGTCGATCTATATATAATTTATTACAACACAAAATTGAAGTATTTCAATACTAAAATAAAGTAGGAAGATAGAAAGTTACCTCTATATTTTTGGTTTTAATTTTTAAAGACATGTTGCTTATATGATCATATATCTAATTAATTAGTTGACTTTAATACCACGGTTTGCTTGCAGCTTCCCTTAACAGCTGTCTATATTCTTTTAGTTTGTTTATTGATCAATTGTCATGGTAGTCTGTGGGGCATGTTAATCCAATTCAATATTCCTTTAAGTTCTAAAGATCATTGGCTGGTGGAGAATAATTACTGTCACTATTCATAAAACCATGCAATCTTCTGGATTAATCAATGTACGGCGTGCATGCAAATGAACATCACTTTTCCTAAAATGAGAGTAGACAATTGAGGCCTGTTTGATATTAGAACTGATGATTGGTGTTTGATTTTTTAAAAACTTTATTCGATGGAATGACCACAATCACAGAGAAGAACCTTATGTGTTAGGGTCCTTGAGTTGACGTTGAACCCTTCTCAGCTGAAGCTTAAAGCAAGGTTAAATCTTGAGAGAAGTTTACCATTTCCTTAATTTAGGTGAAAATATTGTTTTGAAGGCAATGTATTAACCAAGTAAAAATGCATGTTTTTGTAAACCTAAAAATTTCCATGGTGGATCATGAAAGAGTTGTATCCTACAAACAAGTAATATTAGGTCAATTGAACTGCCTTGATGATTGCTTGCAGTGGTTTTTTACTCCTTTTATGAAGCAGGAAACACACTGGACCCAACATTTTTTCCTGCCATCTTTGGAGTTCTTATGAGAGGATATTGGGTCAATTGAACGGCCTATTTGTTATCATAAGGACACCATTAACAACCCAGTTTGGTGGTCAGGTTATGTCCCGTACGTTAATTTTTAGGGATTAGGCAGCTACTAGTTGTGAAAGGACGTTTTGGCCCTAAAAGTTTTATTTATCGGGCTCACTTTTCTAAATGAAATCAGAAAATTTACAACTATGTATATAGTTTGCTTTTAAATTTTTAATTATTTGATTAATCGTGAGGAATAAACAAATTATATAACTATCTAATATTAGCTCTTTAAAATTCTAGTTTAAGTTGTTTGGTAACTACCACCTCTGTCCCAAATGTTTTGTATCATTTCAAATTTTTAATTTAAATTTAATTTAATTAAATTTATTCATATTAATATCTACTAAATTTTTAAAAAAATATATGTTTAAAAACTATAATTCTGTTAATTTCTAAATATTAAAAAAAATAGCAAATATTAATTTAAATCAAATTTAAGTCCAAAAATTAAAGTAGTGAAAAGAATGTAGGATAGAGGGAGTATCCTCTAATTAATTTTAAACCATACAATAATTTTATACTAACTAATAGGTTATTTAAATTGACTGTAGATATTGTTTCTTTTTTTAATAATTTTATTTTAATAAATTTAAAACTAATTTTTAATATCTTAGCAAAATTTTATGACTAATTTAGAAAAGTGAAAATTTTTAGAATTGAAATTTTAAAAAAATTGCTACAAATTTTTTTCCCTAATTGTACTCCATTGTCCTATCGTTTGTTGTCAAGTAGAATGAAGTCTACTTGGAAATTCTCTTATATAAACTATTTGTTTCACTTTTCTTTCTTTCACCTTTTCCCTTATGGGAATAGAATATAACCATGCTGACAAAGTAAAATTAAACAACCACATAAAATTATGCCTTAGGTTTTTATTGAACACTTCAATTTTCCACTTGCCAAACCATTCCTGCTTTTGTTGATATTTACTATATATCACATTACTTTTGTAGAGTCACCTTTTCGCAAATATATTACTCAAGAGATGTTCGTTACTAGATGATGCGAAACAATAACATTACAATATTGGGCACACCAACTGATCAATCCTTTATTCCAATAGAAGATCCGTTTTGAAGAGACTTTTGAAACATACAGATAAGTACATATATAAAATCTCTAACTCTAACCAGTGAGGTTATTGCCAAATAGAGCCTTGATCATATGTGAAGCACGGTAATTAGTAGCCACAAAGGCAGCGATTGCCGTAATTATCTGGATCATAATAGCAAGTCAAATACCTAGTCCCAAAGCAGTATGTATCGCAAGCATCTTGGTTGCAGTTGTTATTACAATCATCCACAATGAAATTGCATACTATCTGTGCACCCACAAATGTTGCTCCTGTTCTCCACACACACACAACACCCATAACCAATTAGGACTTCAAGATTTGGGTTATCTCAAGGTTTACTATAATAATTCTAGTGATGAGGGCACAACAAATGCTCAACAATTTATATGAGATAAATTTAAGGTCGAGAAAATAGTGACACAAAAACATGCAAAAAGTTCTACATCCACGGGCAGAGGAAATGTAATTATTTCACTATAGTAAAATAAATTGAAAGCAATTAACTCTTGTACAATTTGTTTTATTATAGTAGAATAATTCTCTTTCCTCTACCAATGCCATGGTCGAAGAAATTCAAGTTTTCTTATCGTCTCCTCCAATAAGGTCAAACATGAAGGCTGAAGCAAAATTTAAGGCAATGACGGCAACAATAACAGTTATAACTCTTACTATTATTACTAAAATAATCAAGTATGTACAGAAGGAACTACACTATGTAATATGCTAATTAAGATATATTTCATTCATTGGCTACTTAAAGGAAAGAAGTCTTGTACTAAAAGTCATGATTTGACTCCCACTCCGTTGACACAAGCCATGGATTGAATCTAACCTAGTCAAATGATATAGTGATTCTCGTGTCAAGAGTTAGTGTCCACAATATTTAGAGAGGGAGAGAAAGGGGGGGTTTTCTTCACTAATCACATATCGATTAAGAAATTAAAATCAATTTGAATGGTCTCAAAATTAGTTTGGCTGAGTGATATGGTTGTAGAGAAGTAATGAAGACAACATAAGACGCCTACAATCACTTCTTCAACTAAGCTCAAACCCAAAGAATTATAAACAAAAATAAATAAATAAATAAAGCTCTAGTTTTTCATGGTAATGATGATCTCTTAATTAAGCTTTAAATCCACCACCTATATAAATGAATTTATGATGCAGGTACTAACCTTCATTGGAGAGGAAGATGAAACTCAAAAACATGGAGAATAGAATGAAAGATTTAAGAGTATTGGCCATACTTAACGCTTTTCTTTTGTGCCTTTTACACCCCATTCTTAATTTAGGGGTATATATATAGATAAGAAGATATCTATTTTTGGGTTTTTCAAATGACATGTTGCTTTTATATAATATATCTAATTTAGTTGACTTTAGTAGCAAGGTTTGCTTGCAGCTTCCCTAAACAGCTGTGTATAGTCTTTTTAGTTTGTTTATTAATCAATTGTCATACTGGTGCGAGGGCTTGTTAATCCAATTCAATCTTCCTTTGAGTTCTAAAGATCATTAGCTAGTGGAGATAGTTTACCGGCCTTTTCCTCTGGTTCTCTGTGTCAGCCCTCTCTTGTTCATCTTGGCCGGTGTTTGGTTGTTAATTTTTTATCTTTTGGGGATCTATGTTTTCTGGTTTGGGGGTTTGTTGTTTTGCTTCTTCTTTCTGATGTAATGGAGCACCACTGTGTGCACTTTATGGTTTAATCTCAAGTTTTGACTCGGCTTCTATGAGTTGGGGCTCTGCAATTTCTGGGACTGCTACGGACGGAGACTAAAATTACAGGGGTTGCAAACATATTTCTCAATTATATCATGCAGAAGATCCTACATCTTCGACAATGCTACACTTTAGTCCCCAACATTTGGAAAGTTTCAACTTATGAAACCATCACATTATTTTACAATCAAGTGCGGATGACCATACATCTACTAATCTACGAAATAACACGAACATGAATCGCCGCACTATTCGGGCACCATCAACTTCATATATTATAGTACTTGATAAAATCAAAATCCTGCATATTTAAATAATATATACTTCATCCACTTCACTTGACTTTAGATTTTTCGTTTTCATTTTTGGTTTGATATACTCCAACACGTGAAACCAGCCAAGGATATAATAATATTCCAACAACAACACATAAATAATCATTTTTTTATAGAGTTAGCCCAAACCTCAACCCTTCAAATGGTAATGTTAATGTAGATTTAAGCTTCACTAGGGGACTTCATCAATGTTTAGCGTTAGATATTGGAAAAAAAACATTAATTCAACAATAGCTTTTAGTGTTAAGTAGTGGTGGTTGAGCTTGGGTTGGGGTTTCTGGACCCGGGCACAGCCTGCCTTAAGATGGGTTGGGCCTAGGTCGAGCCAATCCAGGGGCAGTGCTGAGCCAAGGTGGGTCTGAGTTTTTTCAATTTCAGCAAAAGTGTTTAAATATATTTCAAAACATTATTGAAGTGTAATATCATTAAACATATTTTAATTTAAGGAAAAGTACCACCGACGATATAAATTTTATTAATGAAAAAGTCAAACAACACTTACAACATTTGGAACATACCCTACACTTAAAAATGGTGAAATATTCCAGAAAAAAAAAACCGAAAAGTAAAACCTAAGATTTGTGTTGCACAAGCATAATCAAATCTTTTATAATGTAAAATCTAGAATAAAAATCTATAATTTACTCTTATGTCACATCATTAAATGAGACCTCATCATCCGAGCTCTTCATATTTTGCTTTCTTAGAGCAGTAATGGTCGAGTTCTAGGCTGGTCCAGGTTAACCGCATAAGTGGGCCCGGCAATGCCATTTTCGGCTTTTCTCCTTCTCCTGCCCCATATTCACCCTGCTCCTACCCCAACTAGAGGTGGGAACCGGGTCAGACCGGCCCTGGCCCGGCCGGTCCTGGGCCTGGGTCCTGAGGACCGGGCTCGGCCCGGTTGTAGGCGGGGCGGTTCTGAGCCGGTCCCGGGCGTGGTCCCGGGTCGGCAGCGGCGGGGCGGGGCGGGTTTCATTTTTTTTTGTTAATATATATATATATAAATAGAACAATTATTAATTATATAAGTCATAAATATTTTTAAGAAAAAACACCACCTCCGGTGTAAGTTTTATTAAGTTAAAAAGCCAAACGGCACTTACAAATAATCAGAACGTGCCTTACATTTTGAAATGGAAAAAACGTTCCGGAAATGATAAATAATAGAAACCTATGATCTGTGCTGAACAGCATAATCAGATCAAATACAAACTACATGTATGATTGAAAAAAAAAATTCAACTCTCGGTATCGGATATTACCTCCTCATCCGAACTCTTTTGGTCTTGATGCCGGAGTGCTGCGAGGCCCCAATCTCGGTTGCACACGCATACTTCTACCGCGTCGGGTGTCAATCTTGACCGTTTTTCTGTTATCACCCGTTTTCCGGCACTAAACGCTGCCTCGGATGAGACGGTCGATACTGGAACGGCAAGAATCTCTTGTGCGATTATCGACAAGATCGGAAATCTTGATCTCTTTTGTTTCCACCACTCCAAGATGTCGAGGTCACTTGTCTCGAACGATGTGTTGAGATAGTCATCAACCTCAGCTAATCCCGATGTCATCGGTTGGGGTCGTTTGAGCATTTGGAGCGCCGGGTTGAATCTTGAAGAGATTGATCTCCTTGAAGGCTCGGTTTGAGGAGCTTCGGATCTTACCTTATCCGAATGCCGCTCACAATATAACTTGTATAAAGAATGCAAGTACTCGGAAGCAGAAGCATACATAGCCAAAACATTTATATGAGACATTTCTAAATAAGTATGAAAAATTCCTTCAAGCAGTGTTGTTGTGCCCGTTATTTTTACATACGGGTTAAGTAAAGAAGCGACTAAAAAGATAGGTGGAATGTTTGAGAAATATTGAAGCCACTTAGCCCGCATGGCTTCAACAGTCGGTTTTAACAACTCATCATTTTTAAACTGATGTAAAGCATATGTGATGTTCACTAAATGAAACAAAACTTGATGACTTGTTGGGTAGTAAACACCAGAGAAAAATTCAGTTGCCTCGTAAAAAAACTTAAGCAATTCACCGGTTTTGGAACATTTCTCCCAAATTTCAGTCGTAAGAAATTCAGAACCCATTTTTAAATTCATGAAATGTGACAACAAATTTGCATACGGTAATGCATCTTGCAACATAAAAAATGTGGAGTTCCAGCAGGTTGGGCAATCCAATTTAAACCGTTTCCAAGAAAATGGTTTTTGATTTTCAATACAAAAGCTTTTAAATTCACGAAAAATAGCAGGTCTAGACATCAAATATTTTAATGAGTTTCGAATAGGCAAAATCTCATTTTGGAGAACTTCTAAACCCTTTTGCACACAAATGTTCAAAATATGGCACATGCATCTAACGTGAAAAAATGCACCGTTGAGCGGTGGTTTTAAGTTTTGACTCAAAAGGCGAGTGGCAACATCATTATTTGAAGCATTATCAAATGAAATGCACAGAACTTTATCAGTACAAAAATAATCACGTAAAGTTTCTAAGATACAATTAAATATTTGAAAACCAGTATGATCTGTTTCAATAACCTTAAATGACAAAATTCATTTTTGCATTATCCAATCAGAATCAATCCAATGAGAAGTAACACAATAAAATGATTGACCTATAAGTGATGTCCACATATCAAAAGTAAATGCCACACAATGATCAAGAGCAGAAAAATATGCTTGCAAATCTGATTTTCCGGTTTCAAATTGTCTAAAGCTTTCTTTCTTAGCAGTTTTCCTAGATACTTTTCTCAATGCAGGATTTAATTGTGATTTTATCCAAGATTCTAGGTGGACATCTTCAGCTTGTGAAAAAAGTTTTTCGGTAAGGATCATCCAATTTACCATACATTCTCTACAAGATTGTTAGTTAAAACGAAATACACCTGGTCCGCCGGCGCCGGTTGTAGACCCAAGTTGTGTTTGTCCTCCAAAACTAGTCCCGGTACTAGGGAGGACGTTAGCATGTTGATTTTTAAGATGCCGCTTCAGCGTTCCAGTGCCGGAATTCTTTCTATGCACAAAATTTTTCCCGCAATGTTTGCATTTTCCGTACCTCGACTCCCCTTCGTTTATGAGCTCATAATGCTCCCAAACCCAAGCAGTTAGTCTCGCGGATTTACCTTGTGCTTGAGTTCCCTCCACGCCGGTTCATGACTTGTAGGTATCGATTCTGTTGACGGATTCCCGGACGCCATCGCATCCAACTCTTCCACTTCATCATCGGATAATTGATCGTCGAGTCCCAAATCGTAATTCGTCATATCGATTCCGGCATCATCGTCGTGAAACTCTTGAATTGAAATACTTTTATCGGCGAGCCGAGATCGGCGACGGAACAAGTCTCGGAGGCCGGTGTTACGGGAAGATGAACTATCTGTTGACTTGCCCTTTCCTTTTGAAGCCATGACTCACGTACTAATAGTAGTGATTAATGCAAAATCAAGAGAGGATTATAAAAATATTAGGAAGAGATTAGTAAGAAATTTGGGAGAGATTAAGAAAATAAGGAGAATGGTTGAGAGAATATAGTAGATGAAGAAGATAGGTTGAGTGATTGTGTGAGGATTGAGTGAAAATGGCATTGGTATTTATAGGGGGAGGGGAAAAATTAGTTTGACCAAAAAGTCCTTGAAATTTAGTTGTTGGGAGGGGCAAAAATGAAATTTTGGGGGCTGAAATGGAGCAGAAAGCTGTTGGAGGACCTGCTGTGTAATTAGCCCTTTTTTAAAAAAAAATTCACAAGTTAACGTTATACGCAGCAGGGAGCCGTTGCGGCGGGTCGGCGGGGCGGGGCGGTCCGGTCCGGTCTGGCTGGTTCGTCTGGTCTGGGCTGGTCTTTTTTGCGTCTGCCTCCTCCTATTGGGCCCATACTCGGCCCATAATATTGCGGGCTTCTCGCGGGGTGGTCCGGGGCGAATTTGACTGGCGAGGCGGTCCCAGTTCGGTCCGGGCCAACCCGGCCCACCTCCCACCTCTAACCCCAGCCTCCTTTGTTAAGGGTTTAAAAAAATTATCACCACTATTGATAATTTATTCAACTGCAACATAACATTATTATCCCATGTACTTCTGTGCTTCTCTATATATAATACTGATTGTAGAAAAACTATAATTATATTACTAATAAATGTTAATCGATCCATTTGACTATTTTAGTCATTCACAAGCATTTATTAATTACTACTATCATTTATCAACATTTTTTCCATCCATTTTGCACGCCACCAAGAAAGGATCTGGATCAACATATTACTAGCGACAACTATATTTTAACATTAGAAAACTAGTCTTCCGTGCGCGAATGAAGTCTGAAGACAAGAATATAGAAGATATTCACACTTTCCTTAGAAAATTAGATGCTAAGTTTAACCGTTAATTTTTAGATATTCATGGCCAAAACATATACTTGAACAATACCTCAAATAGATATTTAAAATTTCTTGTAACGCAGATGATGATTTTGTAACCAAAGTGTTAAATACCGTTACAGCTAGATATACCGCATTCTGAATTTCTAAGGTACACCACATGGCATACTACGCTGTACACCGTTACCGTTATTGTAAAAAATAAATGTTAGAATATTATTTTTAGATGACGTAATTTGTTTAATAATTTATTTTTACACATTTTATATGTCTTCTAATTTTTCTCCTCATAATTTATCAAATATAAATAAAATATATATGATAGAAGATATTTTTTTAATACAAAAAACATAAAAAAAAATGTTATATATGGAACAAAATAAATAATACTAAAAAAATAATTTATTAATATAAGATAAAAAATATTTTAATAATAACAATACATTTTTTAATACCACATTGAGTTCCTAGGTAACTCAAAGGATGATGCTTCTTTCCTAAATTGTTCTGCAAAAGCAACATATTCATCCCACCTCATGTAAAAGAGTACGAAAAGTAACTATGAATTCAAAAAAATAAAGAAAAAAGAAAAGGGAGATAGAAACAAAAGCTGCAAGTCTGTGACTAGTTGACCATGCATCCATTAATTTTGCATATACTACAAATATAAATAATATCATTCATTAATGTATTATATTAATTAAGAAAGGTAAAAAGATTAAAAGTAAATGTTTATTTTATTTTATGATATGTGTATTATTTATATTTTAATGTTTTATATTTTTATGATATTTTGATGTAAAAAAAATATCTGCAAAAAATAAAATATTACGGTACGTACCACGCGGTATTTGCAATATATTGCAGGTTTTTTATAAAATATATACAAAAATAGTGCAGTATACGGTATACCGTAAAATACAGCAGTATACCGCGATATACCGCTCAGTAAAATAACAAAACTCGAAAACATTTGTACTACGTACCGCGTACTTACAGTAAGCGGTATACCACGGTATTTAATTCAATGCTTGTAATACAATGTACAACATCTTCACAAAAATCTTAAAACTAATATATTCATTTTCTGTAAATACGATCCACAACTCTTTCTTTTTCTAGTTCTTTCAATTACCGCAATGATTTCCATAGATGTCTTTGCTTTTCGAATCTAGCTGTTCTCAACTATATAATTTTATTCCAATTATATTGACGTTAGTTGTTATCAAAATTAAAATCAATTAAAATATTTCAAATAAATACTTAGTGGAGTTCGTATATATACATGCACAGTAATATATACATGTTCACTCCTTTTTCATGATTCAATATATGGGACACAAATTCATAATGACCAACATGCCAATGATGAGATCGAATGTGTTAAGTTCGTTGAGCTCCTTAAAACTAAGAGATCTTGGGGCGGCAAGGTTCAAGTGTAGTGAAGAAGCTATCCCGGAAGGCCCATTAACAAGTTGCCACACGGGGTAAAGTACCTAAGAGCCTAAGAGGCAATAATACCAAGACACACCTAAAAGAGCTAAATGCCTAAGTGAGACATAAGAAATTGCTAAGATTGGTTAAACCTCCAAGAACTTAAGAGTGGTAAGAAGAAATGGTTAGCCAAGAAGCCCAAAAGCTTGCCAATAGAGAGAAGTTCTATATAAGATAGGAGTAACGAGTACTGTACTCCTAAGGGCAAACATTGTGAGGGGAAAGGCCAAGGGAGCAAAATAGCTCCAAGAGGCAAGAGTGTACCCCATAAATCTTGTCTTTAAGGACACTTATGAGAATCATCCCAAGTGGTTTCTTGATCGACAAGTTGAGAATCTAAGAGTAAGCCCGTATCTAAGTGCTATGAATCAATCATAGTAAAAAAGCGACCACATGGAAAGTTGGGTAGGAAGTTCAAAATGACACCCAAGGATTAAGCTCAGCAAAGTTGGAATTTGGAGGACCAAATATCCAAAAGATGGGAGGTTATAACGGCTCTCCAAAACCTAAAGCTCAATTATCGAGGTAACACGGTTATGTTAGTAATTTTATATATTTAGATATCTTATTTGTAAGTCAAGTCTCGGTATAAGAGGGTCCAGTGGCTTAAAAATGTAAAATTGTTCATTTAGGTAAAATTAGGCAAAAAGGGCATTTTGGTATTTTGACCATGTGAAAAATATTACAAAAATTAATCTTAAGTATTTTGGATGGAAATTAGCATATTTTAGCACTTAGAAGAAATTTGGATGCAAGTTGGCAAAAGGAAAGAATTTTGGGTGAAATTGCTCAAGGCCCAAAAGTGTTGCAAGACTTTATGTGCAAGTGGAGAATTTTATTCACTTTCTCCCTCAAGTTGGAAGCCACTTCCAGACCAGTCATGACCCGCTTTAGCAAAGCTTCAAGGAGGCAAAATTGTTACTATATATTTTTATTTCAAATAAAAAATAAAATGGTATATTCAACATTAAGTTATACTTTTTTATATCCATGGTGTCTATTTTTTTATTTTTCCTACTTACGCCTATTGTGTTTTTCTGATAATTTTATTAAAAAATTTTAAATTTTTGAAATAGATTATTAAATATTATTTATTTAATTAATAAAAAATGAATTTATTTTTTTTTTTGGAAATAACTACTTCAAAAATTACAGTAGTTTATTGCAATAAGTAGAAAGGTACATTTTTTGTGGTGTTTATTCTTTAATCTACTATTGGCCTCATTTGTCATTTGCATTAGCAATTAGTATTAGAATTTGAAAAAAAAAAAAAAGCTATCTAAATGTAGTTTTTAATTTTTTTTCCTTTAACAATTTAATTTTCACTTTTAATAAAACAAAATAGATATAAGATGTCCCCATGAAAATAATCCAAATATAATCTTCATTGTGTTTGCTTTTTTAACTTGGACAAAATATACTATTAAAAATGCATCTAACACTGGAAAAGTTAATCTCCCTGATCAATATACTATATGAGCTAAATTTCATCCTAAATTTTTTATTATTCTCTTTTTCATTCTAAGCAATTAAAAACATTTTAGTTTGTCACCACTAGGTGCAATTTGCTAGCTGAACAAAAAGTTGTTACACAATAAGTGCATACATTGTACACAATAACTATTTTATATATAGAAAAAATTGATAATGAAAAATTTTCTTTCATTTAAAAAAAATATTTATCAGTTCAAATTCCCTAAAGAGCAATTGATATTTTGAAATAAGTTAAAATTTGATTTTACATAAACATAATTACTTTAAAATAATAGATTTCATCCAAGTGGGGACTAATCTAGAATATTCTAAAAAGTTTAGAACCAAAAGAGAATAGTTAATAGATATACTATAATACTATATATTTTATTTCAAATAAAAACTAAGGGTGTATTATAATTCGGCCAAAAGACGTCTCCTAGTTGCCAGTGGCTAAAAGAAAAGAAAATAATGAAGAAAAATAACAAAATAAAGAAAAATTAAAAATTAAAAATAAATGTAAAAATTTTAAAGTATAAAAATCCAAAAAAAACTAAGAATAAAAATAATAATAATATTATTATTATAAAAATGCAACGTAAATTTTATCTAATAAATAAAATAAATCTAAACTATAAAATAAATCTAGACTAACTTTTCTCGATTTATTCCTAAAACTAAAATTACTATCCGGACAAAATTAGGTGTCAACATCTCTAATTAGGATATCATTTTTTTCAAAAAAAAAATATTTCATGTATTTATTTATTTATTTGTATTTACAAGTTTTATAAGTGTCCTCCTCATTTTTGAAAAAAAAAACACTTATTATGATAATTGTTAAATCTAAAACCGAAGAACTGATATAATTACAATAATATGAAAACTTCAAAATTGTTTTCATTGCAATTAATACATAATGGGTCATTTTGTTGTATTTTTAGTTTTATATAATTATTCATTAATTGATTGTTTTATAAAAAGGTCTTGTTCAACAAAATACTTATTAATTATTTACCAAATTTTCATGTGTTTAGATGACTTTCAGTCATAATTCTTTGCCTTCATTCTTGATGTCAAGTGAAATTGAGATCACTAAGAAATTACAATATTTTGGGTTACAATTCATTAACCTTTTTCATTTATATTCCTTTGAAAAGTTTTCTTTCTCATTATTCTCTCTTGGGAGATAGTGATATTCAATGAGTGACACTGCTTCTTTTTATATTCCATCTTCTAGTTGTCACCATTGCTCCAAAGACTAGTGCCTTTTTTAGTTAAGGTAATTAAGAAATATTTTTCTAAATGAGAGTTTCTTAAAAAGTAACTAATGAATCAAGCAATATATAAATCTAGAATTACATTAAAATAATCAAATGTCCCATTAACTTGAAGAAAATGAATTTTAAAGTTTTCATATTCTTATAAAATGGGCTTCATCATTTCTTTGGTTCTTGCTTTAATAGTTACCGGTACAAGTTTTGGAAAAAAACAAAAGTGAGGAGATAAAAGGTAACAACCAATTTCAAAAACCAAAATGACATTATTAATTAGAGGTGATTAAGAAATTGAAAATATGAAATAAAGTACATAATGAATAAGAACTGAATTATAATAAAAACAAATAAAGGTAAGTTAAAAGGAATAATACATATAAATATATTATGTCATTTGAAAAGGAAAACAAATAATGAAGCAATTTATGCACCAAAGATAAAATTTAAACTAGAACTAAAACTTGGGTGTCAAAGTGTAATTAATCTATTGATTTTAGATATTAAAAGAGATAGTAAATGGATAAGTGTAAGGTTCTTAAAACCTCAAGAATTTTTTTTAAAAAAAAAATTGAAATAGGAGGGCACAAGAAGAAAAGTTAAGGTTGTGACTTGGGTTTTGCAAGCAGGGGCAGTGGGCTTGAGCCTTGACGGTGGGCTTAAACTGGCAAAACTAACTTACTGAGAATCAGGCCGGGCAGGCAGGTTAGGGCTTTGATGTGCCCAACCCATATGATGGTCGGTTTGTCGAGTCGTGGAAAACCCTGTTTTGCTGCCTCCATCACGAAATCCCTGGGAAAAGATGTCGGCAGTCCAGCCACCACCGGAGATTAGGAAGGGGAAGCTAACTTTCGGGAAACGCCGGCGGTTGTTTGCCGCCTCTTCGTCGGATGGGGGTAAGCCTTCTCTGATTTCTTCAAAGAAATCGCTTATTATCCATGCTTCGAATATCAATGCGGACACTTTTGAGCCTGAAATTTGGCTCTACGAGGCCGATCCCTTCACAATCGAAGAAAAACCCCATCAATTCCTTGTAGGAGAGGTTATCTTAGGACTCGTTCTGATTTAAAGTTTAAACAAGTCGCTTGTAACGAACACCCCAGCTGCTAATTTGAAGATTACGCCACCGTAGCGCTAGGGTCGTCCTTGTGTTGTGTCGCAATTGGTTTTACCGATTTCCATACATTTAAGGCCCTTATATTGTTAGAGCATTTGTAAAAGCGAATCTGGTTTCTATTTGTTATTTGGTTGTCTATTTTCAATGCATATTAGTGAGTTTGTTCTTCCATCTGTTGCTGGTGTTCCGTTGAGTATTGTGCAGAGACAAAGGGCCATGCAAAGTCTGTTCGAGGGGAAAATGTGTTCCAGGAGTTGATGGAAGGCAACAGTTGTAAGTAGGGCTGTTATCGAACCGAGCCGAGCCCGAACACCTGGGGCTCGAGCTCGGCTCGTTTAAGTTTGGTAGGTGTTCGGGTTCGGGCTCGGGCTCGACGAGCTCGAGGAAATGGTGCTCGAGTTCGGCTCGGTATGATGTTCGAGCTCGATTCGAACGTTCGAAATGTTCGAAAAACCTGTTAAAAAGCAAATTGTACGAGTTCGGTTCGGGCTCGATTAAGTATGCTCGATCGCGAAGAACTCAGAAGTATTATACATGTCCAAAATCCACAAATCAGCCACACATTTTATGTCCAAAATCAGAAGTATTATACATGTCCGATCGCGAAGAACTTAGGTGGAGGGTCGCGACGCGCGACAAGTATGAACTCAGGCGGAGCCGCGGGGGGAGAGTTCCGACAGACTGGGTCCGGCGGAGGAGTGAATCGCGAGCGCCACAGAGGAGAAGTCCGATCGCGAAGAAGTCCGACGAATCGCCTGCGAAGGAGTGAATCGCGAAGATGTCCGGCGAATCGCGAAGATGTCCGATCGCGAAGAAGTCCGACTGCGGAGGAGTGAATCGCGAAGAAGTCCGATCGCGAAGAACTCAGGCGGAGCCGCGGAGGGGTGAATCGCGTAGAGGAGAACGCAGGCAGAGGCTTGCTCGTTGCTGCTTCCTGATCGTGATGAAAACTCCGGCCGCCGATGGCCGATGCTGAGGAGAATGGAACCTGAGGCTGACAGATTTCACGATTTCTAGCTACCTAGCCTGATTTTACGATTTGTTATTTGTTATTTTTAGGTTTCTCGTTTTATTTACTTTAAATTATTAATAATATATTATTAATATTTATATTATTATATAGGTTCGATAGGTTCGAAAACATATCGAATCGAATACTAACATATTCGAGCTTGATTCGATAAGAGATTCGAATAATAAAAATGGTTCGAGCTCGTATTCGAAGTTCGTAAAGCTCGGTTCGTTAAGTCCAATTTCGAGCTCGAATTCGAATAGTTCGATAAATGCTCGGTTCGATAACAGCCCTAGTTGTAAGCATTGAAGACCACGCTATATTACAAACTTGCCCACTTTTGATTCTATATTATAGAATTATGTATTATACATTTTTTTTTTTTTTGCGTTAATCTAAAGAAACATTTAACTTGCTACTAAAATTTATTTTTTGGTACAAACTTACCTGCCCTTAATTCTATATTAATTATATGCATTTATTATTATTATTATTATTATTATTATTATTATTATTATTTTGTGTTACTCTTACCTAAAAATCTTATATTGTCATTAAAGTTTTAAGCACCACCTTTCGGTTCTTTTTCATTTAAGACCTCATATTTTAATCTAGTGCACTTTCCAATGCAACACTATTGGAAAAGTTCATCCATTCCTTCCAATAGCCCAACGCATTTGCCTATTAGAAATTATCTTTTTTTATATTAGATACTAAAGGTTTAAAATTTTTCATTAAACTATCAAATTAGATTTTTATCCATCATTGAGGAGTTAAACTTTAATTTTGAAACAAACTTCTCTTTTTTTTCATGTAATCATTAAACAATACCTTAAGCACAAGGTTTTATCAACTTTATTACCATTTAACTTCAATGAAATATTTTTATTACTCTCTCCATCCCAAAACTATTGTACCATTTATTTTCGGCAATTAATATAGGATTTTTTATTTTCAACATTTTAATATATAAATGAAATATTTTATATATGAATGAAAAATCAAGACATGTAATTTCTAAATATATTTTTTTAATTTTTTCTAACAAACAATAATATGAATAAATTCAAGTCAAAATGCTAAAAAAGGTCAAATAGAGCAAAAATTTTGGGACAGAGGGAATAATAATTAAAAGTACATTTATGTATAAATCTTTTATTTATCCTTTTAATTAGTGCCTATTTTCAAAATAAAGTCAAAAATAAAATTAGATGTAAGGTGCTCCCATGAAAATTATCCCAAATATAATTTTCATTTTTTTATTTTTTAACTTAGATAAAATATATTAAAAAATTAATTTTTGTCAATATATACAATTTATTGGACCTAAATTTCATCCTAAACTTTTGTTTGTTATCTTTTCATTCTAAAAAAAATAAAAATATTTTAATTTATCTCAATAGGTTTAATCTGTTAAATTAACCAAAAATTGTTACATAATAAGTGTATACGACTATTCGATATGTGGAAAAGATTGATAATGCAAAATGTTATTAATTATAAAAAAATTATTTGTCGCTTCAAATTTTTTAGAGAGAAATTATTAAAAAATTTAAAATAATTTTCAACTATTGAAGTTACACAAACACAGTTACTTTGACTTTGTAGATTTCATCTAATTGAGGACTAATATGTAATATTTAAAAAAAAAAATTAAAATAACATACTTGTTTGAGAATTAAATTTGGGATCTACTTACCTTGACATCTGAGATAGGGAAAATATTTGTAAGGCCTTTACACTATATGTCCCAGGCTCCAGGATTTCTTTCTTTTTCTTTTTCTTTTTTTTTTTGCCCCCTTTTTTCACTCTATAATTTGATTAACTCCTAGGGGAAGTCGAGATTTGAGCAAACCCATATGCTCTTAAAAAGTATTTACTAACTAAGTGTAGGCTTTAAAATATTTCATTGTTGATTATACTTAAGCTATTCATTTGTATTTTAGTTTAATTTGAAGTCAAAAAACTTTGCCTAGCAGCATTAAGGTTAATTCAAAAGCATAACTTCAACTGGAAAGAATTGATAAATAATTAATAATAAATTAAAAATTAAAATTAGCAAGAAATTAATTAAATAGCAAGCATTAAAGCATGGAGCTGAACTGAAATTTATATGAACAATTCTATGTTTATAGTTCAATAAATTTTCAAATTAAAAACATTTTAATTTCTTCCCACTAGGTGAAATTAATTAGCAAGAATTAATTAAATAGTAAACATTTTAATCTCCTTGATCAATATCCTATGTGAGCTAAATGTTGTCATAAACTTTTGATTGTTCTCTTTTTCATTCTAAGCAAATTAAAAACATGTTAATTTCCTCCCACTAGGTGCAATTTGTTAACCCAACAAAAAGTTGTTACATAATAAGCGCATACATTGTGCACAATAACTATTTCCAATATGGGAAAAATTGATAATTAAAAATTTTCTTTAATCGTGAAAACACTATTTGTCAATTCAAATTTCTTAGAGAGCATATATTATACAGTTTAAAATAATCTAAAATATTGATATTACATAAATACAATTACATTGAATTAATAGATTTCATCCAATTAGGTACTAATATAGAATATTTTAAAAAATTTAGAACAAAAAAAAACTACTTAATAGATTAAGAATGATATGGAAGCATAAATTAAAGGGTATGAATTATCTACAAAATTTACCATATTCTTTATATTAAGTTTTATTTTTTTTCCCTATTTGTGTTTTTTTATAAACTTATTAAAAATTGTATTTTGAAATATATTATTAAATAAGTTTGCACTAATACATGTACTTTATTTACATTCAAAAAATTTGTCAGTGACTAAATTCTTCAAAAGACCTCTACCTTTCTATTTTTTTTATTTGAGACATCATATTTTAATTTGTTGCACTATCCGATGTGAGATCATTGAAAAGCTAAAAGAAAATTGCTAAGAAAAGAAAAGAAAAAAGTATATTCTTGTAATTCACTAAGCCGCCAAAGGAAATGAAAGTAGACAAGTATGTTTGATAGATAACTACCCAAACTTTCTTAAGGATGCTATCTTATTAAAGTGTAATTCGGCTATATATGTTTCGTCAAGATACTCTAGCTACATTAGTTCCTGGTTTTTGGTTTTTGCTATAGGAAACCCTCATGTTGTCTATATCACTAGGGGCATTTAGTGTTTGTGTATCTCCCTCATGATAATATTAGCCTTTATTCTCACCAATAAAAAATAAAAAGTGGACAAGCAGCCCATATCACTCTTTGTTATAGGAAAGTTGAAAGTAAAAGAAGAAGATACTTGTGACCGACATATAAGGTGACTTCTGACAACAGCTTTGCTACCTTTTTTCAAGCCATGACAGTCTGTCCAAGCTAGGGGTATTAGCGAACCGAGCTTTTATTGAACTATTCGAGCTCGAGCTCAAAATTAGCATTAACGAACCGAGCTTTTCAAACTTGGAATACGAGCTCGAGCCTTTTTTATTATTCGAATCCCTTATCGAATCGAGCTTGAACATATTAGTGTTTTGATTCGATAAGTTTTCGAGCCTATCAAACCTATATAATATTAATATAAATAATAATATTAAGAATACATTAATAATAATTAAGATAGAGTTAAATGTAAAACATAATACCCAGGTCCAAGCCCAACCCCCAAGGCCCTCAACTCCCAGCCCTAACCAAGTATCGGCAGAGGCATAGCCTCGCAGAGCAGATCAGCAAACTCTCAATCGCAAGTCGCAAATGTCTCAGCCTCTCAGACTCTCAGCATTAGCGGCCACCGATCTCAATTCTCTACCGGATTTCTCCTCTACCGAGGGTCACGTTCACGTGTCGGTAGTTAGTCACCTCCTCCGCTTGATTTCTCTGTCACAAGTAACAAGTTACGCGTTTGGTTGCCCTCACTCTTTTGCTAGACTTCTCCCCTAGGCGGTTGCAACTCACAACTCAGCCGGGCCTCCGACTACTGATTCTCAACGCGTTACTTCTCCCCCAGTCCTTCGCAACGGGTTTCGCACCTCCGACCACATATTCTCCCCCACCGGCCCGCCACTGCGAAGCAACTTCCCTCCGTCACCAATTTGAGCTGGATTCCTGGGCCACTAGTATGCTCCCCTTCGATTCTTGCTATGAATGGCTATCTACACGTTTCCAATTCCATCTAATAATATTGTATTATTTCATACTTAGTAATTGTATTAGTTAATTGTTGAAATTGGTATTAGTTAATTTTTTTAATTAATTGTTGAGATAATCCAAATGGTAGGAGATCTCTATTTTATTATGAATTTTGTTGCTGTTTTTCTTCTTTTTTTTTTCAAAATGAGCTCAAGCTCGAACCGAGCTCATACATTGAGCTCTTTAACAGATTTTTCAAACATTTCAAATGTTTGAATCGAGCTCGAGCATCATATCGAGCCGAACTCGAGCACCATTTTCTCGAGCTCATCAATTCCGAGCCTAAACCTAAACACCTGCCAAACTTAAACGAACCGAGCTTGAGCTTGAAGCGTTCGGGCTCAGCTCGATTCGATAACAGCCCTAGTCCAAGCGCTAGTATTGTTTTTAAAAGATTATATGAATAATACATATACTTCATCCATCCCAAAATCTTCACTCCATTTGTTTTCAGCAATTAATCTAAGACTTTTTATTTTCAACATTTTAATATATAAATAAAAAATCTTTATATACAAATAATATATCAAGATATGTAGTTTCTAAATATATTTTTTTTAATTTTTTCTAACAAACAATAATATAAAAAATTAAGTCAAAATACAATAAAAAGTTAAATGAAGCAAAAATTTAGGACAGAAAGAGTGTAAAATTTTGAATACAAAATTATCTAATTTATAATATATATGAAAGCAGTATCTTTAACTTAGCGGTCATTTCACATATTTTAAAAATTCAGAAGAAAAACCTCAGCCAGACACATGTAACTCAAGTTAAACTAGAGACTAACCCTAGACAATTTTCTATTTTAACCCTACAAAGTCACATGTGTCACATATTAATTGGTTATCTGTTTGACTTTTTTTCAATTTAACATAGATTTACATATGCGCCATACATGCTTAGAAAATGGCACATGTCAAAACTTTTTAACTCAACTTTTTTAAAAAAAAGCTGATTTAAGGCCAAAAAATAATGTCTTAGCCCACGTTCTTGCGGTTAATAAACCGTTCCGTTTCCACCACTAACCTATATATTTAGTTATAAATATATTTAAAAACAGTTTTTTTACAATATATTGAAGTGTGCAGGTTTAGGTGAATTTTCAGAATGCATTTTCTTTTGTGGTCCTTTAGCCCCCATCCAGTAACCGCCACACAACAACTGCTCTACTCCAAAACGGTTACAACAAGGTCAATATAAAAAGTCCAGAATATTCCAATTTTGCTCTCTTGATTCCATTCTAAGAAAAAAAAATAGTTTATTCCTTCTGCAAAATTCTAAAGCAAGAAAGAAGGCCATCTATTCTTCTACTGTGGCAGCACTTGTTTTGTCTGTCAACCGACAATTACAAAAAAGTCCCAACAGTAAAGAATTTCATCGTTTCCGAAAGATCTCAGCATTTTCCCAGTAAAAGATCTCATCATTTTTCTAGTAAAGAAGTACCAAGTTTATGTTGCAAGTCATTGCATGCAAATTTAAGCAAGAAAGTAAAATTCTCATAATTTTTTCTTCTCATTTATTATAGACAACGAGAAAATCTCAGGTCTCAGACTTTCACACTAACCAGAATGAGTAAAGCAGTAGGAAATATACCATGTTCACTTTAATTTAAGTTTCTTTTATGTGATTAAAAATAACCATTTTTCATATTTACATGGATGTATATTATCTTTTTATTTTTTTTATATACAACAGTAATCAAAATTATCATGAACTTAATATTTTCTATCCCATTAATGCAAAAAATTGAAGTAGAAAACAAACATTTCAGCAACATACAGGAAACACGGAATCCGAAAAGCGGGTAGTTTAAAATCTCAGAATTTATTTACCAAAGTTCTTGTACTTTCTAGTGCAGTTACAGCCTTCTCCCTCATTTTACTAAAAATCGTTTGGTTTTTAATAAATCGCTTTCACATAGATTAATGACTACATAATGCCAAGTGAAAACATATAAACATCGTAGGGTTTTTAATAAATCGCTTTCACATAGATTAATGACTACATAATGCCAAGTGAAAACATATAAACATCGTAGGGTCTCTTTGACAAAAAAAAAAAAAAAAAAAAAGAGACCAGCCCGCACATTTTCAAACCTGATCTACGAAAAATGATAAGCCTTTTACAAAAATTGTTTTAGAGAAAGTTAAAAGGAGGAAAAAAAACTCTATCAAATCATGTAACTTTTTTTAAAAATCTGGAAAGATTTCCGCCAGCACGGTGGTGCAATTGCCAGACAATTCACCCAACTACGGTTGTCAAGTGACATATTTATCGTCAAGGCAGAGTTCTATCGGGAAACTCATATACTCGGTGGCAAGGCTGCCAGAAAACAAAACACACAAGTGGCATATCCTTAATAATCAAGAAACCGACCAAACTTTAAGATCACGACAGTGATGCGCCGAAAACTTAAACATGTGGCAGCCGTAGCCTCCAAAAATCCAATTTCCGGCAACCTTTGAGAGAGAAGCAAGAGGACGGAGAAAGAGTGAGGTACTCCTCGAGGGTTCAACTGAAGAAGTTGTTTTAATAGTGATAGCCAAAGGCTATTGCCTCCTCGGTAGTAACTCCCTGCCAGAATATTGGCCGAGGAGTCTGACGTCACCCAAGAGAGGATCTTTTCACTGACCTCGGAAGGTGCGAAGTCAAACACTATGAGCTCGAGACTTTGGTTAGCTCGTCAGGAATTCCGAGGACAACACCGTCTCCATCGAGGGGCCAAACTGACCGTCTTCGGGTAAGAGAGCCATCTCCCTGAAGCAAGGAATCTTCTTCCCGAACAAGAAGCACCTGAACAAGGGAATCCCCGAACTATGGGTGTGAGTCCCGAAGAAGGTGTCCATCAAGGGAACTCCCAAAACTATGGGATAGATCCCGAAGGAGGTGCTCGCACCGAAGGACGGATAGAATCCGAAGAGGGTGCACGCACCGAAGGGCAACCTTGCCCAGGGGACCTCGGGAGTACGGTATGAGCATTTAAGGAGCCTCTGACATGTCACCCACAAGCCCTACACGTCACATCAGAACGGCGAACTGATGCGCCGCAGCCGCCCCAGTCCTGACACAACCTGTCCGAGTCCAGGGCTAAAAGAGGCTGCAAACGGCTGCCTGTCCCCTAGGTCCAAAAGCACAGATCAAATCCGACCGAACACGTGTCATGATCTGAACGGACCATCTACTCCTATAAATACTAGGAAAAGGGACTAGGCAAAGGATGGGGCATTTTCCTCCCTCTGAGAAAACACAAAACAGGCAAGACACTTGATCCCTTAGTGTTCTTCCTCCACCTTCACTCAGAAAACTGACTTGGGCGTCGGAGGGTCCTCCCCGGAAAAGCAAACCGGGGACCTCCTAACCTCTTCTTTGAGCTTTTCAGGCACACTCAGCTGGGAAACCAGAGCTCCAGGCGCTCGCCTCCTCAGGAAGTCTCTCCACCTGTCAACATGACAGCAAACGAAGATGCCTTGGGGCATCATTTGGCGCCGTCTGTGGGAAACCACTCCCAGGTAGCTGTTGTCGAAACTCAGCGTTCGATGGACAAAGGACTCCCCAAGTCCCCGTCCGCGCCTGAGACCCAAGCAGCTACCGAACAAAGTCCCCCAGAGACTTCCTTGCCTGAAGTGGAACGCCCTCTTGTCATCACCATGGGTTTTTTCAGAGACTTTCAGAGGTCTGTTGTGGCTGAAATGACACAACAAATAGACCGAAGATGGCCGCAACCGGCCCAGGCGCAAAAACCCACTTCGCCAGCACGACCTCGGGAGAAAAGCCCAAGGGCAACCCATCATAGCTCGGGAAGTGGGGAACCACGAGAAGAATCCTCGACAGATAACTTGCCCCTCGGAGCACGGCTGGCGGAAAGAGCAAGGTCTGAACGACCTGAAGTCCCGTCCAGAAGAAGTTTATCACCAGAGGCAAGGTCCCCCGCACCTCGGTATCGAAGTCGCTCTCCGAAGAGACGGCAACAGTCCTTTTACCCAAGAAGCTCCAAGAACCAGGAAGAGGAGCCCAGTGCTACGCTCCTCCTGAAGAAAGTCTTCGCAAGACTGGAGAGAGTGGAACAGCAAGTGGCACGCAAGCCTGTTTGGGCCAGGCTAACTGAAACCGTCTCTGGAGATGAAACTCCGTTCGCCTGAACAGTAGTCGAGGCGGCCATGCCAAGTGACTTCAGGCTACCTCGGCTAGAGACCTATGAGGGCCGGACTGATCCCCAGGCCCACCTAAGAAAGTACAAACGCAGCATGGTGCTACACGGGGCTGATGATGCTACACTCTGCAAGTGCTTTGAAGTCACCCTCGCAGGACCAGCAACTGCCTGGTACAATTCCCTGCCTCCCGGAAACATCAGGGGGTTCCAGGAGCTGTCCACAGCGTTCACCCAACAGTTCATTGGGAGCAAGCCGACGGCGAAGATGCCCGTCCAGATGTTTGACATAGCACAAAGAAACGGGGAGACCATCCGTGACTATGTCGAGAGGTTCAACAGAGAGGCCCTCAATGTTCCGGACTTTCGTCCCGAAATCCGAATCCTCGCCATGACGAGGGGCCTTCGGAGGGATTCACACTTGTTTTATGAATTCTCCAAAGATCCCCCGGACACGCTGGGAGAATTCTACCGAAGGGCTGAACAACATATGACAGCCGAAGAGTTGAGAATGACTGGACCGAAGGCTGACCATATCCACGCTCGTGGCGAAGGGTCCAGCCAGCAAGCCCGGTGTCCAACGGAACAGTTAGGCCGACCTCGGAGAATGCGAGTAGGAGGAAGGAAGCCCCAAAACTTTACACCTCTGAGCACCACGAGGGCTAACGTCCTCATGGCATTGGAAAAACAGGGGGCTCAAATCCAACGACCGAGGGGCATGACTGCTGACAATAGAAGGAACATGAAGAAGTTCTGTCAGTTCCACCGTGATCACGGTCATGACACCGAAGACTGCTTTCAGTTGAAAAAGTACATTGAATCACTGATAAAGCAGGGCCAGCTTCGGCGTTATTTGAGAATGCCTTCCCCGAAGGGGAAAAAAGAGGAAGAAGGAAAGCCTGATGACGAGGATTACGATTCAGACAGGCGAAGGAACCGAAGTCCGAGAAGGCGTCCTCCACCTTCGGCAGGAGTAATACAGACGATCACAACCGGGCTTCCATCCTCGGAAAGGAAAAGAAGGGCCAGAGAGATAGCGGTGATGGAATATCAGAGCCCAACAAAAAAGTTGGCCCGCCAGGATGGCTCCACCATCGTATTTCCCCATGACGATCCATTGCTGATAATGGCGAGGATAGGAAACTGGGACGTCAAGAGGGTACTGCTGGACGATGGGTCAAACGCAGACGTCTTGTTCTCACATTTGCTGCCAAGCTTGGGCCTATCCAAGAGTGACCTCAAGACTGTTACTTCACCCACGTTCGGCGTAGGACCATCTGAGCTACCTGTCCTCGGGTGGATCGACCTCCCCTTGATGATGAAAGGAACTTCGGAGAAAGGAACTGCTGAGTTGTTCGCCTCTACCATGGCAAGGTTCATAGTCATGGACGTTCCTTCGTCATACAACGCCATCCTCGGCAGACAGACACAGGGAAATTTGCACATTCGCCCTGATGTAAAGTACCTGACCGTCACCTTCACCACCAAAGAAGGAGACGCAAAGATCTTCATTGATGAAGGCGAGGTGAGAAAGGTGTTCGTCAGAGCACGAAAAGCTCCAGCAAGCAACTTAGCACATGCTGTAGAAGCAAAAGAGCTGGAAAGGGGCGAGGCAGAAGATCCCACAAAAGCGGAAACAGAAAAAGTAGAGCTTGTCCCAGGCCATAGCACCCGAATAGGGAAAAGCATGGCCGAAGGAGACAAGGAAAAACTTGTATCTTTTCTGCTTACAAATAAAGATCTGTTCGCCTACTCGCCGAAGGACATGCCAGGGGTAAACCCTTGCGTAATCCAGCATAGCCTCAAAGCGAGTCCGGAAGTAAAACCTGTCCGGCAAAAGAAACGGAGCATTTCAGCTCACAAAAGTGACTTCGTCAAGACCGAAGTCCAGCGTCTGATAGACGCTAGCATTATCCGGGAGGTAAACTTCCCCGAATGGCTAAGCAACGTGGTAGTTGCCACAAAGGAAGGAAGTATTAAGCTCCGGATGTGCATCGACTTCAGAAATTTGAGCGATGCTTGCCCGAAAGATTCATATCCTCTTCCGCCAATAGACCAACTGGTAGACTCAACTGCCGAGTGCGGGCTCCTAAGTTTCTTGGACGCTTTCAGTGGTTACCATCAGATAAGGATGGACCCCGAAGATGAAGAGAAGACTGCCTTCATCACCGAGGGAGGAACATATTGCTATATTAGGATGCCCTTCGGGCTCAAGAATGCAGGAGCCACCTACCAGAGGCTGATGAACAAGGTCTTCAAAGACCAAATGGGGAGGAACATGGAGGTGTATGTTGATGATATGATAGTCAAGAGCAAACTGCCTGGCTACCACGTTGCAGATTTAGAGGAAACCTTCCAAAAACTCAGAACCTTCGGGATCCGCCTTAATCCTGAGAAGTGCATCTTCGGGGTGACCTCGGGAAAGTTCCTTGGGTACATGGTATCCGAAAGAGGCATCGATGCTAACCCCGAGAAGATTAAGGCTCTGCTTGAATTCCGAACTCCTGCCACAGTCAAAGACGTGCAGAGACTCACCGGAAGAATAACCTCTCTGAGCAGGTTTATTTCCAGGTACGGAGATAGGTGTCGACCCTTCTTCAAAGTCCTCACAAAGGCAGCAAAGATGGAAGGCGACCTCGGAAGGAATGGTCATCCTTGGGATGAAGATTGCCAAAAAGCCTGGGAAGAACTCAAAGTCTACTTGGCCAGCCTGCCGACTCTGCGGCAACCTCGGGAGGGAGAGCCCCTCGTATTGTACCTCGCCGTCACGAAAAAAGCTGTGAGCTCGGTCCTCGTGAAAGAAGAAGGGCCAAAGCAATGGCCGGTCTACTATGTCAGCAAGTCCCTGCATGGCGCCGAAGTCAGGTACACTTTGCTTCAAAAAGCTATATATGCCTTGGTACTTGCAGGAAGGAGGCTACGGCCATACTTTCAGGCTCACCCCATTATCGTCCGAAGTACCCTGCCTCTACGGGATGTTATGAGGAAAGTTGATCATTCGGGAAGGCTTTCCAAGTGGTGTATAGAGCTTGGCGAACACGACATCACGTATGAACCCCGGAAAGCTATAAAAGCTCAAGCTTTGGCAGACTTCATCGCCGAAGTACCAAACACCGAGGAGGGACATTCATTTTCGGGGGAAGACGAGCCAGAATGGACGTTATACGTTGACGGGGCCTTAGGATCCGAACACCAGGGAGCTGGAGTGATTATCAGAGGCCCCGAAGGCTTAGAAGTAATGAAGGCCATCAAGTTCAGTTTCAACGCCATCAACAACGTGGCCGAGTATGAGGCCCTCATAGCAGGATTACGCCTGGCCAGAAAAATTGGCGTGAGAAACTTGAAAGCCCATAGTGATTCCCAGCTGGTGGTCCGGCAAATGGCAGGGGACTATGGCGCGAAAGACCCGACCTTGGCGAAATACCATGAGTTGGTAACAAAGCTCATTCGGGAGTTCGACATCGTGAAAATCGAGAACGTACCCCGACGGAAAATGCTGAGGCAGACTGTTTGGCGAAATCCAAAACTTGCGCCGAGGTGCTAAGCCACCCCAGCATCGTGGTGTTAAGCATAGCGACCTCGGGGAAAGGATGGAAAGAACCAATCAAAACGTATCTCGCAACTAACACACTCCCCGAAGACCCCAGCGAAGCCGCAAAAGTGCGAAGGCGCTCCGGACGTTTCTTCTTAATTGGGGAAGAACTATATCGGCAAGGATATGCAAATCCACTACAGAGGTGTGTTAGTGAAGAGGATACTGAAATGATCCTCGAAGAAGTTCACGAAGGTGCCTGTGGTTCGCACATCGGAACCGACGCCCTGGCAGCAGTGATACTTCGCCAAGGATACTTCTGGCCTACCCTGAGAAAGGACGCCAAGCAGTTCGTCCAGAAATGTGGTAGTTGCCAGAGACATGCGAACATCCAAAGAACACCCTCAGAGTTCGTGACTTCGGCAGATTGTCCTTGGCCCTTCGAAATTTGGGGCATAGATCTCATTGGGCCACTCCCAACGGCGCCTGGAGGCGTAAAGTTTTGCGTAGTAGCAGTAGACTATTTCTCTAAGTGGGTCGAGGCAGAACCTCTGACAACTATCTCAGCAAAAGAAGTGCGGAAGTTCGTATGGAAAAACATCGTATGCAGATTTGGCATACCGAGGGTACTCGTAGCGGACAATGGATCCCAGTTCGTAGACAAAGGATTCCAAGAGTTCATTAGCGACCTCGGGACAAAAATGCACTTCGCCCCAGTAGCTCACCCCCAAAGTAATGGGCAGGTAGAAGTATCCAACAGGACGATAAAAGATGGTCTGAAAAAGAGATTGAGGGAAGCAAAAGGGAAATGGCCAGTAGAACTCCAAAGCGTGTTATGGAGTTACCGAACGACACCCCGAAGAGCCACAGGGGAAATGCCCTTTTCACTCGTCTTCGGTACAGAGGCCATCATCCCCGTCGAGGTAGTACAACCGTCAATACGAGTCCAAGTGTTCGATGAAAAAGGAAATGACCTCGGCCTGAGAACCAAGCTCGACCTCGTCGGCGAACACAGAGAAGTAGCCGAGCTGAGAAGAAAAGCTTTCCAGCAAAGAGTGGCAGCAGCCATTAACCTACGCGCCAGGCCAAAGGGAATAAAGAAGGGAGACCTCGTTCTCCGAAAAACTGAATTTGGACCCCGAAAGCCGTCCCACGGGGTACTTCGCGCAAATTGGGAAGGACCCTACCTGGTACTTGCCGAAGTACGAAAAGGAGTTTATAAGCTCGGTGATGCCGAAGGCATAGAATTAAAAAATACTTGGCACTCAGAGGCCTTGAAAAAATTCTATGCCTAAAAAGTTCGGTGGGAAAGTTGTATTCCACAAGTTGGAAAAATTTGTCTAAGTAAAAAGTTCTGAAGAAGTACAAAACAACAGTCTCACGAAAGCAATCGCCGAGGAAAGTAAAAGTAAGTTTTTCCAAAGTCTCTTGAGCGAATATGTTCGGGACAAAGGAAAGCAAGAGTAAGGTTTTCCGAAGTCTCTTGAGCGAATATGTTCGGGACAAAGGAAAGCAAGAGTATGGTTTTCCGAAGTCTCTTGAGCGAATATGTTCGGGACAAAGGAAAGCAAGAGTATGGTTTTCCGAAGTCTCTTGAGCGAATATGTTCGGGACAAAGGAAAGCAAAAGTATGGTTTTCCGAAGTCTCTCGAGCGAATTATGTTCGGGACAGAGGGAAACAAAAGAATCTGGCAAAAAATACTTAGCCAAAGTTGTATCTATTAAGCCAAAGAGTGCTTACAGAGAAGAAAGTTGCTGAAAGACTACAAAAAAGAAGAAGAAAATGAAGACAAAGGGCCCTAGTACAAACTAAGGAACCTCGGCGTCTTGAGAACTGCCAGCCTCTGTGCTTTTGTCAGTAGCCTTCGACGCCGGGAGACAAGGAGGCAGTTTCAAGTGCTCGATCTTGGACCAAGTCCACCGAGGCTCCTTGGGGATGTTCATGCCTTCCAGGAAGGAGAGGTCAAAATCTGGGAACTTCTGCAGAATTTGGTGCCGGACAAGGCAGAAGCCGTCTTGAAAGCCCAACTTCGTCATATCATCGGACTCGCGCTTCTTGACCGCCAAATCCGCGTAGTCCTTCTCCAGATCCGCGTAATCCTTCGCCAGATCCTTGAGCTTTCTCCTCAATCCCTTCATCTTCTTCTTCTCTTCTGAAGGCTTCTTCAGAGATGCGACCTCGGCTTCGAGCTGGGCCTTTTCCTCGAGCGTCTTCGCAAGGATTACGTCACTTTCTGACTTATCCTTTTGAATCGCTTCAACGGTCGAGGTCAGCTCCGCCACTCGAGAACCGATGTCGGAAAGTTTCTGGGAGGTGTCTTTTTGAAGTTCCTCTTTCTCTCTTTTGAGCCCCTCCCGAAGTTCAGCAACCTCCTTCTCCGCAGACTGCTTCAGCTGAGCATTTTCGGCTTCCAGCGCCGAACACTGGGCCTTCGTCTTGGTGTAAGCGTCCCAGAGTGACGCCCTCCTTTCTGATTCCCGAGCCACCCGAACTCGGAGGAACCCAGCATACCCCATCAACTGCAAAAAAGCAAACAAAGGGAAAATGATGCTAAGTAAAAAGCAAAGGTGAAATTGGCACTGAGAAAACAGTGAAGCGTACCTGGGCGGCATGTTCAGTGAGTTTGGCGGCCAAAGAGTTGTCACCTGGGTAAGCCGCCGCAAGGGCCTTGTAAGAGGCCTCGGTAAGCACCCCTTTGCACATCTGCCTGGCCATCTCAGGACAGTCCTCGGAGTACATATCCATGTCCTCCGTGAACGTCCAGAACGGCTCCTTCGGAACTTTCCCTGCTGGGACTTTGGCATCCCGAAGGGCCCTCTTGCGGGCGTGTTCGGCAACCCAGTCAGGAGCGGCCACCTCCGCTGCACAACAAGGCAGAAAAATTAGTTAAGGCCAGAAAAGTCTTAAGGATTTGCAAAAAACAAAAGGTTGATTCGACAAAAGTGCAAACCTGCTGGCACCTCGGTAACGTCGTCGTCAAGAATCGACGTCGCCTCAGTAGAGATCCCCTTGCCTTTTATTTGACGCCGCTCCTCGGCAGAAGGGGTCTCCTCCCCATCGCCCTCCAGAAGAGCATGCGAAGGCGTGGGGCTTTGAGGAAGGACGTCGGAAGAAGGGACGTCGGCAGAAGGAACCTCGGGCAAAGGGGCAGCAGGGTCTTCGGGCTCCTCGCCTACCTCCTCCGGAATTTGCGGAAGAGAGGAAGGAGCAGCTTTCTTTGCCCGTTTGGAAGGAGGGCCGCCCGAAGTCTGCTTCCGCCTCCGAGAGGCGGCCTTCTTTGTCTGTTCGCCCCTCTCGGCCTGCCCGGTAAAAAGAGCCTTGTAGAAGGCAGCCGCGTCGTCGCCCATCTCTGAAAAAAGAAAAAGAAGATCAGTGTAAGTCCAAGATGAAGTCATGAAGGGAAAAATGAGAAAGTAACTTACTCTCGTAAAAAGACTCATAAGTCTCTTTCCCCCGAAGGAGTTTCACGAGCCAGGAGTCCTTCCCCGAAGAAGCCGGTTTCGGCATATTGAGGTCTGTCTCATGCTCCTTTACCACCTTGAGTTCCCGAAGGACCTCTTCGGTCATAAGCCTCCAGTTGATCGGAAACGGGTAAAGGGCACGAGGAGGGACCTCGGCAGCCCAGTCAGAGACGGCCCGGATGCGCCTGTTGAAGTCCTCAAAGATAGGTGCTACATCGGCGTCTAGCAGTATCTTCGGGTCAACAACATCCATCTTGAGCCTCCCCTGAGCCCACTTTGTCGGGAAGTGCGACCAAGTCTCCGACTTCTTCAGGAAAAAGAATTTTTGTTGCCACCCTCGCCAGCTGTCTTTGGTGGCAAAGGTGAACATATACTTTTTGCTCCCGGATCCCTGAGGTAGCATAAAGTAGAAGCCACCCTTCGGGACCACGAAGAGCTTGTAGTACTGAAGAAAAACTACAAAGTGAGGTTTTATTTTGAAAACGCCGCACATACAGAGGAAGGCGTTAAAATAACAGTACGAGTTCGGTGGGAGCTGGTTAACGGCAATGCCATGGAAGTCGCAGAACGCGCTAACCATCTCCGGGGGGGATACCGTAGTCTGGCCTTCAATTGGGCTCGGAAAACGGTGATTTCATCACTTCGGTTGGAGAAAGGAAATCAGTAAGGACGGGGCAACCTCGTCACAGAGTAAGAGGGTAAGAAAAACTTTTTCTTCCATTTCGCTAGCTTTGCCGGAGTAGTGCAGCAGGGGTGAGAAAGAAGAGGTTGCCAACTCTCGGGAACAGACATGATGAAAACGAGTTCGGGAAAAACAAAGAAAAAGCTTTGGAAAAAAGCAAAAGGACTAGAACCCACCAAGGGTCTTGCCGGAATCTGGATTTCTGGAAGCCGTCGTGAAAAGTGGTCGGAAAAACGCCTGAAAAAGGAGAACCGCCGCGGAAAATCGGGAGAGAATTAGAAGGCAGAAGAAAGCAAAAGCAGAAGCAAAAAGAGGGTTATGACAGGACTGGTATATATAGGCCGAGAAGGCCAGGTGAACCGTCGTCATTAGTACCCCTCGGAAGGCGAAGCGTCGCCATAACTGCTAAGTGAGCCTGAAAAGTCGCGCCTGCCGTACTCAGTGCATTCTCACCCAGTAATAGTGCGCCACGTGTCAGCCATCGCGCAGCAAACGTGCCGCGTGTCGGTCATCGCGCAGCGAACGTGCCACGTGTCGCCCATCACGTCGAGCACGCCCTCTGACATCGTTTGGTTTAGAGGCGCCGCCCTAGACTGACTCCGCTAGACGCAGGACGCGACGCATGAGCAGACCTATAAAGGCAAAAAAGTAGGTTACCTCGAAGACACCAAAAGACAGCCTGTGACTTCGGGCAGAAGGTCTATCTTCGGTACAAGGTTATCCTATCTTCCCTCGACACGAGGATACCAAGAGACAGCCTGTGACTTCGGGCAGAGGGTGTATCTTCGGCACAGGGACAGCCTATCTTCTCGCGCCTCGAGGACGCAAAAATGCTGCCCATCGCTACAAGCAGAAGAAGGCGTCTTCGGCGCAGATATCATAGCCACAGGACCCGAAAACCGATGAACCGAAGTTTCTCACTTCGGCTTTTCGGAGGGGGGCCTGTGATAGCCAAAGGCTATTGCCTCCTCGGTAGTAACTCCCTGCCAGAATATTGGCCGAGGAGTCTGACGTCACCCAAGAGAGGATCTTTTCACTGACCTCGGAAGGTGCGAAGTCAAACACTATGAGCTCGAGACTTTGGTTAGCTCGTCAGGAATTCCGAGGACAACACCGTCTCCATCGAGGGGCCAAACTGATCTCCCCGAAGGCAGAAGCCCCGAAGAGGATCTTCCCCGAACAAGAAGCACCTGAACAAGGGAATCCCCGAACTATGGGTGTGAGTCCCGAAGAAGGTGTCCATCAAGGGAACTCCCAGAACTATGGGATAGATCCCGAAGGAGGTGCTCACACCGAAGGACGGATAGAATCCGAAGAGGGTGCACGCACCGAAGGGCGACCTCGCCCAGGGGACCTCGGGAGTACGGTATGAGCATTTAAGGAGCCTCTGACATGTCGCCCACAAGCCCTACACGTCACATCAGAACGGCGAACTGACACGCCGCAGCCGCCCCAGTCCTGACACAACCTGTCCGGGTCCAGGGCTAAAAGAGGCTGCAAACGGCTGCCTGTCCCCTAGGTCCAAAAGCACAGATCAAATCCGACCGAACACGTGTCATGATCTGGACGGACCATCTACTCCTATAAATACTAGGAAAAGGGACTGAGCAAGGGATGAGCATTTTCCTCCCTCTGAGAAAACACAAAACAGGCAAGACACTTGATCCCTTAGTGTTCTTCCTCCACCTTCACTCAGAAAACTGACTTGGGCGTCAGAGGGTCCTCCCCGGAAAAGCAAACCGGGGACCTCCTAACCCCTTCTTTGAGCTTTTCAGGCACACTCAGCTGGGAAACCAGAGCTCCAGGCGCTCGCCTCCTCAGGAAGTCTCTCCACCTGTCAACATGACAGCAAACGAAGATGCTTTGGGGCATCAAATAGATTCTAAAAATGTAAAATTACACATTTAAGTTTGTAGACTATCCCCTCATGGCTCAAAAGTCAAAAGCCCCCATAGTTTTTAAAGGGACAATTTGTAGTAGTCCACCTCTGTGCCCGTTTTTAAATATCTCTTGTAGAATTATATTTCCTTTTGGGCCAACGTCAACTCTATTCTCTTTGGGCCAATCTAAATTTTTTTTTGAACCCACCTTCAGATTGTTTCTTGTCTGCTTTCATATTTAACAATAATGTGGGTTTAGCAGCAGTCCTAAAAAACTATTATGCTCCAAACCTTTTGTTTTTTTTTTTATTTTCCCTTTTCCTGTATTTTACATTTTTCACCTCACTTTCATAAAATTTTTTATTAAATTACGTTTACGAAAAAAAAATTAATTATTGTTTCCAAAATATTTGGGTGTACTTAATACAATATTTTTATCAAAATGATGGATATTTTTTTTTCATTCATTTGGTTTTTTATTTTTTGTTTTCATTTTAAATTATTATTTTTAAATTAAATAAATATTTAATCTCTACATTTTAAATTTATAAATATTTTCACCTTTATTTTTTTTTCCTTTTCAATCGGTCAAACTTAATTTTGTTATAATATCTACATGATTTACGTTTTTGAGTTTTGTGTCAAACTTTGCAAGTTATTTATTTTATTGGGCCACATTCCATCTAAATTCCCCATTGTAAGCCATACACTACAAAATTGATTTATCACTAATTCTTCATTTATTTACAATCCGGCTTCTCATGCTCCAGATGCACTTCTTAAGTTTACATAACACATGATTGGGGCACATAAATTGTAATTCTCATTATTCTTAGCTCAGAACTTATTTAACTCCATGTAACCATTTATAATAAAACTTTGCGAAAACATCTAAACTGATACATATGTAACTCATACTTTCTATCTTAACATGATCGAACTTCTAAAAGATTGTGATGTTTCTATTGAATTCACAAAAATATATTTATCCTTAGAGTATATGACTTCCCCTCATTCGCATAATGTGTAATATTGCACAGGGTTACATTTTTTCTTAAAATTTAATGTTTCAGATTTTGTATATACATCAAATAGAATACGGTTTTTATATGAACTACTATCACATCTGTTAGACGGGTTATGAAACTAGTTTGTATGAATAAGATGCTGTCTTTTTTTGTGTCAATCAGAACTCCATTAATAGCTTGTGTACAAGGTTTCTTACCCATAAAAGGTATGCTTAGATTTTAAGGTGCGACAGACATAACTCATGTAATATTCCAAAATGTGCTCATTGGGTTTGGTTCACAAGATGAAAAAAGGCAAGGCCCGAGAGCCCAATGCTAATGTAAAGCCCAACTATTTCAGGCCGATGTTAAGCCCAACGTAATGCACCGATAAACATCATCGTCTTCCATCCACGAACTCCGCGAAAACCACTCCTGCAAAAACCTCCCCAAAGCCCCTCCTATACTTCCATTGGAGGCAACAAAGCAGAAAAAAAAATGCAAAAATAACAGTCGGCGTCGCCGTCGACAGCACCAATTTTATTGAGAACCTGCAGAAGAAATTTATCCGGAAACCCAAATCTCACCGGAAGGAATTGAATTGGCAGCTTCAAAATGCAGAGGTCGATCATGGTTGGGGAAGCAACAACGAGAACCCTTTTTTCTTTCTCCTTCCTTGCCACTAAACGCTTCTTCTCCTACCCAATTCTCAATCTCCCTAAATGCTCCAGGTTTCTCTATCGGCCCAGACAACTCTGTACCACCGTCGCTTCCATCCCCGCCGCAAACCCAACTCCGACCATGGAACCGGACCAGCTAAAGCACGCGATGCTTCTCGAAAGGGTCAGGCTTAGACACCTCAGGGAGCCGGCGAAGCAGCCGCAGAAGAAACCCAAGGAACTGGCGAGTTCGTTCGAGACAGATAGTGATGTGTTGTCGGATAAGAGGAAGAGGAAGAAGAAGGCGATGGCGGAGAGTTTTGAGGAGTTGGGTCTGAGCGAGGAGGTGATGGGCGCTGTGAGGGAGATGGGTATTGAGGTTCCTACCGAGATTCAGTGTATGGGCGTTCCTGCTGTGTTGGAAGGGAAGAGTGTGGTTTTGGGTTCTCACACTGGCTCTGGCAAAACTCTTGCCTATATGTTGCCTCTTGTTCAGGTATAATTCGTTGTTCCCCAAAGTGGTTTCGATTCAGTTATGTTCTTCTTTATAGCAGTAGGCTTTAGTTTATTCCAGGTTATTCCATTTGTTGGGTTTTTTTCTGTTAATGAAGTTTTTTGTTTGGTTGCTCTCTGAAGTATTCTGTGATTTGATTGCTTAACGTTTCTAAGCTGTTGCGTAGCGTCAACTGTCCTTGGCATTTCCCGAAACAAGATAATGAAAGATATGAATTTGAATGAGTTTCAAACATGCAACTAGGTTGGCCCTTCCGCTCATGGCTACACATCATTATTTTCATGATCATACTGCACCTTAATTTTAACTCTTTAAAGTTACACTGACACTGTAACTTCACACATAAGGAAAGTGGAAATGTATTACACCAGATACCTTGCCCTTCGCGATGCAACCCTCTCCTGAGGGTATCATAAGATGAAATTCTAAAACCCTCATCATGATATATTCTCCACTTGCATAAGAAAGTATCACAAGTTTGCAATAAGCATCAATAATTGCTATAGTCTTGTTCCATCACATGGTCAATATCATGGAATCAACATTTCACATGAAACATTTCTTGTGCTCATTGCTATGCCTGAGGCACTGACATAAATGCCATAGGAGAATTTGTTGGTTTGAGTCCTTAAGCCAAGTGCTGAAAACTAAGCCATGCAGATCTTTCGAATTTCAGTTGCTCAGGAGGGATGAGGCAACTTTTGGCATGTTAATGAAGCCCAGGCGTCCACGAGCCATTGTGTTGTGCCCCACCAGGGAGCTCTCAGAGCAGGTTTTCTTTCCCCCTTTCATTTTGCTTTGTTGCTTTGAGAAACTGTTTCACTTTCACTTTCATTTGATAATGTGAGTTCCACCTCTAGGTTTTTCGTGTCGCAAAGGCTATAAGTCATCATGCGAGATTCAGATCAACCATGGTCAGTGGTGGCACCCGGTTGAGACCGCAGGAGGATTCTCTGAATAATCCGATTGACATGGTTGTAGGGACTCCAGGAAGAGTTCTTCAGCATATTGAGGATGGAAACATGGTTTATGGTGACATCAAATACGTGGCAAGTCTCCTGTCAAACTGCAAGATCACAGTATCCATCATCCAGGATAGATGATGGGTGCTTTTTTTTAATTGGTGTCCAAAACTCTTGCAAGAGTACCGTACTTTTGTTCTACTCTTGTTATCCTGGGTGTTGTCCCTGACGTTTGGTAATCTTCTAGTAGGTCTTGGATGAGGCAGACACTATGTTTGATCGTGGCTTTGGTCCTGATATACGCAAGTTTCTAGGCCCACTAAAGAACCGTGCATCTAAGCCTGATGGCCAAGATTTTCAAACTATCTTGGTTTCTGCAACAATGGCAAAGGTTTGCTTAGTTCATATTTCCTTATTGCATGCTCCATGATCAGAAATTTCAGCTGCTTGGCTGTTTAAAAAAATGGGTTACCAATCAGAGAAGGAAGAAAGTCATACTTCACTTACCTTATTTTGCTATTTACTTTTTATCTGATTGTGAGCTGTTTGATTTTTACATTGTTCATTGCTTATTATAAATACTGTTAATATTTGATTGGCTTTTACAATCAAATGTTTGTACCAAATGTAAAAGCTAGTTAACAATCAAAATTTTATACATAGTTCTCTCAGTCAATTGTATATCTGGAGTTCCCAAACATATGCATTTTTCTCTAGGTAGCTGTAGAATCATGATATCTAAGCTACAGAACCTTTGCGGTGAAGCTTTTACTGTTCACTAGAAGAAACTAGTGTGCAAAGTGTTTTACTTCTATATGGCATGGCTTGTGTTCACTGGTAATGACACTGAATAACCTTTTTGGGTTCTCCAGGCTGTACAGAAGCTGGTTGATGAAGAATTTGAAGGGATAGAGCATTTGAGAACATCAACATTGCATAGGAAAATAGCTTCTGCTCGTCATGATTTCATCAAGCTTTCTGGTTCTGAGAATAAGCTGGAAGCTCTGTTACAGGTCTTGTCTCATGCCATTGTTCATTGATTTCCATTTTCTGTTTGTTGAGCGAATGTTGATAGCATTGCAATTTGCAATTGTAAAACATCCACTGGGCCTCTTCAATTCTGAAGCTGCACGCTCAATATGTCTAAGTTTCTGAAAAAGTAGACGTAGTTTGTAAACAAGCATGCCTGTGCTTCACCTAGGATATGCTGCATAGAAATTTCATGACTGAATATATTAACGGTGGTCACTTAATTATTCAAATACAACAAACTCTTATACTTTGTTATATTTCATGTCTGTGTAAAATTATTCTGGGGTGTGGAAGAGCAACCTACCAGGCTCTGCAAATCCCTTCAAGGAAAAGAAATTCTAGAAAATGGATCATATAGGTCATATATCTACACACGGGTGCACACACACAACCAATTTGATGTTTTCTGCAAACTTGGATTAAGATGCTATCCTTGCACTGACTTCACTTGGTTTTGCTACTCACTTTGGGAATCATGATGCACATAAATTAGTTCCAACTTCAGTTAGGGGTTCATAGAACTTTCTTGGCCTTGCTTGGTATGTCTGTCTATTGTATAACTTGTATGATATTAAACCTAACAATGTGAGTTTTGGTGCTTCATAAAAGGGGGAGGCAAAAACAAGCAAGAAACACCTTCAGTTTAAGCATTCTTACCAGTAATGTCAGAACCGGATGTAACTTTCTTGGGCCCATTTTTCTGTAGGTGCTTGAGCCCAGTTTGGCAAAAGGGAATCGGGTGATGGTGTTCTGCAACACATTAAGCTCCAGCCGTGCTGTGGACCATTTCCTTGGTGAAAATAATATACCAACTGTTAATTATCATGGTGAGGTGCCAGCCGGACAAAGGTAAGGGTAAGACGCTTTGCATTGCACATTAATATAGAAACATGATATTTTTATGTACATTAGTTATTGTAATTGTTGTCTGACTCGCAGAGTTGAAAACTTGGAGAAGTTCAAGAGTGATAATGGAGACTGTCCCACATTGGTTTGCACAGATTTGGCTGCCCGGGGACTTGACTTGGACGTGGATCACGTTATCATGTTTGATTTTCCCTTGAACTCTGTAAGCATTTTCTATTCTGATCTGCTTGTCCAAGATTAATTTGGATATTGGCTTCCAGCTTCCCCTTTGCATTATTTGAACTAACTTTGTGGTTCTATGGATTGTTATTAGATTGACTACCTTCATCGCACAGGCAGAACTGCTCGTATGGGAGCAAAAGGTTGTCTTTATAAAAGAGAGGAAAATGATTTGTTTCCTTAATTTTTAGCTCGTAACATGGTCTGAAATTCTCATTGACATGAACTCACCAGGGAAGGTTACTAGCTTGGTTGCAAAAAGGGACGTCCTGTTGGCTGAACGGATTGAAGAGGCAATCAGAAACAATGAGAGCTTGGAATCTCTCACCAAAGATAATGTACGCAGGGATGTCGTGAGGGCTCGCATTACTGAGCAGAAAGGAAAGAGGGCAAAACTAGTGAAGCTTTCAAATCAGAAGACGAGGGCTAAAGCTGAATCTGCTAAGAAACCTGCAAAGAAATCACCTGGAAGAAACTCTGTAAAGCCATCTACTCCATCAAAACCACTGAAGGCGGCAGTCAAGACCTCACCAAAGTTGAAACCTGCAACATCTTCAGCTGGGAAGAAGAGCATGTCCACCGTGAAATCTGCAGGTAAAGCGAGAAAACTTAGCATCGTCGGATTTAGAGGTAGGGCTTCATCCTCCACAAAGGGATCGATGAGGTCTGCCTGATTCCAGAAAGACTGGCAGGTTTGCTGCTAACGTTATGACTGGAGCAAATCGCCCGCTGGTTCACCGTTTTGGGTTAATCTAACACATGAAAAGCCGCCATCTTTACAAAATGGACATGGTAGGTGACGACCGAATTTGAAAGGGTAAATTTTCAAGTGACGTACATGACAACCATTGTGCATTATTTTAAAATGTAGGTGGTGGTAGTAACTTATGGAAATTCACACGGTGTTGGGCATCATATTTTAAGCTTTGTAAAAATAATATGAACATTAGAGGTTTAATTATAATTGTAGAACACACGTAAAGAGACATATAGTATACTCCATCCCAAAAAGAAAAACGTATTCGTTCTTTAGCTATCTTAAAAAATTGAAACATCAATAATTTATTCTTTTTTAATTTTTATTTAAACTTGTGTTGTATAAAATAAAATTTTAATCATCATTTAAATTCTCATTACATGAAAACTAAAAAAAAAATAATTTTAGGGGTAAAGTTAAAAAATATACCATAAACTATACATACTTTAATCTCCTTATCAAATAAATATTTCATATTTTTATGCAGCAGAGAAAGTATTTTTCAACTATAAAGAAACAACTGTAGGTTTGACAAAATTTGTGGTTGTAACTTTTTAGCTTATTTTATTGTAATTAGCTTTTTGAGGTTTAATTATAATTGTAGAACATAGTAAAGAGACATATAATATACTCCATCCCGAAAAGAAAAATGTATTCTTTTTTTAGCTATCCTAAAAAATTGAAACACTACTATTTGCATTTAAACTTTTACTACATGAAACCAATGATTAATTTTTTCTTTTAAAATTTTTATTTAAACTTGTGCAGCATAAAATAAAATTTTAATCATAATTTAAATTCTCATTACACAAACTAAAAAAAAAAATTAGCTTTAGGGGTAAAGTTGAAAAATATACCATAAATTATATACAATTTAATCTTTTTATCAGATAAATATTTCATACTTTATGCGACAAAAGGAGCATTTATCAAATAGAAAGAAACAACTGTAGGTTTGGCAAAATTTGAGGTTGTAACTTTTTAGCTTATTTCATTGTAATTAGCGTTTTGAGGTGGATGGATTGCTTCAAAATACGGGTTCAAGTCCAACTGCCAAACTGCTTGTCTTTCTTTTCTGGGTCACAATTGTAACCTAATCATTACTTAATTATATCCAGATCATGCTTAGTCAATGGTCAAGTTAAGTACACGAGTCCCTTTAAATATGCTTTTTCTCTTTAAAAATTTTCGTTTTATACTGTGTTTCCTTGTGTTATTTCTCTTTTCCTCTTGTTTTTGTTTTAGTTTAGTTTAGTTTAGTTTATTTTTTTTTGGGGGGGGGGGGGGGGGCACCCCCCCCCCCCGAGGTCTTAGCGGGGAAATAAAAAAAAATGATGTCTAGAGATATTTGGTGAAAAAAAAAATCACTCATCTAATTAATATGTACAATATGTGATCATGAACAACAATCTATTTAAAAGCACCTAATCACTACATTAAAACAAGAAAAATAGCTAGACATAATTAAAAAAATCCACAAAAATGTTTCCAACTAATTTGGACAGGCTCTTGTTTTTAACCGATCACTACCGTTCATTTCCCTCCAGATCAAGACGACCGCGCCATAAACTCACTCGGGAATGCTCTGCAGCACAGGCCTCCACGACCGTTGATTTGCCTCAAACCGATCACGAGCGTCCATCAAATAGACCAGAACTTGGTCCACCGTCAGCTCTTTTACGTCCACCCTACCCAGCAACTCCTCCAATTGCTTCCTCGTGATCCTGATCTTCACCTCCTGAGGCTGAGACTTCTTGGCAGCAGAAGAGAGATCACCACCTGAAGCGGCAGCGAAATTACTCTTCTGCCCCTCGCTCGTTTCGCCCGCCGGCGATGCCTCCCACTCCCAGTGGTCGCCGGGCCACCGGTGCGCGGACGACGACTCACGCCGCAAACAATTTCCCATTTTTAAAAGATCTAAACTTTCCCTAACAAAAAATGGATGAGGAAAAAAAGAATGAGGAGGGAATTTTGGAGGAGGGGATGGAGATATATATAGACAGAGAGGTTGGCTTGGCACTGGAGAGGGTGGACTGTGGCGGAGGAAAGGGTCAAACCAAGACACGAGGCCACGTAGGAAGGATGTCGTCTGACGTGGCAAGAGATGGGTGGTTGACCACTTCACCTACTATTTCGGGATTTTAGGGGTTTGGTGGCCACTTTCAACTGGTTGCATGTGATGCCTGGGGATCGTAGGATTTGTTGTCGACGGCGCCTTTGTTAGTTGCTGCCTTGTCGGTGTGGCTCGGCTTCATCCCCCGCTTGGCCATACACACATATAGCACTAGGAGCATGAAAATGGCCTCAAATTCGAATTTTGTGAATTGAATTGTTTGATATTTAAAAAGTTATATCACATTAAACTGGGTTAACCCGGCTTGATCCAGATTATAAGAGATTTAATTTGAACTTTTAAATAATAGAGCTCATAAACTAAAAAATATATACATGTAGATCTCAGTTATGTTGGGAAAGGCAAAAATAACAAAAGAACCACTCTATTTTCTGAGTTTTTGTAAATCTGTCCTCCTTATTTTTTTGGTCTATTAAACCCCTCTTGTTTCTCATACTTGGTGTTAAATCAAAAGAATATTTCATGAATTATGTACAGATATTGTTCGAATCTTATGACCATGTATGAAAAACCCACACCAATAGAATGTGGATGAAATATATGAAGGGAGAGAGGACGAAATAACTAGACTTAAAAACAGCTGAACTTAGAGGAGCTCGCTCGAGTCGAGTTCTTAGGAGATTAAGTCTTCATCCCAGAGGCCTCTTTCGTATTCATTTCCCTTAATTCCTCAACCAAGTCCCATGGTTCAACTTTTTTTTCCATCATTAAATAAGGCATTTTCTCCTAATAATTCATCAAGAAATGGACGCTGGAAATGCACATTCGGCTAGCTTTTTGACCAAGTCGAACAGATTCTTGAAGTTCAAGTGCTAAAAGCCTAAAATGAAATGATATTAAGTTGGTGGGCTAACTCAAACAATTGAATCAAATTTAAGGGCTCTTTATGCCCTTAGCCATCTTTCTTTTTATATTCATGTTAGGTAGGTAGGCTGAGCCGATCCAAGCTACCGGCTAAAGCCAGAAACAGTTGTACACTCCTTGAGTGGCCAGTGTGAAGACCAATAAAAAAGAGGCTCCAATGTGAACGGGGTTCCATACGCGAATCAAACGGTGTGAACGCAGCTCCCCGAAAGGGATCTTTCAATTTAGGTGCCATTCTCTAACCTTTTGGGCTCTTTACAGTTTATACGTCACATTCACATGCTAGATACAAGTGTTACCCACTAAATTAGCCGAAAATATTGTAAGAGTGAGAAAATGTCATTTTTAAACTCTGAGTAAAGGTGTTCTTAAATTGAGAGCGTGGTACGAGCGGTCACTTGGATTAGACATAGAAAATAAATATAAAATTATAAAATCTAATTTACAAATTATATCTCATATAGTTAGCAAATGGTTTAAACTTAAAAGCTAGTTTGTCTCTCATTAAACAAATTAATGGGGTCTAATTAATTGTGGGTTGCTCGCGGGTTGTGGGCAGGTAATTTTGACCCGCTCGCTAGTTTGTCTAATTAATCCCCAAGTTCACATTTATTACCAAACCTACCACCTGCTGCTGGTCGCGTGCTCTTTCAAACTAGGGCACACACCTATGGCTCATCTCAGTGATGTCGATCCTTCCTCAAGGCCTGCAACCCACCCTTAGCTGCCTCTACCGTCCCCTGTGCCTATATCTCACATGTGAGCTTTGGATCCACCTCTTAACTCATTTTGAAGCTGGCCCAAATTGCTCATACTATGCAGCTCCACCATCAACCGTCACCCGAGCTCCTCCACCTCCATCTCGTGTGAGAGAACATGCGCAGTACGGGAGCTTGACGGTGGAGCTCGGACATGACAGCATTGTAGTAGGGAGGACCCTCTAGTCCAGGTAATTTGGATCTAGCCTCCCTGGCCGAATTTAATGCCAGAAGGTTGTGGTAGGGCTGGAAGAAGCTGGGCAAGGCCGGATTGGTTTCTTTGAGCAACTACACCGATGGTTATAGTGTTGTGTAGTTAAGAGAGGTCATTGGCACCCCCTTGTAAATAAATTGAAATTTGTACCCTCCTTCATACACTACAAAATGAATGTGAAATTGTGACTGAAATTCAATTGCTAATTGTTTTCAGTCGCTAGTCAATCGATATTAAAAATTTTATTTTTTATTACGATTGATAGGCAACTAAAAGTTTCAATTACAAAAATATCAGTCGCCAATCAATCGAAAATGTTTAAAAGATTTGATTGCAATCGGCCTTCAGTCGCATTTTTAGATGTCCAATTTGCCACGGTTACCTTCTCAGTAGCTAAGTTGATTTAGAAGTTTTGGGTTTTTAGCGTTTAGATTTTTATAGAGTTTAGGATATGTGCATTAGATTTTTTTTTTTTTAGGGTTTGGAATTTTTTTTAAGATTTAAGGATATAGAATTAGGATTCAGGGTTTTTAAGAGGTTAAGGGCATTGGACATAGATTTAGGGTTTGAGATTTTTCTTTAAGGTTTAAGGTTTAGATTTAGTATAGAGTTACGGGTATTAATTGAATCAATTTAATGTTAGGGTTTTGAGATTTATTTTAGGATTAATTTAGAGCTTTTTTATGATTAATTAAGGTTTGAGAATTTTTTTAGGGTTTAAGGTGGTTTAAGGGTATTTAATTAATTAAGTATTAGGGTATTGAAATTTAGGGTATGGGAATTGCATTTAGCGTTTAATTAAGGTTTGTATTTATGGTTTTAGGTTTAATTAGGGTTTAGGGTTTGCACTAGGTTTAGGGTTTAATTAGGCTTTGTATTTAGGGGTTAGGTTGTAAGGTTAATGGTAGTTAGGTTTATGGTTTAGGGTTTAATTAATAGGGTTTGTATTTAGGGTTTAGGTTATAATTAGGGTTTAAGGTTTAAGGTTTGTATTTAGACTTTAGAGTTTATGATTAATGGTAGTTAAGGTTAGGGTTTTGGGTTTGATTAATAGGTTTTGTATATTTAGGGTTTAGGGTTAATAATAGCTAGGGTTTAGGTTTTAATTAGGGTTTGTATTTAGGGTTTAGGGTATACTTACGGTTTAGAGTTTGATTAGAGTTTGTATTTACGGTTTAGAGTTTAGGATTAATGGTAGTTAGGGTTAAGGTTTAGGGTTTAATTAATAGAGTTTGCATTTACTGTTTAGAGTTAAAGATAGTTAGGTTTAGGGTTTAGGGTTTAATTAGTATTTAGGTTTTAATTAGGGTTTGTATTTAGGGTTTAGGGTATAATTACGGTATAGGGTTTAATTAGGGTTTGTGTTTAGGGTTTAAAGTTTAGAATTAATGGTTGTTAGGGTTAGGGTTTAAGGTTTAATTAATAGGGCTTGTATTTAGGATTTAATTAGGGTTTAGGTTTAGGTTTTAATTAAGGTTGTTTTAAGTGTTTAGGGTTTAGGGGTAAGGAATTAGAGTTTAGGGTTTAATTATGGTTTAGGATTTAAGGTTTAAGGTTTTTGTGTTTGTATGTAGTTAGGGTTTGGGGTTTTGTAGACCCTAATTAAACCCTAAACCATTTATACAAACCCTAATTAACTCTAAACCTTAATTAAACCATAAATACAAACCCTAATTAAACAATCCCTAGAGGGTTTAGGGTTTTACGATTTAGGGTTTTGAGTTTTTCTATAGTTTAGGGACATATATATTAGGATTTTTTTAGGGTTTAATATTTTTTAAGGGTTTAAGGTATAAGGCTAATGGTATATTAGGTTTAGGGTTTAAGATTTAAGGATATATAGAAATATAGTTTAGAGTTTGGGTCTTAGGGTTAAGGGATATAGAATTAGAGTTTAGGGTTTTAGGTATTAGGGTTTAATTTAGGGTTTAGGGTTTTAGGGTTTGGGCATTAGGGTTAGTTGTATATAATTAGGTTTAAGTTTTACAATTTAGGGATATAAAGTTAGGGTTTTGAATTCATTTTAGGGTCTTAGGGTTTAATTTAGGGTTTAAGGGTTAATTTAGGATTTGCATGTTTAGAGTCAAATTAATTATTAATATATGAGAATTATTCTTATGGTTCATACTTCCTTGTATATGATATAATTTATTTATTAATTTTAATTTTTGAAATTATCTATATGGAGAAAATTTCATGTACTTATATATATTTATGATTGTTCCATATACATACATACATACATACACACACACACACATATATACATGTATATGTGTGTGTGTGTGTGTGTGTGTGTGTGTGTGTGTGTATGTATGTATGTATGTATCTATGAATGTATCTATGAAAATATAAAGTAAAAAAAATGGAAAAATGATGAACATAGCAACTAAATTTCAACTACACTCTTGTATGAGGCAACTGTATTCATCTGGCTTTTGCGACTGAACTTGTTAGGCGAGCTTCAGTCAGATTACAGTCAGAGTTTAGTCGTTAAGCAATCAAAATAAAAAAGGCTCAGCTAGAGTTCAGTCTTTTCAATTACTTCCTTTCAACTTCCCTTCTTATTCACCCGGTTATCTCACCCATTTCAAACCCAACACTTTCATCACTCATTTTCATCTCTCATCTCTCACTATCATCTCTGTCTTTCATTTCTTTCAACCCTCTTGCTATCATCTTACTCTCATCTTTCACTCTCATCTTTTATCTTCGTCAGCCAGTCCGCCACGCCCATCGCATCACCATCCGTTCACCTTGCTGATCTGCCATCTGTCATCACTGCCGTCACCTAGTCTCATTTGCCTCATTGTCTTCACCTTGGTCTTCTTCGCCTCGGCCTCAGCCTCAACCTCACGGTGGTTGCCTTGTCTTCTCCCCTTTGGCCTTGATGTCGTCGCCTCGATCTCGACCTCATCGTCATTGCATCCGTCTTGACCTCGCCACCATTGCCTCGGTCTTCTCTGCCTCACCTTTGGCCTCCTCCACCTCATTCACCTCTACATCTAAGTTTTAAATTTTAAATTTTGAATTTTGTTGCTTTTTAAATTTTATATTTGGGTATGTATGTTGACTTTTATATTAATATAAATGTATTTTATTTAAATTTTAATTTCATTATTTGACCATTTTATTATTAATAATTAAAATAAGTTAACATTCATACTAATTTAATCTAACTTTCAATTAAATAACAGGTGAAATAAAATACCCAGTCAAAATTAAATAATATTAATTAAATATTAATCATAGTAAATGGCAGTCACTAATATAGTGACTGACTGTGGCAGTCGCTAATAAAGCAACTGAAGCAGTCAATCATAAGGTTCAAAGCAGCTTACAATATTTTGCTACTAATTCTTAACTGAAAGTTTCAGTCACTTTCGGTAGTCAAGATTTAGTCGCGAAAAAATTACAACTTCAAAAAATGCGACTACCATTTGCAGTCGCAAAGTAGTCGCTTTTGGGCAATATAGTGACTGAAATGCAACTGAATTTTTAGTCGTGATTTTGTATATGTGTTGTAGTGATATTTGAAGCCGCAAGCCCTAACACAGCACCCTTTAACCCACATTGACCACAAAAAAATGAGCTCTCATTAATTCATTTAAATTGATCCGAACTCCCCCTAAGTTGATTTATGCTTATAGTTCTGTTTAATGTTATGTGTTGTATCGATGGATCAATATTATTGTACTTTTGGAAATACATATATGATTGATTAACACCATAGTTGTGATTCTTTTCCTCTATATGCACATTCTTATAGAAAAACTCTTGGTTAAATCCAAATAAAGAATGTATTTTATTAGACTACTATACCAACACTTGGTTGAATTAATCAATCATCAAGCACAAATCAAGGATGATGACTAAAACAAATGAAAAAAAAATAAAAGCACATTATCACCTAATTCATTATTTGGAATGTTGCACTCACCTATGTCTCGCCACTTTTTATGCTGCTTTATCCACTAATACCAAAACAGATAACACAAATTTGTCTTCTGTAAAACAACAGATAAACTAGACAATATTCTAATAATGGTGACAATAGAGTTTTGTGAAAGAAGGGAAGAACAAAAAACAAAAAAAACAGTAAAAAAAAATAAATAAAAATAATTAATTGAGTGGAATAATAACAATAGATAAACTAGCTAGATTTGGATTAGTATCCAAATCCGTTCGGATGCGTCAAAAAAAGAAATGAAATATGATGTAGTGAAGAAAAGGAAGGAGTGGGGAAAAAAAACTTTGGTGGATATATATCTATCCATATGTTTACAGATTCAAATTATTATTGATGACCCCATGCACTTTATTTCATGATAAGCTCATCATAAAAGAGTTGTTGACTTGTTACGTGCGTTCAAGCAGCAGTAACGGGCGAGGACCGTACGACCTTTACTTATTATCCAAATCCAAGACTTTGAAGCTGTCCAAGCTACTTGGTAAAATGGAAAACGGCTTCGGATTTCCACCATTTTCTTATGAAATATCATTTCTTGTTAGTTTGAGAACTTTGCATTATATGTAAAATCATGAATTGAATCCAAAATATTTTACTTAAGATATCCGAATCTCTTACACCATATTCATATGTATTGTGCATCACTTTATAATGAGTTATATTGACATCGTGAGCCAAATGATCTTGTGTTTAGGTTAGGATTTAAAATGCGGCCGTTCTCTCTCAACCCAACTCTCTATTAGTTTTTCTCTTGGATTGGAGGTGGATTCTAACCGGATTAACCGGATGATTTTTTTTTTAATTTTCCTCTTTTTTGTCTGAGATCTCCCATTGTTGGTTTCTTTCTCAGCTATTTCTTTCTCCCCATGGAGATTGAGGCTGCTTTTCTTAGGGAAGTTGTCTGATCTGATAATTGTCCTTAGGTGGCATCTGCAAATATTGATCAATTCTCAATGGCATTAATGTCTGGAGATCAATCAATTGAGTATATGATAATCGGGCTTAGGCTTGCAATTTTTGACCATACATAATAAATTTAGAGGATTGTAGTTCTTTATATTTATGTTGATCTATCCACTATTAGACACTGACCCCTTTTTATTTGGACTGACAATATATTATTCATTTTGGTTATCTTGGCTTCTATTTGGACCTTTTTTATTTGCGATTTATTTCTTTATGATTATCGTGGTTTATATCAAATGTTTAACTCAATCTGTTTTTATTCCTTTCATCCGATATCACATGAATGAGTAGCTCTTTTGTTAGCCAATATATATATCCTAGTTGTTTTCTAATGCCTTATTTTAACTCGCTTATGATTTAAATGAAGCACATTTTATTAAAAAACATTATATGTTTGTCTTTAATCCTTCTTTCAATGTTTCATGTAATGTAATGTTGCCAACCCCCCCCCCCCTCCCCCTCTTTTTTCATTTTTCTATTTTTTTACTATAAATCACATACTCCCTCCATTTCGTAAATGATGACCCTTTAACTTTTTTTTTAACTAAAGTCTAACTTAAATATATTCATATTAACTTATATTTTACAATTTTTAAAAATTATATTTATAAACTAGAGTATTTAAGGTATCATTTTCATATAAAAATTTTATATTTCTATGAAATTTTGAAAGAAAAAAATCATGAATTAATTATTGTGAATAGTAAATGTGTCAAACTTTACAAGATGGAGGGGTAGTATGGATAGAATAACATCTAGTTTTTCTTTTTTTTTCCTCCTTTTTAATACTTTCTTCATTCTATATTTATTGGATCATTGGTTTGGTGCAAAAGATTAAGAAAGCAGAAAACAATTTATAGGCTATTTACACTTTTTTACTTAATTTTTTGCATGTAAATCAAGAAAGTTGGTAAAAGTAAATATTGAAAGTGATAGTTTCAATATTAGTACAGTAAAATAATTTACTAAATATGAAAATTTTACAAAGATTTAACACTGCTCAAAATAAAATATATTTATACTTTTGGGACTCAAGGAGTAATAATTAAAATATTCCAAGAGATGGCATGACATTGATTATACTAATATACCAACCCTCTTTCTAAATATACTTTTTTAGAGTGTAATGAAAGTTAACATAGACATTGCTAAGTCACAAGTTATGGTAGTATTTACAGCAATGAGGCAAAACCCCTCATAAGCAATTTAGTTGCATTTAAGTTTCAAAAAAAAAAAAGTAATAATTACTATTAGTGTTAGCATTTTTTTTTACAAAAAAATAGTTAGGAGATAATTTAGGGAAACTTGCAATAACCTAACCTACACTTTTACCCCATTGTTTTTAAAAACTTACATTTGACCCTTTGCTTCTTTTATACTGACAACAATAACTTCTGAAATTTAAATTTAAATTATGCGATAGTTATCTTTTAATAATTTCAATATCCTCAATATTTTTTTACAAGTAATAGACATTTTAAATTATCAATTTTCTTCTCTATGAATGCATTTCCCTCATTGTAAATGTAAATTGATATTTTTTTTAAATGTGACATAACTGAAAAAGAAATATCAAAAATTTTGAAATTACTAGAATCTAGTTAGGAGGGTGTTTAAATTAAAATTTCAGAAGTTGTTGCTTGACAATGTAAAAGAAGTAGGGATAAAGTGCAAGTTTTTTTAAATAGAAGATGCCAATGTAGGTTAAGTCAAACCTCATAAAGTTTTTTGTAATTTTCCCAATAATTTATGAATATTAAAAATCACATCTCCAACCTTTCATGTGAATAAGCATTTTATATAACAATTCAACTCAGTTTTTGAGTTTTATTTCTTCTTTAACAAGCCCCTCACACTAAAATTTTACCATATATTGAAAGGTTAAAAAGTTAATTATTTTGTTAACTAATTAATAGGGTAAATGGTACCAAATGTTCTGGAAGTATGACTCTATTGTTTATTTGTCATTGAAGTACAAAATGTTGCAATATTGATCCTAAAAGCATCAAATTGTTGCATTATCTTCCTTCTATCAACTCTTGGTGTTGGAGAGTGACAAAAAGCTGAGTTGGCAGCTTAAATGGCATCAAGTGTGAAAGAATTAGAGTTTTCTTTTGTTTAGGTGCTCATTAACGAGATGCTAGCTTTTTCCATCCGATTCTACAATGACGACCTCTTCCCGGCTACCACTTTACCTTTTAGCACTACAAACTGATGCACCAAATGGTTGGAAAACTGCTGGGTCAGCTATCTCCCAATGTCACATTGCATGACTTCCATGTAGATTTTGTTTCTGTACTGCCCTTAACCATTGCTGTTATTGCCCTAGCTCCACTCCCATGGCAGTTTGCACCTTCAATTGAGAGAGTAATGGCTTTGGTGGAAACAATGCGCCGGATGGTGGGTGCGGTAATAAACTACCCTCTTCAAGATCATATCTCGCCTTGATTTAGGTGCTGATTTTTGCCTTTTTTGTGATTGATTTAAACTTCTTTTGTCAATAACTTGTTCCCATAGAAACTAAAAAAATTGCTCACCCTTTTGTATCCTAGCTTATATTACCTATCTCTTGCTTTAATTATTTCCTATGAGTGGGCACCAAATGCTTTTCTCCATTAACTTGAATATGCCCTTCCTTCTTTCTCTATTTTCTTTCTTTCTTAACTCATTTATCAAACTACATTATAAATGAGAACTTCTAAACATAATTAGCTACCATAGTCATGTTCTTTTTTATAGGTTTCTTGAAATGCTAATTTTTTTTATTTTTTTTTGAACTAAACTAGGATCATGTGTGAAGAACATAGGTTCCAAAGAATGGAAAGAAGTGTAGAGAAAAGTTTAAGAATTTGTACAAGTAATAGAAGACTAAAGAAGTGAAAGATATAAGACAAGATGACAAGCAAACTATAGATTTTTCCAGCAACTAGTAAGCTTTTTATAGAGATAAGAAAGACTTCATTTTGATCCAGAAAACATATACATTGATGGCTGATAAAAAGGATAACTTTCTAGTATTTTGCAATGCCAACACTTCAAACCTTGATTACTTTAATCTCTCTATTGAGACTAATTCCTTAGAATTTGAATCATCCTCTAATAACTTGATGTTGATGGAGAATAAGAAGAAGAAGAGATGGTCGTCAACATTTTGAAAAGTTACTGGAAAAAGAAAATTAAAGGGTTCATTGATGAGCAGATGAAGAAGCTAATGGACTGGTAGGAGACATGGTAATTAGACAAGCTGATGAGTAAAATGGAGAAGAAGGAGAAGGAAAAGGAGAAAAAGCCGAATGGGAAGAATAGTGATAGTAGGAAGCGACGAGGATAGGCTAAGAGTGTAGGTTCCAAATCGGGTTCAAGGCATTGAAGAAAATTAATAAGATTGAAACATAAAGACAACAAGTTTAAAGACAACAATGGAGATCATAAGACTAGCAATTTCAACCCAAAGGAAGGTGGCAAGAAAAGAAAAAGCAATTCAAAAAGTACTAGAAGGCTAGAAGTCATTGCAACTATAATTTATTTTTGTGCTAAAAAGGAAGGAAACCCTAATTCTTTTCTACCTGATGCCATGTAAACCACTAGCTCAGTTTTCTGTCGGCCTCCAATGTTAATAGTCGACAAAAGGATGACATTGCAACAATCATTTTGTACTTCTAGGATGAATAAATTAAAATGACTTTCATTATGATTCTAATTATTTTTTAATCAATTTCCTTAAAAGTGATCCAAATTTAATTTTTTTCCTCAATCCTTGCTTTTCAATGAAGTGTATGAAATCCTAAAAATTAGTTAGATTATAATGCAATTTAATTTTTCATCTCATCCATTGTAGTTCTGCTGTGCAAGTTTGGAGTCTTGTTTGCTGGTGGTGGCAATCCAATCTTCTGATAGGTCTAACTTTGGAATAATTTCTACAAAAAAAATGCCGTATTGGGGAGTATCTTCAAAGCATGAGAAGGTATAAAAAGTTATTCTATTCATAACATGTTGGGCTTTGTGGAAAAGGACGAATGCTTTGACTTTTAAGGGTGCCAAACAATCAGGTTCTTAGCTGTTAAATGATATTCAAGCCCTCTCATCTTTTTTGGGTTAGTGACAAATGTAAGAACATCTTCAATAATTTCTCCATAATTTTTGCAAAATAAGAAAGCAAAAACTAAAATTTCCATAATTTTTTTTGCTCTAACTCCAACAATTTCTCTATTTTATAAAATCTTACATTTATTATACAACAATTAAATATTATTTAAAGCAAATTTAAATTAATGACTAGTTTAATTATTCCAATAATTAAATATTCTAGATTTAAAATAAATTCAAAATATTTTATAGTTTATTCTCTCTGGTTTATGCGTTAGTAGGCACTGACTGCTTCCTTTCCAATCATAGTTGTTATATTTTGTTTGCTAGCAGAATCAATAAACATGAAAGTAATTGATTACTAAACAAAGAAGAAGCAATAAATGTGAAAAAACTTATTGATTTTTTCATTTCCCAAAATTTTTAGTATTTTTGCAAATATAGAGAATGAAACATTCTCTCTCATCTAATTCCTTATTTTAAAGAATGAGACAGGGAAACTGTTGCAGTGAAAAGGGGATCCATATTCCTTTAAATAAAGAAAATATATGAAATTGATATGCTGTTAGAAATGCTCAAAAAAACTAAACTGTTCATGCGCATAGTGGGTGTTGCATCCTATATTGGCAATCAAGAATTGAGTGTGGCAGAGTTTGATTTCTTTATTTTCCTGTAAAATAATTGGTCCATTATGATTGGCTAGATCCTGGCTAAGCCTATGCTTCTATACTTTGTTAAACTTCGGATGCATTTATTACAATAAATTCATTTGTTTTACTATTCAAAGAAAATGTTGAAAATGAATCAAATTTTGATTGGATAAGAAAACATTCTACTCAGAGAAAATCTTGAAAACAACAACATTTATGTTATTGGCATCCAGAAATACCATCAAATAAAATATAATCATTAGTTTTGCAACGACATCTATAATTTGTGTTAAAATTTTGAGAAAAGCACCAAAAAATTCACTATAGTTAAGGGTCTGGACTGATTTGATTACTATAGTTTTGAATGATTCCAATTGCATCACTAAAGTCATAATTTGTGCCCAAATTAGTTACTAATATTACAGTTTGTTACCAAATATGTCATTAGCAGTTAAAACTAAAACGGTAAATGCAGGAAGTTGTTATGTTTGAAATCTTAAGGATACTAATGTAACTTTTAACAAACTTCAGAAATTTTATATAATTTATCATTTTCATTTATTTTATGTGCACTGTTGAGTCTACCACTAGTGATAGAGGTGATGTTAGAGAATGTAGCATTGGAAATAATTTTGTAAATAAAAAAAATGCGATACAAAGAAGTAGATAATAAAAAATACACCGATATTGGATAAATAAGTTTCATTTGATCAAGGTTCGAGTTATCTGTAGTATTAGAATATGATAACTAATTTGAATGTCATTTCTAGAGGGGCTAGTGGTAAATTCGGTGAAAGATAGAGGTGATTGTCCAAAACAAAATGAAAATGATATATTATACATAGTTCCTGAAATTTTTTAAAAGTTACATAAGTACCCTAAGATTTCAAAATCAATAACTTCTCATGTTTCTTGTTAGGTTTTTAATAGTTGATAGCATATTCGGTACCAAACTATAACATTAATGATCGATTTGGGTCCAAATTGTGACTTTAGTGATTCAATTGGAATTACTCAAAATTATAATGACCAAATCGGTCCAAACTCATAATTATGATGAGTTTTTTTGTACTTTTCCCTAAAAATTTTCATAAATTTTCAATTTTACATGTTAATTGCTGAAACTTTTCCCAAATAGCCGGCCGATTCCAATATATAAGTAGCATAAAGTTTACATATTTTATGAGCCGATTGGGTCTTAGCTCAATTGGCATGCAGACCACTAATTCAATGTGATAAGCCAGGGTTCAAATCCTGATTTGTGTAAGAGATTACTTCTCTTTATAATTAGTGAGTGGGGTGTAGGGTAAACTAGGTTTATAATATCTCTTGTACCCTTATGATCTTATAAGTTGTAACATTCTAGTACGAAAGAACATATTTTATGAATTAAATTAGTCGAAGTTATAATGGCTGATCTAACTTTAAAGAAAAATTTTGCTACTTGCTAACCCTTAACGCCTTCAATTTTTGTTCAGTTCCCATGCAAAAACATGATCCAAAACATAAAAACAAGTACAAATCAATAAACCAATACGATCAATCCTAACAATTAAGTCAATTACTAAATTCGATATATTGGCGCTAAAAATTATAAAATCCTTTTGCTATTTCCTGTTTTACCTGCAGCATCATTCACTTAACAAATAAAGATCAATCTCTTCAAATCACAGTTATTGATAAATTAAATGATTTAATTGAGAAGAGAATTCTAACTATTTCTATTATTTTAACCAAATATTTTATTAACGGCGGAGTTATGGGAAAGCATGGATGAATAAATTAATTGGGGTTGTTAGGGTGAATAAGTGATAAGTAGCTGGAAAAAGGAGCATATATTAGAAAAGTATTAGTCTTACAGCTCAAACGTCATTATTAGAAAAGCAATGTAATAATATTACGTAGCACCCGAATGGGAAAAAAGTATCGTAAAATAATACGAGTTAGGTTAGCTCCGAGTTCTTTAGATTAGCAAAATTCATGGTAACTAATTCTTTTTAACTTTTGCGAGTCTTTTTTTAATGTTATTTTTATCAACTGCAACACATATGGTACCTACTATAGAAATATGGCATTAATGAATAGAGATTTTTAACTTTATTCAGCTCATGTGGTATCACAACGTGAAAACAGGACTCTCTTGAATAGAGAGCGAATTTATCTAAAAAATAAGTATAAATTTATAAAAGAACAAATAAATACTAATAAAAGAACAAATAACTACTAACAAAAGAACAAACAACAAGTTTATTTAAAGAAAAAAATAAGAATTTATAAAAAAAACAAACAACTATTCATAAAAGAATAAATAACTACTGAAAAAAGAACAAATAACTACCAATAAAAAAAGAGCTAATTTATCTAAAGAACAAGCAAGAATTAATAAAAGAATAAACAATATTTATAAAAGAACAAACAACTACTGATAATAAGAACAAATAACTACTAATAAAAGAACAGACGGCTAGTTTATTTAAAAAACAAACATGAATGGATAAAAAAATAAATAACTAATGATAAAAATAAATAAATAACTACTAATAAATAACAAGCAATAACTAATAAAAGAACAAGCAACTTGCAGTAGAGTAACAAAGAGCTACAACTAAAAAAACAAACATCTAGTTTATCTAAAAGAATAAAGATAAATAGATAAAGAAACAAATAGTTACTAATAAAAGAACATAAATTAATTTATATAAAATAAAAAACATATAACATTAAAGGAAGAATCACAAACTAATAAAAAAATAGAAAACTACTAATAGGAAAATAAATAACTATTATTAAAAGAATAACCAAGAATTGATAGAAAAAATAACCAGTGACTTAAAAGAATATAAAGTTGAGCCAGGAAAAATAAATAGTTATTGATAAAAAAATAAAAAATTGAGCCAAACAAATTTGTTCCTTTATCAGTTTTATCTATTTTTTTATTTGTTTTATTTGTTTTTTTTTTCAAATTTTATCCGTTCTTTTATTTATTTTAATAAACTATTTATTTTTTATTCTATTATTATTATTATTGTTATTATTATTATTATTATCTATTTGTTCTTTTATGAGTATTACTAGTCTTTTTAAATAAATTAATTTTTGTTTTAACAATACATATTTTTTTAGGATTCCTATTTTTTCTTTTAAATAAAAAAATAAAACTGGAAAAAGGGTAAAAAAAAATGAAGCTGTAAAAATAAATTAAAAAAATAAAAAAATAAATCTGGAAAAAAATTTAAAAAATTTCAAGAGAAACATAAAAATGATACTGCATAAAAAGAAAAAAAATGGGAAAAATGAAAATTAAAAAAAGGGAAATTTTGGAAGAGAGAAAAAATCCCCTAGTCCCCATGGCGATTCATACCCATGACCATACATTTCCAACGCACATGCCCTAACACCCCCACCAAATGCAGACGTTTGAGGGGTTGCTGGAAAAATAGTATAAAAATATATCGTATTTATGGTGGCCTGATTGCCATTTTTCTGAGACGCAAGGTCAAAATGAAAATTATTAAATTTTCTAGGGATGGCGCATGGCGTAAGCCCGGCTCACTTAATAGTTACGCCTTGATATCCAAACCTACAAGAAATAGGTTAAGAAAACAAACAGACAAAAAAAAAAAAAAGAAACATGCTAACAAACTAATATATTATTGGATTAACATACGAACACATGTGGACTAATAAACTATCCAGGTATAAAATATAGATGATAACTAGCAAATGAAAAAAATAAAAGATACCATCACTCAGTCCATTATTTATACATGTATCACCACCAATGTATCAATCACTTTTTACATCCTACTTTATCCATTATCACCTAAATGAACCATCTGGATCTATCCACTTTAGAATGTCAGATAAGCCAAACAATATTTCTGCTAATAATAAAAAAAAAAGTTTTATGGAGGGGGAAGAAGAGGAGGAAATGGAGATAAGGTGGATGAAGTTGATTGATCAGATTGAATAATAAAAATAAATCAACCGACCAGACTTAGATTAATATATAAACTGGTTCGGGGCGCAGAGAAAAGATTATTAAGATGATGCGAGTTCTTGGTGAAGAGCAACCACTAGGGTACGAGCAAGTTTTTGTTCCCAATCAAGTTCTTAACCTACGCAAGTTAATGTGAGTAGAAAAGGTTTTGATACATTAAGAGAGTTTAAATTGAAGACATTGTGTATAAAACACACATGCTTATGAGGAAGATATCACCTTTGACATGCGATCATAACTTTAAGATATTAGTCTTTATCTATAGGGTGGAGAATACACCTGGGTGCACTAAAAACTGTCATCTCATTTCTTCTTACCAGTTAATCCCACAACAATTCAACTAGAAGATATAGTTTCTTGGTATGTATATTGTTGGATCTCTAAGTAATTATTTGCTTATAGTAGAATTGCAATGTGAAACTTGGTAAGTTGCTATTTTATTGGCATTATTTATGAACAGCTTGTTATTAGTATTAAATTCTTAAATGATTTATTAATAATGGAGATGGATTTTTAAATTGTTAAAGCCTAAAGCAACAATTATAATTCATATACTACATCGGTTCTTTACGTTGAACATGGGAATTTGGATGTGAGGTTCGTAGTTTCAATGGGCCATGTCGTCCAAAATAGGATGGTGGGCTAGTGAATTAATTGGTTGCTTGATTGGATCTGGGCTAGAATTGGTGGGCCATAGGTGGGCTATAACAGGGTAATGGGTTAATAGGACATGACTGGTTATGTTTGATCTTTGAATATTTGGTCTCCGAAACCAAACACCAAACCTAATACATAGAAGATATAGATGTTAGGTTGAAAGATAAGCACAGGCTACAGCACTCCTTGATAAATAAATAATAACGAATACTTAAGAATTCAAGCAATATAGCATTTAAATAAAGTTCTGAGTTCAAGTGATAATTTTATTGGGCCTACCAATCCACTAAAATTAATGAGTTAGCTCATATCATCAATTTTTAGTCCACCTAGGCCCAGATTAACATCAAGTGGTTGGTCAATTTAGGGGGAATTAAGTCACTTGCCACTTGAATCAATAGGTGACGATGCAGTGATCTCAGTATGACGTCTTGATGTTAGAGAGTGGGGCTACACACACGAGCATACTATAGGGAGTGAGTCTTCACCTTCAAAAAGATTCTTCGATTCTCAAATAAGTAGAAATTCTCGGTAAAAGGTAAATACCAAATAAGTGAATAATTATAGTTTTTATATAGGTCTTCGAATTAGTGACCTTAGATTTAGGACTATTCGTAAAGACAGCCATTTTCCATAGCCTCTAGATCGTTGGATAGCTGGCCTCCAGTGGGGCTCATAACTCATAAGCGACTATTTTTCAAGAAAAAGAGTCATGATCATTTTGTGAGAGTTTTATTTGTTGATAAACTGTTCCAGTTACTACAAATAATTCTTATTTAAGTTTTTAGAGTATATACAATCATTATCTTAGACATGAAAAGCTGAGAGTATAAGATAACATACAAAGCAGCCCCTAATTTCTTAATAAAACTTTTAAATAAGTAGCTAGGTTTAAAAAATATTAGGTTTATCACTAAAATAAACAGCATCGAATGTCATATCAGCATCTTCCATTAATTCAATAAAGTTTCACAAGTTTTATGACTAATAAAGTTAATAATTTTAACGTTTGAGGGCTTGTTTAAAGAGCTTTAAAATTATCTTGGTAAAACTTAAAAAGCTTTAAGGCCGAAAACGCTCTTCCCGTTCCCCTCTTGGACTCTCGTTTGTTTTGTAGAGATACCTTTTGGATTTCCTCCAAACGTCCAAGCACATGTAACTTGCATAATCCAACCATTTTTGCATGCAAAAAGACTACTTTTATGGTCACGTGAAATCAAGGCCTCTGTTCCTAGTGGTCGAGAAAGGGACGGAAAATTGTTTTACCTCATACCAACCGGTGGCCCTTAAAAAATTCTAATTGGGAGCCACTAATCCCCAAACTTCAATTATTAACCCACAAAACCGAATATATATATATATATAAAGGAATTAAAAATTAACCCTAAAAATACCGCATGGACCCAACATAGACTGGGCCAATTAGGAAACAGGAACAGAATACAAAAATCTCACTTGAAAAATTCTAAATGCACTGAATTGAGTAGCAAATATATTACTCCCCTATCTCAAAACTTTTACTCCATTTATTTCCAACAATTAATCTAGAATTTTTTATTTTTAACATTTTAATATATAAATAAAAAATCTTTATATATGAATGCTAAATCAAGATATGTAATTTTTAAATATCTTTTTAATTTTTCTAACAAATAATAATATAAATAAATTCAAGTAAAAAATATTCAAAAAAATCAAATAGAGCAAAAGTTTTAGACAGAGAGAGTAATACAATCCCATCATAATTAGTACGTGAATCAGGCATGCGGTAAATTGGTTAATTAATTTTAGTTGGAGATTGGATGTAATACAACAATATGTTTTTATACAAAACAATAGGATAAAAAACAAAGAAGTAGTTTCACTAATTTAAATGAGGTGCCTTAGATGGGTGTGAAAAATTGGCTTTAGAGACTTTAAAAAGATTTGGACAAGGTTAAGAATCAAAAGAAAGGGCAAAGATGACTGGATTTTAATCAAGATGGGTGATTTTGAAAAGTGAATTGAAGAGATTGAAACGGATAAAAAAACTTATGGATGTTGGGGCTTGGATGCTAAGGATTTGGGCATAAATCTTGTAATATCTCGATTGTCTATGGGTAGTTTAAGAATTATTGATGAGGGAGAGTTCAAGGGTTCTTATTATACTATAGACCAATATTTAATTAAACATGCTAAGCTATCCATAATTCCCCTGTATATAACCATAACCCAATAAAAAAAATGGACTATGAACTAATTTGCACCTGGGCCAAAACTCATCCTTACTCTTGAAAATCTACCTTTGCCATCACCTCTGCCTCCAAAGAACCGTTACTGCCTTTAGATCTTGACGTCATCATCCATCTCAAGATCTCACAGCTGTGTTCGCCTTCAAATCTTGCTATCTTTCGCTGCTCCTCACCTCTGAATCACTGTCGTTCATTTCCAAATCTCAGTGTTGTCGCTTGCTAGATTATGTTGATCGTTGTCTCCTGGTCATGTCGCTCGTTACTTCTGAACCACAAAAGTGTCAACAATAAAATGAAATTATGTCTAATATAATATGTCAAACTGTCTGCAAAGTAATATAAAAATAATTTATTATAATGAGAAATTAAAAGTGTATAAACCAATAAGAAAAAGTGTCTAATTGAATATTAAAAAATGTCTAGAGAAATATGAAAAATTGTTTTACTAAACAACTTGAGAATAATTTGTTATTTTTAGAAAAATAACTGCTAAAATAATTAAAAAAAAGTATTTGAACCAATACAAAAAAGTATTTGATTGCAATATTGAAAAATGTCTAAAGAAATATATAAAAGTGTTTGACTAGATAACTTGTAAATAACTTGTGAACAATTTTTTTTTTTTAGAAAATAAAAGTTTGAAATAATTTTAAAAAATGGCTAACTAAATATGTAAAAGTGTTCAAATAATAAGGAAAAGGTGTCTAAATATTTAAAGAATTGTTTAAATAAAGGTATTTGATTTAATGAATAAATAAGTGTTTAAATAAAAATTTAAAAATTTCTAAAGTGCAACACAAAAGTGTTTGAATAATAACTAATAAAAAAAATTATTTTTCTTTTGAAAAACAAATCAGTCTTTGCGATCTCTCATCCGCCTCTACTCTCTATCTATCATCTCTCATCCCTTCACAGCCACAACCTCCTTCCATAGTCGGCACCTACGTCCACAGCCATTGCTGCCTCTCTCCACAATGGCCCTCCCTCCATGTGTGTTTGCCTCACCCATCCACCTCCTCAACTTTCCCTCATTGTTTCTTTCACATCGCCATTTGTCTCGTCACCATTGCGCCTCCTCTCCTCAGATCTCATCGTCTTGCCTCAGATCATGCTACTTCGCCTCTGGTCACGCCACCTTACCTTGGTGTTTATTCAATGTGATTACAACGCTTCGCCTCTCCTTGGATGTGATCATTGGCATTTGGACAGAGATGAGCGCCTCCTCGTCTCAATTATCATTAGATGTAATCGCGACACCTTTCATCGCCTTGCCTCTGAATGTGATCGTCAGCACCTGGACAAAGATGAAAAGTGTGGAAGAGAATGAAATTTAGGATAAGGGGCAGGTTTGTAAAATTACCTCCTATGTCTAATTAGACATATGCTCACCATATATAACCTTTCATGTTCAAGATATATTAGGGTCATCAAAATAGGATATTTTGCAGTTAGTTCTAGTTGAGGATTGAAGCTACTTTGAAAAATGGGAGTTTTGAATTATAATAATTTTTTTAATAAATATTTATTTTTACCGTTCAAATACTAAGTTATTAAAGTTAAAGAGAGAGATACAAATCACATAATCAATGGCTTGTGAAAATGCATCCAACAGCCTCAAAAGTTAGAAAATTTTATTCTCAGATTTTTCTAAGTTGTATAATTTTGGAGATTCGCAACTTATACTAGACCTAGATCTAATTTAATACAACGTTTAGGTTTTCCAAAGTTTTGTTAGGCTACCTTTTTCTTTTTGTTTATTGGGTGGCCGAAACCCTATCACCTTCCAACAACATAAAGAGGACAAATGATTTCTTGAGCAAAAGATCACAATCACAGGGACGACAATAGCCAAAACAATGTGGTTAGAAATTTCGGTTGAAGATTGTGGTGAAACAGGATTCTAAGTAAGATTTTAATTAAAAAATTCTTTTCTACAGATTTTAAACCGCCCTTGCCAAGGTAGCTGGTAACTACTACTGACCTAGAACACGAAGTAGGACAGCCCCTGGGAAGCACAAATTAGGTCTATAGTCTGAGCACAGGATTTTTCAAATTAAGGATGTACCAAAGTTATAGTCAGAAGCTAAGATGTTCTGCAAAAACATAGGAAAACAATCAAAGAACACATTTTTCATTGCAAACTTGACGAGAGCATTCACAGCTTTATTAGTTTCGATCGATTGATGATGAAGTTGATGAATGTTCATATTTTTCAAGATATCATACTTGCAACTCAAGACAATATTTAGTAAGTGGGTAGGATCAAATGTGTTAGATAAGACCAAATACATTTAGCTAGAAAGCGGGCCCAAATTGATGGTTTTATAACAGGTTAACGCGGGTCAGTTAAGCTAAAACTAATCGGCTTTATGTATATTTTTGATAGCTACAAAAATGAAGATAATGCAATTTTTTCTTGGAGCATCATTAATGGTTAATTTCACAATTAAGCTTTAAATTTTGAATATTTTAACTAGATTTGATTGAAGTTGTTATCAAAAAACTTTATTAGACAAAAGGGTGAGCATTATTTGAATAAAACTGAAAAACTGAAATGATCGATTATATTTGGATAAAAATGATTTGATTGTTTTTCAAATATAGTCAGTTTGGATTAAAATTGAATTTCTTGTTGAATTATCTAATTGGTTATTGATTCTTACACATGAACCTGAATAAATCAAATAATAATAAATATTTTACTATTATCCATATTGACCATACAAATGTAAAGCAATTTACTTCTAATTTTAGACTGTATCTTGTTGGTCATTCTTTGATTTTGGCGAATGAGATGTAATATTTTGAATATTTATCACATTTTTTTTAATTACAATATGTTTAGGTCTTAAAAAATGAACCGAATAAACTGAAATATAATTTGGATTGTCTGGATCAATTTTGACATGTGATTCTAACAGTTTGGATATATTTTGTAAATACCGAAAATTGATCTGATCATTAGATATTGATTGTTTCCAAACCAAATCAATCCAATAATCACCATTAATTATATATGATCCAAATTGAATGCTAATTTCTTCAATTTTCAAACAATTACCGAAGTTTGGGGTAGGCTAATTAGTAATTACATTCAATTTTTGAAAAGAAAAAACCAAATTAAATTTTTGGTCCGCAGATCAATCAAATTGTTTTTGTAGGATCTTCTTCTTCCCCCATGTGAGTACATTTCGTCGGCTTGCAAAAGTTGCAGAAAATACAAGAACACTACTGGGTCATCTTCCACGTGGCGTGATGGAAAATGGCCACGTGGTGTCTCCCTCGGATTCTCTTTGGATTGAACTACAATAATGAAAGTTAGATCTACTGTCACTCTGTTTGGAAGTTATGACCAAACAAGCGAATCCTCTCTCTTCTCATGTTTCCTTGCACTTTGCACTGCCAATATATATAGGGAAAGTTACAAAAAACCCCCTGTGATTTGGTCAAACCTACAGTTTGCCCCCTCTATTTTGAGAAACCTACAGTTTGCCACCATGTTTTTTATCCTGCCTGATAACAACTTCTGAAACTGTATTTAAACTCTACGATAATCATCTTGCAGTAATTTCAATCTGTCTAGTATTTTTTTTATAGCTAATAGACATTTTAAACTATCAATTTTTCCTTTCTGTAAATGTACTTTTCCACATGTAATTATACATCAGTATTTTTTAAAGGTCGGTTTTCTGTGAAAAAAATATCAAAAATCTTGAAATTACTAGAGCATTATTACCATATAGTTTAAATACAGTTTTAGAAGTTGATATTGGGTAGCATAAAAAATATAGGGGGCAAACTGTAGGTTTAACCAAACCATAGGGGGATTTTTGTAACTTTCCCATATATATATATATATATATAGAGAGACAGAGAGAGAGAGAGAGAGAGAGAGAGAGAGAGAGAGAAGTACACCAAAGAACAACACACTATTACATGCTATTACTGTAATTAAGAAAAGAGAATATCAAACTTTAAACACTGTTTAAACATTGTTTAGGAAGTGGGAAAACTGGAGTTCAAATTTCAGACTTTCTCAAATATTCATTGAGCCTAACCATTATGTTAAAGGGTACGGGAATATATATGTATGTATATATGTGTATATATATTAATTAACATGGTAGCTGGGTAAAAAGTGGTGAATAAAACAACGAGACCTGTGCGGGGTTTAACGTAGTTTTGTTGGTAATTTCTTTTTTGGGATGAAGGACTACATTTCAATTAGGACCCAAGTTATATAAAGCAGCCTATTTAATACATGAAACCTATAAAAATCATTTAATGAAGAAATGTATGCATGAAGGTCCGTAAATGAGAAAAACATTAATTTATTACTGGTAATTTTAACATATTCGACCTAAATTTACAACCAGTCAACCATTAATTTTCTCACCAAGCGGGAATCAAATTCAATGATATGAACTAAAACAGCCAGAAAAATCCGTTTACTGGTAAGTTTGTTAGCCCATTAAATCCATGAAATATTTATTACTGGAGTTTTATACGTGTGTCGAGATTAATAGCTTGCTATTTTATCTAAAAAGAAAAAAAAAGTCAAAAATAACAAAGAAATCACTAATGTTTGGGATTGGCTCAAATCAGCCACTAATATTTTTTTTACCAAATTAACCACTAATGTTATTTAAATGAATAAATAAACAACTAATGTTACTTAAATGACCCAATTGATCCACTAGACGTTAAAATCTAATAAAAAATTTAAAAAATTCTTCACCATCTTTCTAAAATTTTTTTGATACTTTTAGTTTAAAATAATCTAAATACACTACTTTCATTGTAGCAGTAGGAAATCTACTAATACTTTGATCAACTGTGGAGTATTCTCTCTCTCTATACTCCAGAGTTGATATCTAGAATCTCGTTATCGACTCTTGTCTCTACTTTTGTATACATTAGATTTCATATCAATAATAATACTATGTATCATGAAATGAGAATACAGCCTCAAAGTTGAAGTCATTGCCATGGACAGTAGTAGTGGCTAAGAAGGATGATTTCTCAACCTCAATTAGCCAAAATAATCGTATTATGAGTATTATATCATTTTGGTAAAAGAAAGAATTTATTAAGAATTATTTAAATATAATATTTCACATTTTAATAGAAGATAAAAATAATGAAATAAACCACTAATTTTTCTAATTCTCTTCATAAATAACAAAATAAACCTCCATTATTTCCAAGTTTATCCACAAAATGCTAACCCTAGTCTCCATAAAATGTTAAATGAAATATTAAATTTAATGGAGAATGATGAATTTGATTTATTTAAAAATATTAGTGGTTTATGCAATCAAAAAACAAACATAAGTGGCCTAATCGGCCAACAAAAAAACTTTAGTAGTTTATTCATTATTTTTTACCTTAGAACAAATGGAATATCTCATCTTAAAATGAAATATTCCAACAAACTATCTTTAAGTGCCCAATTTGAACTGACTTAGTAACTTCAATAGTTTATTTGAGCCCAAATATTCATTAGTTGCCGAATCGAGCTAAATAAAAAAAAATTAGTGGTTTATTTATTATTTTTGCCAAAAAAAAAAAATAGAATCACTCCACTGACTTTTACCTTTTCGTAAAAGAAATTAAGAAAGGCCAAATGAAGTACTTGGCTTATCTTAGCATTTTTTAACGAGATTTTTTTTCGCCCTCAAATGGTTATTTTTGCTCTATATCTTCAAAAACTTTCACATTAATTTATTTGAAACAATTATTTAAGATTTTCTTTATATAATGTTGAAAGAGAGAAAAATTGTGAAAATGTTGTGCTTCCAAAAACCTTGCTCTTTGTCTACTGGTATCCTTTTGCATTTAAAAAAGAGCAAAATCTATTATGGGTACCCTAGTTTTTTTTCCCTAATTTGGTATCTTACCTTCAAATTGTCCTAACAAGATATTTTATCTCTTATTGAACGTCCTATCTGGGTACTTTCTATTAATTTTAGAGTTATGTCTAACGGAAATTATTAATGTGGCATAAAAAAATAATAAAATAACATTAGTAGTCCTCAAACTGTTAAAATCACTAATTTGTAACCCTTAAACGTCTACTCAACTCAATTGTATCCTTGAAACCCTAATCTCTACTACCAACCACTAGCCTAGCCGCCCTGTAACCAACCCCACTGTCGACGGGCCACACAGCCCCCCAACCGACCGCTCGAATCCCCTAGCCCAAAGACCTAAACTCCTTAGCACCGCCGTTTTACTCCATTACTTCACTGTGACAACCCTTAGCCCGAATCCTCTCCATTTTTCCTCCACCGCCACTACTTGCTCCTCGCTTGTCATCACCGTTGCTGCATCTACTACTTCATAAACTACTGCATCTACCGCTGCCCCACCCCCGTAACCCCATCCTTACTCCTCTACCTGAGATTCGATTTAAGAAATTCAATTTAAGATAGGAGCAAAATTCAATTCGAGTATGCAAAATTGAGAGGAGCAAAAGCACAGGGAATCCCTTTTCATTGATGAGTCGATTGATCAAAATCCCCACAAATCCTTATCAAGTTACTGGCATCGAAATTGCTACCTCCACTGTTCTAAAGACTGACAAATGAGCGAGGAGGGAAGCCTGGATCTCCTCCAACCATCTTGGTTCACCTTTCCTCTCTGCCTTGGTCTTCACCATTGCTTCGTCCTCCCAACTTTGATCCATGTTCATCTAAATCTGGCCATGGTTTGCAGCAATCGAAAGGAGGCTCTAAGTTCTAACAAATGCGACAATTTGACATTCTGGGTTTCAACAATAAAGACTTTAGGTTTTGATGTTCAGGGCAATTGGATGAAGGCTTTAGGCTTGCAACAGTCGATGGACGTTTTGGTTTTGAACGATGGAGGATTAAGCTTGTGGCAATTGGATGGATGTTTTTGTTTTCAAATTAACTGGTTTTATTTGAAAGGATTTTAGTAGTTAGAAGGTTAGATTTAAAATGTTAAGATTTAAAATTGTTGATAGAAAAAAAAAATCACAAGTGTTATTTTACAATTTATTTTAATGCTTTTTATGCCAAACCAGCATTTTTCGATAGACATAACTTTGAAATTAATAGAAAGTACTTAAATAGAATATGCGACAAAAGGTAATGTATATCGCTAGGACAACTTGAAGGTAGGGTACCCAATTAGAATTTAAAAAAAAAAACTGAGGTTCCCCTAGTAGATTTTGTTCATTTAAAAAATAAGTAAATAATTGTCCATCACCATAATAGATGTATCATATATTATTAGATTCATATAGGTAATATCAATAACACATATCTAATGGTATATAGAGCGTTACCTTATTATTAAACCCAATGTCTGGTTGAGTTAATTGAGGTTTTAGCTTCCTAACTCTCGAATCAATAATTTGAACCACCTCTTCACCATTTACATTGAAATGATAAGTTCTAATAGTCATGAAATAACACACGATGCTTTTAGGTTTTGAAAAATTGGCAACTTTTCCTATAATTATTACAAACTCTCAATTTTTAATTATAAAAAATTCTGAATACTAAAAAAGACAATACCTTATTTGTCCTTCACATTTACCAAAAAAAAAAAAGTTTAGATAAAATAGTATATAAATAACCAGAGCCGTCGAATTTTAAAATCATAAATTTACAACGTCTCTCTGCAGAAGACCAGGCGACCTGCGCGCAGGAAGCGCGTCCTGCCCCCTTAAACGACGTCGTAGTAACCTCCATGCAAACGCAAACGCAAGTAGTACGTTGACCGTGTAAAAATACGTATAGTCTCAGTATATCTACGCCCTGCTTTTCGTCTCAAAACAAACAGCGTCTTCTTCTCGCTCCAAGCTCCCTCTTTTCCTCCGGTTCACATCCACACACACTAGCACACACACACACACACACGACGATCTAAACCCAGAATATATCTCGTTTCTTGTTTCTTAAACAATTGCAATTTCTGTTTCAAGGCAGTAGACGAGAAAAAGAAAGGATTTTTTTTCGTTGGATTTGTTTCAGAGTGATTTTGTGTCGATTTTTCGTTAATGGGTAGGTTTTAAAGATGAAGTTTACTGGGAAGCCGAGCATACCAGACGCATTTTCGAGTAAGAATCCGTCGGGCTCAGATATCAGACCAGTCGCTAGGAGGAAGACCCGAAATCATAGCTTGACCCGAGTGAGTCGGGTCGGTGGCCTGGTCGGCCGGCGGAGTAGACCCGAGACGCCATTGCTGAAATGGAAGATCGAAGATAAAGAAGGGGATAGAGGGAAGTGCGTCGCTGCTGAGGAGGAGGAAGATGGCTGCCGGAGAGGTGGTCGTCGGCGTCGGAAGAACGAAGCTCCGGCAGTTTCGGCGAGGAAACTTGCAGCTGGACTATGGCGGCTGCAAGTTGCAGACCCTGTTCCGGGCTGTGACAGAGAGCGGAGGAGAAGAGACCAGGCAGGGTTTCAGGTGATTTTTCTCTTTCCGGGTTTTGGAGATTCTGATTTCTAAGGGTTTTTTTTTTTTCTGGGGATTTTTCTTTCTGGGAACGAGGTTTGCTTAGGAAATATCTAGCATTTTGTTGCTTAATATTCAAGTCTTATTAGTTGCAGTTGATGCTGATCTTTGTAGCTTCATCATTGCTCTAGTTTTCTTTAATTCTTTGCTGATTTTTTTTCCTTTTATGACTTGGTTTTGAATAAGCAGTGATTGCTTAGTTATTCCAAGCTGAACTAGTTGATCCAATTGATTCACGTCGTTTTTTTCCTATTGTTGAAAATCTGGCATTCTCATATAAATGGCAAGATTCCTGCACGCTGGTCTCCATTTCAGCTAGAGGTCGGGAAAGTATCTAAATCTGTTATCTTCACATCTTACATATGATTCTCACTGCTTATTGTTCTCTTGCTCTAACTAGTTCTTTCTTTATGGTCCTAACTTTACCATTGGTCACAAGGGCATGTGGTTATGTTGTCCTTCTAGGTGTTTTGTTGATTTTCAGACTGGGGATCACAAAATTTTCAAATAGATAATTTTGGAGATAATGAGAGACATATACCAGAGAGATATGTCTACTGGAACTCATTCATTTGTTATGTTGTTTTGCAGTCGGGTGATGGTCATGATGGCTTGGATATGCGGTTTCTCTATCATCCCAATGACAAGATTTATGGTATAGAAGTGAAGGATCCTTTCCAAGGCCCTAAGTCTACTTGTGGCACGAAGAATGGACTCCTGCATAAGGTATGCTGCGATCATGTTAATATGTAATGAATCTTGGACTGTTCATGACTCCATTAAGTTGGAGAGCATTGATGAGTGCAACATAGAATGTTATTCACTGTTCATTAGTGCGCCAGAAGGAAACTGCCTTCTTTGGGACCCATCATTGGGGGGATCCTTGTCATAATTCATTTTGCCATATTAAAATGCTTGTTTCCAATATGGTTAAGGTTCTGCTAAGAAATGTTGTTCTTCTTTATTTTTGGTATGTCAGGTTTTAAGGTTTCAATTTCCGTGTTACTTAAGGAATTGGATCTGCTATATTGGAAATTTAATAACATCCATATTGCGGATGACCGTACTAATTCACTAGGCTGTCCAGTAGAAAATCCAGAAAGAAAGTCTTTCATCGTTTTATATGAGAAGCTCATAGATCCCGAAACTAGAAAGGAGTATATTCACCAGTTGACATTGGATGAAATTGGTAAAATCCTTAAAAGGGACAACAACGTGATAATTCTTGAAAATGATGTCTTTCTTTGTCAATTTATTCATAATCTCAAGTTTTTTCTTATGGGGTGTGTTTGACTAATTGTGAGAATTTGTTAGTGGCATATAGGAGTAATTTTTTCTTTGTCCTTTTGAGTTAAACTTTCAGTGTGTTAATATTTTTGTGCCATGCTGTCCCATTAAGCACTGACAGATAGTAATTGAAATATTTTCATGCAAGGAGTAGCTCTAAGCTGTGATCTGGGTGTTTTCTTAAATATCGTATACAGCTATGAATTTCAGCATAGTAAATAATAACAGAAAGTAGGGGGTGAGGGGTGCAATATTTTCTTTTGCGTCTATTTTTCTAATCCTTGCATACTTATACCTTGCAATGCTTGTATTATCATCTTTTCTGAAACTGTTTTGTTTTCTTAGGTTGAGCCTTCAATTCAGTTTTCGAACTCAGCAATGGAGGGAGCAACAAAGTGGGATCCTGTCTGCTTGAAAGCAACAAATGAGGCACGCCACATATACAATAGCATGAAGCGGATTGACCAACAAGTAACTGCTGTATCAATAGTTGCTGCACTTGAAGTTGAGCTAGAGCGGGCTCAAGCCCGCATTGAAGAGCTTGAGGCCGAGCGTCGATCCTCCAAAAAGAAACTTGAGCACTTCCTGAGAAAAGTTAGTGAGGAAAGAGCTGCATGGAGGAGCAGAGAGCATGAGAAAATTCGTGCATTTATTGATGATGTAAAGGCTGACTTAAATAGAGAGAAGAAAAACCGCCAGAGGCTTGAAATTGTCAATTCCAAGCTGGTTAATGAATTGGCTGATACCAAATTATCTGCAAAGCGATACTTACAGGAGTATGAAAAGGAAAGGAAAGCCAGAGAATTAATTGAAGAAGTTTGTGAAGAGCTTGCCAAAGAAATTGGAGAGGACAAAGCTGAGGTGGAAGAACTTAGAAGAGAATCCATGAAGCTTCGAGAGGAAGTGGACAATGAAAGAAAGATGCTGCAGATGGCTGAGGTTTGGCGTGAAGAACGTGTCCATATGAAGCTGGTTGATGCGAAGGTAGCACTTGAAGAGAAGTACTCAGAGATGAATAAGCTAGCTGCAGATTTAGATATGTACCTGAAGACAAGAAATGTTGATATTGATGTGAGTGGAAGGAGAGAAGCAGAATCACTTAGGCAAGCAGCTGCTTCAGTTAATATCCAAGAGATCAAGGAATTTGTGTATGAGCCTCCTAATCCTGATGATATATTCTCTGTATTTGAAGATATTAATATGGGTGAAGTGAATGAGATGGAAACTGAACCATGCATTGCCTACAGTCCCGCAAGCCCTGCCTCAAAAGTTCACTCTGTTAGTCCTGATGTCAATGTGAACATTAAAAACAGTATTAAGCAACAGCCAAAGTTGTATGCTGATCAGAATGATGTTATTGAAGATGATGAGAGTGGATGGGAAACTGTGAGCCATCTTGAGGACCAGGGTTCAAGTTATTCGCCCAGGGGAAGCACTGCATCGGTGAACAAGAATCACTGGAATGGCAATTTATCAGGGAGTGAGACAGATTGGGAAGAAAATCCAAGTGGAGAAACCCCTGTTACAGAAATCAGTGAAGTTTGTTCAGCTCCTAGTAGACAGCCAAAGTTGTCGTCTATTGGAAGGATATGGAAATCAGGTCCTGCCGGGGAAAATTACAAGATATTTTCGCTAGCAGGCACTAATGGTAGGCTTTCAAATGCAAGGAAGTCAAATTGTGGTATCATGTCACCTGAACAAGGGTCAACTCATGGTGGGTTCAGCCCTTCTGACCTAGCAGGGCAATGGAGTTCACCAGACTCTGGTCATCCTCACATTGTACGAGGCATGAAGGGATGCATCGAATGGCCTCGTGGCGCACAGAAACACAGTTTGAAGGCAAAACTTTTGGAGGCAAGGATGGAAAGTCAGAAGGTGCAACTGAAACATGTTCTGAAACAGAAGATATAAGAAGATGAAAGTAGATTAAAGCTTGTTCAACGCAGACTTGAACCCGGCAGAAATGACTGATGCTAAGTAGCAGTTCACATATCCAAGAGAAGGCAACTGTTCTGCTAATGGCTGAAAACTGCTTAGCTGAAGCTGAGCTTAGGCAAAATGAGCCGTGACTGGTTAAACAGATTCTCATCAGCTCTCCATGCTCTAAGCCTCACAAAGGAAAGCATAGACAGATCGAGTGCCATCTATTCTGCTGCTGAGATGTTGGAAAGAATGACCTATAATTTAACATCCTTACTGTCCTGTCATTTGTAGCTGTAGTTTAGCCATTTAGGTTGAGGAACACACCTCTTTGTAATCTAGACGCAAATTATGCAATTTGTATTGTACCAAAATGATAACCTTCCCCTTAATCTTATATTAAATGCAGGGCTTGAATCACCCAATAATTGCTTTACATGTCAGTCTGGAGATGTCATTTACAGAGTATTTTGTAGTTTTTGCTTACAGGTATTGCACTACCCTTACACTGAAACATTAATTAGATAAGATCATTTCAGGGCTTTCAGAAAAAAAAAAAAAATTCTCTTTTTTAGAAAAAAAAGCAGAAACCAAAGGGCTTGCAATCCCCCTGTCTTGATTTACAATCTTTATCATGGGTTGAAAACACCATATTAAAAGCCATGAAAAATGATCACCATTCAATAATGGGAAACACCTTCGTATGAAGTAGTATCCAATATCACAACCCACATCAACAACAAAACCAATGCTAAATTTGTTGTCTTAATTGGGACAACATTCATTATACAACAGTGCCTGAGGTATATGAGACCATCTGATTGGTCCTCAATCAATTTAGATTGTTTTTAAGATTATCAGTTGACTTGCAAGTGAAGAAACGATTTTGAGTTTGCATGGAATATTTCTTCAAATCCTCCATCATCTGTACTCTTGAAAGTTGACATGACCAGTAGCTTGAGCATGTTCCACAGCTTCCTATCATTCAGAAAGAAAAAATTATGTAACTTGTGAAGCAAGCACAGCTACAGATTTGCACATATATCTACAGGTAGCATAAAATTTTTTAAAAATCTCTGTACCTTCTGCCCAACTACTCCTATTTGACACACCCCACATCGCAATGTGAAGTTGGCAGTGTCTGTAAATCTCCTTTTCCTGAAATAAAGTGGCTTGACTCAGAATTGAAGGATTTTACAGTTACAAGGAGTATAATCAGTGATGGCGCAATATATGGTTAGGCAGGAGATCTCATACAACCAACAGAATGATATGTAAATATCCAATGCTACAAGGCTTATAAGCAAACAATCAAGTTACGAATTGCCTGCATTGAAAACTGGAGACATGAGACCAATTCCAAAGGACTACCTCTGTTGCTCCTTGACAAGATTCAAGGCACGACCTTCAACAAGTCCAATGGTTCTATCCTTCTGTACAGGAAATATGGTCTGATCAAACTCCTCAGGCGCCCCCTCAAAAGGGGACATCTGCGACAAAAATGAAAAAATTAGAGACTATAAAGCCGAACTATAGAATTTAAAGCACAAAAGAATGATTAAGCATGATCAGACTAAAAATTTTATCCCTTAATAGTTCTGTATGCTTTTTAAATTCACTAAAGAATGAGTTGTACCAACTTCTGATGCCAAAACTAGATTATATAACACTTGAGATGTTCAAGCAGAAAGACAGTGTTATGCCTTGTACCTATCACTTTGTACAACGCATTTATCAGTGTCTAAAAAGACTGAGAAAAATATGGATAACAAACTATTGACTCAACTGTTGCTCAAAGAAATTCCTTCTAAATTCTCTAAATACTGTTCCAGTACATGGATGCTGAATCTCATAGTTAAAACAAAAAAAATTAAAATAGAAGATTTAAGGGAAACATACTGCAAGTGCATCATAGTGTAGCCCATCGTAGATCAACATGACTCTCTCTGAATAGTTCTTTTCCTGTTAAGCGGAGGATTAAGGGAAATTATTACTTCTAAATGAGATGGGGTCAATTTAGAATTAAAAGAAGAAAAGCCACCCCAACCTGGCCATACAGATCACACCGTGTTGTTTGAATGTCATAGGCAGCAATTTCTTGTCCATAGTAATCTGCTAATATTGAAAGCTCAATAGCACCTAAAGAATACAACATATAAAGTTGGTTTAGTGCTCTATTAACTTAATGACATCAAGTGCTTTACGAACAGAAAAAGGAATAGCAGAAAAAAAAAACAAAATTTCCATATTGTGAAAGGCAGATTCAGACTTGAATGAAAAAAGTGAATGTTCTCTAGGGAATTGCCTTTATTGAATAGGAGATACAGATGGGCTTTTTAGTGGATTCTAGAATCTATATCCTCTATGTTAGTGATGGAATCTAGCATGAACTGAAGGGGCAGCACTTTAGCTTTTGAGAAGATATGGATAGATCGGTGTGCACCTAGCAAAGCATTGCAAGGTGCAATTAAGTTCCTGAGCCACAACTCCCTGTCAGGACAGTAACCCAACTGAAACCTTAGTGGGCATTTTCATCTGAAAGTTTCTCTAAATGCCTTAAATGCCCATGTACTCAATTATATAACTTTTATTAGAAGGTTCCTTCTTTGGTGTTCAAAAGGAAAAGGAACAAAAAAAAAAGAACATGCTTGCTTAGATCATAAGTTCCTTAACGTGTTATAAAGAATACTGGATCACTGAGCGTGAGTTTAGGAGTAACAAGAACTGAAAGAAAAAAGAGAAATGGAATGCGAAAGAAAAGTTCATATCCCAAGTTGCAAGTGGATGAAACTTTGAACCAATACTGCTGAAATGTAGGACATATAATTTGCTTTTGCCAATGAATAGCATGAATTTACACATCCTTTACCATTCACTGGATTCCGGAAATTTATAACACCAAGAAATTGGGTGGAACTAGGTTAGGAAGCTTACATATTGATAATTAAATAAAAAGACGACCAAGATTGAAGATTTAGTTTCATCAAAGGCCGTCTAGTTTCAAATGTTCCAGACATGGAGAAAAATAAAACGAAGTTCTACATACCTCCCCACTTCTCGGAGTCAAGAATCCAAGCACAGTACTCTTCATTTTTTTTCCCAAGAAGCACCTCAGAATACTTTACTGGATCGCTTGCCACTGTTGCAGCTATAACCTTTAAATAGAAGTAGCAAGTTGTCAAAATTTCAAAATGATTTTGAGCAGGAAAGCCTCTTATGAGATCTTGTTCTTTGAAGACCTTACTTTCAAGAAACCATGTGAACCGCCACACAATTTGCGCATATTTACTAACCACATAAATTAAGACTAATGTATCTTGGGTCGCCCTTAATTTGATAAACTAGAGAGTATACATGTTTGTGAAAATAAAGTTTTGTTTATCTCTCTTTTTTAGGGTGGGCATACTTTACACTACCATTCTAGTAAGAGAAGTGAAGAATAATGGACATGGTAAGAGCATATCATATAGGCAGAAACCTGTCTCAACTCAGGAGCTTTGCTTTTATCATGATCCATGACATACCTAAAGGAGAAGAAACAACAAAAATTAGATTAATGTTTTCCCTTTCGGTAGGAAAAGTTAATTCACCCATATACCGAAGAACTACAATACACCCAGACATATCTTAAAGCATTAAACAACCAGCTAGAAGAGGCAATGCTTAGCTATGGGAATCTTGTAAATCTGAATACAAAAACTCTAGCTTAACTTGGTTAAAAATGATGGATACCACAGAGCCGTTATTTTGAAATTAGCCTAATATTATCATAAAAATAATTCACTCATATACCAGAAAACTACAAAACACCCACGCATATCTTAAAGCATTGCACAACCAGCTATAAGAGGCAACACGCAGTTAGGGAGATTTTGGAAATTTGAATACAATGCACTAGCTTAATTTGCTTAAATGTGACGGATTCCGAGCAGCTGTTATATTGAACTTGAAATTGGCTTAATATTACCATGAAATTATATCATTAAAACAAACAACACAGAGAAAAAGAACTCCTCAGGTTCAGGAGCTTGTAGCTTACCCGACAGCATTGAAAAGGCAACTGTTGTCTGAAGGGATGACCCTCCTAACAATAATCCCTTCCATGATCCAAGCAACCAGATTAATAATCACCTGAAAGAATTATTAGTAGTCACTAGAAGCTGAAGAGCATAAGCCAAAATAAGTTCTGTTATTTCGCTGAAAAGAAAGGCACCTCCCGATTTTCAATGATACAGAAGAGGAATGGATAACAGAGAAAATGAAATTTTGCTGATATGACATGAACAAGGCAGAGAAAGAATTGGTTTTTACCCCGAACAAATTTCTTCAACGTCAATACAAACCTTTCAACTACCAGCAAAACAAAATGGTACCCAAGAATATAAAAAAACTAAAGGCCAACCCAGAAATCCAAGAGACAAGAAATACACAGACCAGAATTCCAGATCTAGAAACGATTCCAAGACAGAATCTTTGAACCGCAAGAAACCGGGAAGATGCTGTGAAAGAAAAATGAAACGGAAAATGCCCAGACGGATGTAAATGAAGTAGAGAAAAGATTAGGTGGAATAAAATCTCACCAGTTGGAATATTAAATTGGTTGGTGCTATTGATAAGTTCGCAAGCAAGGGAAGATTTTTTTTTACCCCGACTCAGAAACTTGAAGAAGGTTCAAAATTCAAATGATATGGTCGTCAGGTTGTGTGTGCGTGCGTGCGTGCCTGGGCCGTGGGGTTCAACGCCCCCATTTTAAGGCAGGCACCGAATGTGACGGCGCACTGATTTTCAGATGCCTGTGTCATCTCCTGTTTCCGGTGCCCCTTTCGGTTTTGGGCAATGACCATTTAAATGCTTTTATTTTTCATTAGGGAAATAAAGAAGAAAAATAAGGGTAAAGACGTAAATTTATTACTGATATATTGGTCATAAAGCAATTTTGACATCAAACTATTTTTTTTTTTCAAAATTACCATTCATTTTTTCAATTAGAGAAATTTAACTATTGTCCCTAAAAAATGTCAATGACAAATTTTTGATAAAAAAAACATCAATGACAAAATTGCTTTATGGCCAAAGCAATAGTGCTAACATTGCTCCAATAGAAAACATGAATAATATATTTAAGACAAAAAGAGTTGAATGACAAAACTGTTCTATGGCCAAAACATTAGTGGTAAATTTACACATTTTCCCAAAAGATAATGAATCGACCTGAATTGGTTGTTTCAAATATGGCTTCCGTCCATGGCCAGGTTCAAGCGCCAATGAATTCATGAAAATTAGGCAACTTAAGAAGGTAAAATTGCAGCTTAAACCCTCTAGATTTCATGTGACAGACGCTTCATTTTGCCAATTTCCTATGGTAAGTCCTCATACTTTATATCTGCAATACTTCTGAGTATAAAAAAAATATCAAATTAATCTGAGCTGCCCATTGCGATTATGATTAATCAATTTTAGTTTTAAAAATTTGCTAAATTTTCTATTTTAATCATATAATTTTCCTTTTTTTTTATATAAATTCTACTTTCTTCGCCTAAAAAAGAATGAAACGTATTCATTTTTTGAATGTTCCAAAAAGAATGAAACGTTTTCCATTTTAGAAAGTTTTCAATTTCTAATTTATCTTACTACCCTCATTAAACTCTCATTACACAAAATCCAATAATTTTTTTAATATTTATTTAAACTCTTACTGCACAAAACCAAAAAAAAAAATTTATTCATTATTTAAATTTTTACTACACAAAGACTTTAATCTTCGTGCCTAGAGAAATGTTTTATCTATTATGGGACAGAGGAAGTATAATTTTACCAACATATATTCTATTAGTCCCAAAATTAGCTGGTTTTACAAGATTAAACACAAATAGAATAAACACTAAAAAACAATTATGATTGAGTTCAATCTTAATGATTTGATTATACGATTTATGATTCATGAGAGACAAAATTAATTGTAAGTAGAATCCTGATTATGACAACCTTGGATTTTTACTTTCTGGATTTTTAGTTCATTTTTTTAAAACCCAACTTAGTTCTTCTTCTTCTTAATTTCAATTTTCGATTTATTAAATTTCATTCCTTTAATAAAGTTTTCTGTAGCATTTTTTCCTTTTAATTTTTGTGTCTCCTTTTGTATTTTCGGACCATTTTAGATGTGAGAAGAAAAACAGCATCTTTTGAATTTTCTTTATAAGTGCTAGCTGCTAAAGGTACTAAATAAAATACCACACATTTGCACACTCTTTTGTTCATTTTAGATGTTGAAAGATTTCCCCCTCTTTTTCTAGCCTAGTGTTTCAACTTCTAACACAGCCCACATGCCAACATTTTTGTTTCCTGACGTGGGCCAATGTTTTCTTTTTTAATTTCTTTTTCAACACAAAAAAAAAAAGTTTATTAGTGATGATATAAGATCCTGAATTTCGGAGCTCAGCACGATTAAATTGGGCACGCGAGAGCACATTGTAGCCCGTGCAAATGATACTTCGATATTTTAGTAAGTATTGGTGGGCATTATTCTGATAAAATATAAAAAATTGAAAAGATTAATTATATTTAGTAAAATAAATGAATTTTTTTTTATTTTGGTCTATTTTGACTAAAACTGAAATCTATATTTGGTTCTCGGATCAATTATTGAATCATACATTTAAAACCAAACAAATCAAACATATGAAATAGTAATAAATATTTTATCATTATCTATATTGATCTACATATATAAAGCTATTTACTGCTAATTTTGGACTATATTTTGGTTATCATTCTTTATTTTTTGGTATCAGAGTTAAAAAAATTTTCATTTACTGTTACTGTTAGCATATAGGTCTTTTCAATCTGGATAGTTCTATGCTACCATAGAATCATTAAAGAAATGTTGGATTTGGGACCATGCAATCATAATTGGAATCAATCAATGGTTAAAGGAAAGAATCAATTAAATGTAATATAACATGTAAATTGGACAATCTTAAATGGAATGTACTACAATTTAACTACACAATACTATAACCGAATAATACTATATATGGAATATAAAGTCAATAGTTTAATGCCCATATACACAATCCGAAATTAAGGAATAAAAAATATGTTAACATTGTACAAAAATATTATGATTGACTTATTACCTAATTTATATCACATTAATTTCTTGACTAAATATAGTCTTTTCATATATGCCCAGAAAAAAAAATTTAGTTAACTATTTTATTTGCAAATTTAACAAAAAATTAGGATAAAATCCTTTATAGTCAATAATAAAATATTATGACCCAGATTGAATTAATTAAATTAATTATAAGTATTAAAAAATTAGTTTCAAAACTTTGTGCCATTAATTATGATATCCATTCTATACATTACTCAACTTAATTACAAAATCATGGTTTATAATTTCTAAAAGTTATGTGAAATTAAGGAAAACGTTGAGTATAATCAATACAAAAATATTATGATTGTCTTATTATCATTTTATATTACATTAAATTTATGACCAATTATATTCTTTCCATATATGCCTAGAGTCAGAAATTTAGTTAACTATTTTATTTACAATTTTAATAGGAAGTCAGGATACAAAGACTACAATTATGGTCAATTATATTGTTTACAAACATACCTAGCAGCAGAAAGTCTATATAAACATATGTGCCCCATTTACAAATGGGGAGAAAAAAGTTTGTATTTCAGTAATTTAGGTGATGATCACTTTGAACGATGGGTAAACAGGTAAAAATACCTGCAAAATGATGATTATGGGTAACAAATCATACCTTTCTAGCGGGTGCAAGCGGGTGACGGGTAAGGGGTATCTATCATGGATAAAATTCACCCTGCTTACCCGTGAAATTTACGAGTATAAATTTTTAATTTTTTAATTATAAATGATGCAACACCTATACTTAAGTAATATTTTATAGGCCTAAATACCTATTGCTCCCCTGAACTATGGTGACTCGGACAGTTTGCCCCCTGAACTATAAAATGGATCAATTCGAACCCTGAACTATGGTAACTTGGACAGTTTGCCCCTTGAACTATAAAGTGGATCAATTTAAACCCTAAACTTTGATGAGTGGAGCAATTCGAACCCTGAAATTTGATGAATCTGTCATTTTAGTCCCTTGACTCAACCTAATTCTCACGTCATCCATCTTTAACAGAGCAGTTGCTGCCGCTGCCCTCTCTTCCACCCGATCTCTACCTTCCACAACCTTTCTGGCTTCTGCTTCACTTTCCTCTTCTTCTATCTCTGACACTGAAGCAGCATCCTCCACAACCGAAGTAGCGCTGTCAAAGGCTACTTCGGTTGTGGAGGATGCTGCTTCAGTGTCAGAGATAGAAGAAGAGGAAAGTGAAGCAGAAGCCAGAAAGGTTGTGGAAGGTAGAGATCGGGTGGAAGAGAGGGCAGCGGCAGCAACTGCTCTGTTAAAGATGGATGACGTGAGAATTAGGTTGAGTCAAGGGACTAAAATGACAGATTCATCAAATTTCAGGGTTCGAATTGCTCCACTCATCAAAGTTTAGGGTTTAAATTGATCCACTTTATAGTTCAAGGGGCAAACTGTCCAAGTTACCATAGTTCAGGGTTCGAATTGATCCATTTTATAGTTCAGGGGGCAAACTGTCCGAGTCACCATAATTCAGGGGAGCAATAGGTATTTAGGCCTATTTTATACTAATTCGCATTGAATATTTTATTGTATGTATGTCATGATTTTCTATATTTTATGATTTTGTTGTATTATATGTGAACAATGATTTGTATGTATGGTTTATATTTTATTTTTATGAAATAAAAAAAACACAGTTTAAACCGCGGGTTATCTGTGGGTATGGATGACCCACGGGTTATGAATACAGGTGAGTTTTTTCACCCACTTGCGAATATCCACAAAGTCTCCAGTATAAAAAAAAAAAAAAAAACTACATGCACGGATGATGAGTTAAGGGTATCTGCGCCTGATTGTCCCCCTTGTCATCCCTAATATCATTTTATTGATTAATGGATAAAGTACCAAAAAGCTCACCGTAGTTATGTGTCTGAATCGATTTGGTCACTATAATTTTAAGTGGTTCCAATTGTATCACTAAAGTTATAGTTTATGCCCAAATAGGCTACTAATGTTACAGTATGATGCCGAATGTGCTACCAGTAGTTAAAAGCGAAACGGTAAATACAGGAAGTTGTTAGTTTTGAAATCAGTTTTAGGAACTATATATAATTTACCATTTTCATTTTTTTTGTGCAACAACCACTTTTATTATTCATCGGATCTGTCACTGATTCCTCTAGAAATGATATTCAAATTAGTCGCTGTATTCTAATACTATAGATTGCCCAAACTTTAATAAAATGAAACTCACTTTTATTACTTTTTCCAATTTCAAATTTTCATTTTCATTCTCTGTTTTTTCCCCATATTTTCCTGTTCCTTTTCCTTTTTTTTTTTTGCAATATTTTCAGTTTTCTCTTTTTTTTTTCTACTTATTTTTTATTTTACCCAGTCATTTAATTTTATTTTCTCTAGCTTCATGGTAACTAATCAATAAGATTATTCCAAGAAACTTTAGGAAGTTTTTTTGTTAGTTGCTCCTTCATTTGAGATGAATTGCTTGCAATTAGTTGTTTGTTTGTTTGTTTGTTTTTTTATTAATAAGTGTTTGTTCTTTTACCAATTAATACATGTTCTTTTACATTAACTAGTTGTGCTTTGTTGGTATTTTATGATATTTAAACAAAACCATTTGTATTTGTATTTGTAGCAATTTGTTCTTTTAGAGAAACTATTTTTTTAGTCTCTTATTACTAATTGTTTCATGTTGTTCCTCTAAGTGAACTTGATATTTGTTTTTTTATTAGTATTTCTTTGTTCCTTTATCATTATACATTTGTTCTTTTATTAGTTTATGTTTATTCTTTAGCTAAACTAGTTATTTATTTTTTTATAAGTAGCTCTTTGTATTTGTATTAGTACCATTTTGTTCTTTTATAAGCTCTAGCTTGTTCTTTTAAAGAAATTATTTTTTTGTTCTCTTATTAGTAGTTATTTATGCTTTTACTAGTAGTTTTTTGTTCTTTTATTAGTAAATATTTATTCTTTTGTTAATTCATGTCTATTCCTTTAGATGAACTTGATATTTATTCTTCTATTAGTAGCTCTTTGTTCTTTTATTAGTATGTGCCTGTTCTTTTACCAATTCTTATTTATTTTTTTAGATAAACTGGATATTTGTTATTTTATTAATAGCTATTTGTTTATTCTTTTCAATAGCAATTTGTTCTTCTGTCAGTTTATTCTTTTAGTTCCTATTTAAATAAGAAAAAAAGTTTACTTTTTTTTTATTTTAAATTTAATGTAAACGAACATATGTATCATGAATTCATCTAATAATGAAAAATAAAGAATAAAAAATGAAAAAAAAGGTAGACAGATGGTAAAAAGGAACTGAGAAAGAAAGATAGAATAAAAAATAGACAAAGTTAAATACAAAAAAATAAGATGAAAAAATAGAAAAAGATTGGAAAGTGAAAAGTTGGGAAAATGGAAAAAGATGGAATAGTAAAGGAAAAAAAATCGGGAAGGGGGACAAAAAAAGAGTAAAACGGAAAAAATAGGGAAAGGGTACAGTAAAACGAAAAAGAATCAAAATAAAATAAAATAAAAACTGAAAAAAGAAGTAAAAAATGGAAAGTAAAGCGAAAATCGAAGATTGTGAAAAAAAATGGAAAAAAAATCATATAAACAAACGGAAAATAAAAAAACAAAAAAGGGGACAGCAGCACGATTCGAACTGTCCACCATACCATGAAAATGCTAACATGCTGGCCATTGCGCCAAACATGGAGATTCATCAAAAGCTCGCAGAAAAGATATAAGTAGATTTTTGTCCTAGCTTACATGTAGCCCAGGCACACATAAGTTTTATCCATATTTGGATCTCAATTTCATACAATAAGTAATCAATTTCATACATTAAAAATTCAGTTTCATATTGGGAGAGCTTTTGCCAGACTTTTATGGTTAGTGTTCAATTTTGTATGATGGGAACTTAATTTTGTTAATATGAACTTAATTTCATTCAATAGAAAATCATTTTTGTTCAATAGATATCTAGTTTTGTAAATGAGTATTTCAGTTACATAACATGAAACCCTGTTTCAAACATCAAAATCTTAATTCTCGTACTCATGCAATAAGAACTTGGTTGCAATTGCAAATTGTCTTCAAGCTCTATTTTCTCACCAATTGAAATTCCTGGTTTATCCTTATATTTAATTTGTTATATCTGCCTACTATGATCCAAATAAATGTACTCAATTCTATGTAAATAGTTTCTAACATAATTCAATTCATTCTCATTTTCATATATTTTATTTCTAGTTTCATACACTATCAAAACTCGAATCTCTTACAATAGAAATACAATTTCATACAATAGCAATACGATTTCATACTATTTCATACCTTTCTGGTTTGGTTGCTTGAGACGGGAATGGAAAATAAAAAATCAATGATCTCAACAACCAGCGGCCTCGCCCTACTCTAATTTTCTTTGAAATTTTTGTACGCAAACGGTGATGATGATGATCATCATCAGAGAAAATGGGGAGTGTAGTTGAAGAAAGGGGGCCAAATTTGATGCGAGGAGGTAGCAGTTTCGAATTTAGGATTCTAATTAGTGGGAGAGATTTGTGAAGATACGTATAGAATCTTCATGTCGCATGAAACGAACCCTTTTCTGCCTTATTGGCTATTAGATTCTTGGCTGATTTATTCTTTGGTTTCCCCCACGATTTTCACTACAAATGGATGGAAAACGTTAAAAAGGGGTAACATGGTTAGTTGGTGTATATACACCAGGAGGACAAGCTCTAATCTCTTACCAACTTGTCTTAGAGCATCAAAATGGTTAGGATTAACATGTCAATTTTTTTTTTTCATTTTTCATGTTCCTTCTAAGCAATTAGATGTTCTGCCTTACATTTTTCAAATTGTACGACTTCATATTAGACATCTGTTCCAAGTTTCTTACACAGTTTGAACTCAAAACGTTGGTCCATCTCAAATTTCTCCATTCTAAACCGAGGAAGTACTAGTAGGAGGATGGAAGGAACATCATAACCTTATAATCTGTCACTTGGAAACTTTTCAGGTCTCATTGGATCAGAAGTCCCCCACCCCGAATGCCAAGGGCCCGTGCCAATCCAACAGCCTCCAAGCGAACTGTGAGCCTAACATGGTCCTAGGAGCGAGCATGGCAGCTGCATCTAGGCTTGCTATATAAACAGAGAGTGATGTTGGCAGAAGACCAGATGCAATTAGGGTTCTTGATGGAATTCAAGTTCACCAGCGAGAAACTAGAAAGAAAACCAGGATTTTATACTCTTAAATGTCTTCTAAGAAGTCACTTATGGAAATGGATGGAAGTGTTTAACAAGCAAATGAGATGAAGTCTCAACACTTGAAAATGGCTGCCCTCCTTATTGAATTTGATTCTTACTGTGGAATGCGCTCATTCAAGCTAAATGGCAGCAATGCACTCGATTTCAATCCTTGCATCCAATGGTAAAGCAGCTACCTGATATGTTGAACGTGCTGGAGCAGGCGAAGGAAAGTCTGCAATAAAATACTATCTGAAGTTAGAAGATGAAGAAGAAGAAGAAGAAGAAGAAAGAGACGCGAGAGAAAATGGAAAATGGAGAAGACGAGGTTGTAAGGCTGCCAAGGTAACACGATTGACATCTATTTCCAATACACAGAAAGTCTAAGAACCCTTCAAAACTATAACTAACTTTACACAGGCACTTATGTTTCCTTTTCTACTACTTCAAGGTGCAAAAAAGGGAAAAAAAAATCTCTCGCTCTCCATATTTCTTCTACCAAAGAGAATATCTAGACATTGTAAACGCTTCTAACAAAGTTAGTGATCACTGCACATAATCTCTTCATGAGATTAAGACACATACAAAACTTATGAACAGAGAATCGAAGTGAAGTTAGTAGGATTTGAACAGATTTACATCCATTTTTCTCAATCTAGAGCATGTGAACTTTGAGATGGTGTTGAACAATTGAAATGCTTCATGTGCATGATGAACATACAAAATTTTTCCACTTAAAACACTGTCGACTTACATTTAGCATAGATCTCATTTACTTTCTTGAAGTCTTTCAAGTCAGCCAACCTGCAGGTTTGAAATCATTAGCAAGCTTGTCCATCATAACTGCCAAAAGGTACAATAAAGATAAATTAATAAGTTGAAAAAGAATCTTACATAATAGTTGTCTTAACTACAGAAGAGTAGTCAGCACCACCAGCTTTCAGTATTTCACCCATATTTTTCAGAACCTGCAATAACAACATGCTTCAACTTGTGATACGAAAAAGGGATCATATCATGGTGAAACTAACCAGAAGGAAACTTTCAAATGAACCTTGGTTTTGAAGTACTAGGTCCAGTTAATAACGTATAAGGCTATAAAAGAATATCTGACAAGTATTACTACAGCAAAAGTGAAACAAAAGCACGGCATACTCTAGCATTTTCTTTCTTTTTTGTGGAAATGTGAGAACTTGGAAAATGAAGGAAAGAAAATGACAATAGCAATTAGTCTTGACTGCAGAACTAAATAACATATTTCAAGAGACACAAAAGTGTGTATAAAGGGCCCCAAGGGCATGCAAACCCATTAGAGAAAATAATCGTGGAGAACCAAAATGCTTAATGGTCTTTGTCAACTCAGCTCTCACAGAATACCAATGAAATAAATGATATTCAATTATCTGCGGTTTAGCTGGAACTAGACAACCTTGTAAGCTACAATTAAACCAGTAGATGTTTTAAGCACCTAAATTCGGCAGCAAATTAAATTCATGTCAATATTGCACAACACACTGGTACATCATTGCTTTGTGAGGATCAGAAGCTCACCTGCTCTGTCTGATCTTCTATACTATCAGAGATGAACTTCCCAGTCTGGAGCAAGTATCAAACACATAGAATTAGAGCACTTGAAACAGAAATGGAGGCCAACAGTATAATTCTAACATTTCAAGCAGCGCATATACCTCAGGGATAAGGCCTAGAACACCGGAGACAAAGAGAAGATTGTTAGCCTTGATGGCTTGGGAGTAAGGTCCTAAAGCTGCTGGAGCCTTTTTGGTTGCAACAGCTTCCTTTAAGCCTACATGGAGATAATCACTATTTTTATACAGCATTGACTCACAACTGAAGTAGAATACAACAAGCATTAATCAATTCTCTTTCATTTGTAGATGACAGATTAAAACTAGAAAATTAATCTTCCAGACATAGCTCACAAAATTTGGAACTTTTACATTTGGCATTACAATTTCTAAAAGACAAACACAAGATTTCTACAGTCACAATGTAATTCTAAAATCAGAGAATGAACAAACTCAGACTATAAACAAAATTTTGAACATTTCCAGTAACAACCCATGAACCAAGCCTTAATAAACTGTATAGCCTTTGGAAAAAATGGAATTGAGGAGAAAAAAACAGACAAAGACTTTTTGTTTACCAGCTGAAGTTGAGAGGCTCAGGCAAGCGAAAGGAGAGGGCTTTCGGGAAGAAGCTCGCCAGAGGATGGAACCGGCGAAGATACCACCGATGGCGACTAGGTGGGAACGGGTTCGCAGTACGCCGACATCGATCGCCGGAAGATTAAGTGATCTCAGGCTACACCAAGCCATCTCAACCTCTCCCTCTCTGTCTCTCCGTCTATATCGCCCTTTGAAGTCCTATGATTTTTCCTTCGAGTGGTTGACTGAGACGGACGTATTCAGTTCTGTTGCCGTTACTGTGTCCCGCAGGAAATAGTATGTCACATATTTTTATAGTTTTTATAAAAAGATATTAATTTTTAGATGAAAAATATTGAATATAATTTTTATTTTTATTTTAATTAGTTTTATCATAATGTTTCTAATATAAATAATATACATATGAAAGATAACATTTTTAATATAAAAACATAAAAAAGGAATATATATATATATATAGAACAAAATGAATACTCCCCCGTTTTACTTTCTTTGATTTATTTAACTTTTTCAACTATTTTGATTTAAATTTATTCATTTTATTATTTATTAAAAAAATTTAAAACTATATATATATTTAGAAACTATATGTCTTGATTTATCATTAATATATAAAATTTTTTCATTTATATATTAAAATGTTGAAAGTAAAAAATCATAAATCAATTGTTGAAAAAGTAAATAGTATAAAGAAATTGGGATAAAAGAAGTATTATTCAACCAAAAAACTAATTTACTAAAACAAAGTGAACTGAAAAAGAAAAAAGCATAATTTAGAGATGTAAGAGATGTTCTCGTGTAATTTTTCTTCATTTATATTGAAACATGAAAATTAAAACAAAATAAAAGAATTATATATTAATTATATTTTATCATTTATACATGTCTATTAATTATATTTTGTAATCTTATGTATGTATGTATGTGGTACATTAATATAAGATAAAAAAAATTATAACTTTGCAGTATGCAGTGTACCTGTAGTATTACTGTACTGTATACCATAATATATCATTGTAAATTGACCAAAACATATTAAAAACTAGAGCTAAATTATATACTTGTGATAAGCATGTTTTATCGTGTGATACCGCGTGGTATTCTGGCATATTGTAAAAACTGGTATACTGCATGTCGCATATTCGTAGTAAGCAGTATACCATGATATGCCTTGGTATTTAAGTCTATGATTAAGATTGACATTTTTCCTTAGAATATATCAAATGGATGTCCGTTTTTTAATGTTGAAGTTGCCCTTTTCACTTATGGATCATATTAAGGGAGCATTATTTGGACATAATTGAAAAAAAAAAGAAAAAATTGATGACATTTAGAAAAAATGGATCATTTTTTTTTTTAACTTGGTTGGTTCAAACCAATGGTGGATCTAGAGCATTTCTAAAGTGGGGTTCATATATAAGTCTAAGTTACAATTAGTCCTAAAATTTCAATTGATCAAAAGGTAAACTTTAAACTATAAGTAATACAACTATTTAAAGAGAATATATCTCTTATAACCATACTATTCTAAATTTTTTAGTATTAAAAAGAACATAATCATCTAAATAAAAATTATTTGAGTTATTTCCAAATAATATACATAGAAATAAATATTATTTTAAGTAATTTTATTTCTAATTTCAAGTAAAGTTATTAAATTTATATTTATTTTCAAAAAAATACTTTTATAGTCATTAAATATATATGCTTTACGTTAACTTTAAATTGAGTAAGTTTTTTAAATCATTTAGAAACTTTAAAAAATGATTTTCAAAGAGAAGAAGTATTGTTTTACGGATAAAGTATTAGCTGTTTAATTAATTTTTTAAACAAGTTAAAGAGTAATCTCCCACTTTTCAAAGAGGATTGCTTATAATATCATTTCTAATTTTTTAGAATAAAACAATCCAAATATAGAATGGTTTATAATTTCACAATAAAAATAAGTAGAAAATAACTTATTTCTTTGATGATACTAACAACTTTATTAGGGTTTAACATAATTTATTTGAAAATTTGAGCTTACCTTGACTTGTGAAGTTTAATGACTACAGGGTGACTCATAATTTATGGGATTACTAAACCAATTAAGTAAAGTATATGAACTAATACTGGATTTAAGCCATAATTTCAAAGTAAAAAAGAAGACTGATAAAAAAAAAAGTTTGGGATGAATGACTAAAATTTTGTTTTAACAATTTCCTATGAAGCTATTAATGTGTTTATTTTTTTTTTATAAATTTTTATTTGAAATAATGGAGTATAATAAGAAATTAAACTGAGGCCTACACTTAATTTTACATACTTCTTACTCACATTTTTTAAATAAAAATGGGGTCCATGGACACTACTTCCACCCTTGGTTCAAACCAAAACTTTAATGTTTGGTTATTAAATTAGTTTTTGATTCTTATACTTGAAACCAAATAGTTTGAATAGTATAGATATTTTACCATTGTTCATATTGATCCTACCTATATAAAGCTATTTCTATCTAATTTCCGACTATATGTTGTTAAACATTATTTAATTTGGGTATAAGATGTAAAAACTTGAATATTTATAATTTTTTTTTTTCATTTACAATATGCTTAGGTCTTAGAAATAGGAACCTAAGAAATTTAACCAGGTAAACCGAAATGTAATTTGAACGGTTTGATTTGGTTTGTAAAAGTAATTAGAATGATTTAAATACATATTATAAAAATAAAAAACTAATCAGATCACTATATTTTGTCCGGTTTCAAACTGAACTAACCGAATGCTTATCCTAGATCTTCTAAACCACCCCGGGTTACATTTTGAACGCCAGAAAATTCTCGGTCCTCGACCGTCAACTTTTGACCAAGCAAGTCCGGCCTTTCGGTCATTGAATTCTGGTCCTCCACCTCTCGACTAGATTGCATATTAATCCCCAATGTGCCTTTTATCTTATTCAAGCACTAATCGTTTTCACGTGTTACTCCGGGACACTGCCAGAAGGCAGAAACAAAATCGAATTTGGAGAGGACTACCTGGGAAAAGGAAAGAGAAATGCCATTGGAAAAGTTCTTCAGATTACTGGGAGAAAAAAAGCAGCCATCTTTCCTATTTTATAGCTTTTTTTTTTTTTTTTGTACCAGTTCGTTATATTTCCCACCCCTTTGAAGTCAAATCTTCACCAAAGCAGCATTTTTTCTGTTTTTTTTCTTGGGGGACCTTTTCGAGGATTAATCAGTAGATTAATCATGTTTACCTGGTCAATCAAGCATATGAAATTTATGTTTTTATCCTGAAATGTTGAAAATGTCAAAGAAATTTCGTAAGGCACTAAGAGCCCAAAAATTTCAGTACTTTACCTGCAAGATCAAAGATAAACATTCAACCCTTGTTAGCTTGCGAAGAAGAACTTAAGGTTTTAGGTACATTTGGGAAGGAATCCAATGGTTTCAGCAATTTACAGGTACTATTTGCTTATCCTTGTTCCTGTTTTCTGGTTTTCAGCTGATGCACAAGGTTATAGGAATGTTACAGTGGGTGATTCGCTTGTAGCTAATGATGAAAATATAACTTGGACATCACCTAATGGTGATTTTGCATTTGGGTTTGTGCCCTACCTGGGTATGGAACAACAGTTCCTATTAGCAATCTGGTTTAACAAGATTTCGGAGAAGACTGTGGTTTGGTCTGCTAATAGAGACAAACCTGCAGATAGAGAATCAAGAGTTCAGCTTTCCCCCAACGGAAAGCTTGTGCTCAGTTCTCCAAATGGCCAGGAATTATGGAGTTCGGATGGTGTTTTTAGTAGTACTGGAACTGAGTCACTGCATGCATCTATGCTTGATACTGGAAATTTTGTAGTTGCAAGGGGGAATTCAAGTATCATATGGGAGAGCTTTCGCAATCCCACTGATACCATTCTACCAGCACAAGATTTGGGTGCAGATACCACTCTTACATCAATGTTAAGGGAGGAAAGGTATGGTAGTGGAACCTTCCAGCTCCGTTTCAGCAATGGAGAGCTTGGACTTAATCAGGTTGACAGGTTCAGTGGAAAACCGTTCAGGCCTTATTACAAGTTGTCTGATGGTTCACGATTGATCTTCAATCAGTCAGGATATATCATGGTTACGCAATCTAATGGAATTATGCTCACTCTTGCACCAATGAATGTTGCTCCTAGTGCAGATTCATACTACCGGGCAACACTTAGTTATGATGGAGTTTTCACTCTTTATTCTCATCCAAAGGCCACTGGAAGTGATGAAAGCTGGTCTGTGTTGTGGCCTGTACCTGCTAACATCTGTAGTTCGTTTGTAGAAGCAGAAGCTGGCCGTGGGACTGGCCCCTGTGGGTATAACAGTATCTGTGAGTCTGACCAGAATAATAGGCCTACTTGCAGTTGTCCACCGGGATTCTCTTTTTTGGATGAGGCTGATTCGCATGCAGGGTGCAAACCAGACTATGAAAGATCGCAAGACTGCAATCCAGATGGAACCGTTGTACAAGCAGATCGGTTTGAATTCAGAACAGGACAGTTTGTTGATTGGCCTTACGGCGATTATTCGACATTGCGGTCTATCGATGAGGCTGAATGCAGGCGATCATGTCTGCTTGACTGTTCTTGTATTGTTGCAATTCTACTAGACCCGGTGTTCAACAATGGAAGTGGAATTTGTTGGAAGAAAAAGTTGCCGCTTTTAAATGGGAGGCTGAATAGAGATGACTCAACTCTAAACAGAAAGGTCCTGATTAAGGTATTGAAGTCTAATGACACTGCTGTTAAGCTTCCGGATTCTAAGAACAGCAGACGAAATCAGAATGAGATCATTTTGGTTCTTGCCGTCCTGTTGGGTACATCTGCATTTCTCAACTTCTTTTCTCTGGCTGCCATTGTTCTAGTCCTCTTTTGTTTGTACCAGAGGAAAATGAGAGACTTAAACAAACGACCAAGCAGAAGAGAACTAGAGATGAACCTGCGCTGTTTCTCTTACAAAGAACTTGAATTTGCCACGAGAGGGTTCAAAGAAGATCTCGGAAGGGGTGCTTTTGGAACTGTATATAAAGGGGAGATTACGTCGAGTTATGGAAACTTTGTTGCTGTCAAGAAACTAGACAAGATTGTTCAAGAAGGTGAGAGGGAATTCAAGACAGAAGTAAATGTGATTGGCCAAACTAACCACAAGAATCTCGTGCGTTTGCTTGGCTACTGTGATGAGGGTGAGCAACGGCTTCTAGTGTATGAGTTCATGCGTAATGGTTCTCTGTCAAGCTTCCTTTTTGCGAAGCTGAGGCCTGGTTGGGAGCAGAGAATGCAGATAGCATTAGGAATTGCAAAAGGACTCACGTACCTGCACGAAGAATGTATCACTCAGATCATCCACTGCGATATCAAGCCCCAAAACATACTCCTGGATGACTCCTTCACAGCCAAAATTTCCGACTTTGGATTGGCAAAGCTTCTGATAAACAACAAAACTCGAACCCTGACAGGCATCAGAGGTACTAAAGGTTATGTTGCACCAGAGTGGTTCAGGAACACCCCTGTGACAGTCAAGGTAGATGTCTACAGTTTCGGAGTGATGCTGTTGGAGATAGTCTCCTGCAGGAAGTGCGTTGAGTTTGAGTTGGAGGAAGAAGCAATTCTGACGGAATGGGCTTATGACTGCTACAGGGATAGGATGCTTGAAAGACTGGTAGAGAATGATGAAGAGGCAGGAAGTGATATGAAGAGGGTGGAAACATTGGTTAAGATAGCGATTTGGTGCGTGCAGGATGACGCGATGATGAGGCCTTCCATGAGGACTGTCACCATGATGCTGGAAGGTGTTACTCAGGTTCCAAATCCTCCCAACCCCTTCCCATTCAGTTCAATGTCATGATATTATATCTACACACATTTTTCTCTTAGAAAATTGTTGATGTGGATAACTCTTCCTATCTACATGACCTATTTCCTACACTACATATGGTTGTGGTCCTTTATTAAAGTAAAGAAAAGTATATTCTCCAATTGTAATGTGTAACAAATAGCTTTACCAGAATAAGGTATAACATTTTCTCTTGTAAATTTAGCACGTACAAGTATTACAGAAACTTGTACAGCAGCTTTCAGTTCAACTAAAACCCAGAGATGAACACAATAACTGGGATCTGATCATTGTCCTGCAGAAATCTGACAAGGTGACCCAAAATACAATATTTGATCCTTACCTATTGATCCTTCTCGGATCAACCTTAAAAGCAGTCCCTGTTGCGAACGTTTCTCAATTCCACAAACTTGACTGTGAAGCAACCTTAAATCCCATGTTGCCCGAGCCATTAACCTCCTTCAGACCAGTCAGCCTTCTTCAAGTCTTTCAAAGTCTCCATCAGAGCATCCAACATCGAAAAAATAGATCAAGATCAGAAACTTTGAGTTGGATTAGCTACGCATTTATTTTAGCAGGTAGCAGTTCCGAAATTTAGGATTGTAATTAGTAGAAGAGAAATTTGTGAAGATACATATAGAATCTTCATGTCGCATGAAACGAACCCTTTTCTGCCTTCTTGGCTATTAGATTCTTAGCTGATTTATTCCTTGGTTTCCCCACGATTTTCACTACAAATGGATGGAAAACGTTAAAATGGGGTAACAGGTTGGTTGGTGTATATACACCAAGAGGACAAGCTCTAATCCCTTACCAGCTAGCCTTAAAGCATCAAAATGGTTAGAATTAACATGTTCATTTTTTTTTTCATTTTTCATGTTCCTCCTAAGCAATTAGATGTTCTGCCTTACATTTTTCAAATTGTACGACTTAATATTAGACATCTGTTCCAAGTTTCTTACACAGTTTGAACTCAAACGTTGGTCCATCTCAAATTTCTCCATTCTAAACAGAGGAGGTACTAGTAGGAGGATGGAAGGAAAATCATAACCTTATAATCTGTCACTTAGAAGCTTTTCTGGTCTCATTGGATCAGAAGTTCCCCACCCCAAATGCCAAGGGCCCGGGCCTGTCCGACAGCCTTCATGCGAACTGTGAGCCTCACATGGTCCTAGAAGTGAGCATGGCAGCTGCATTTAGGCTTGCTGTATAAGCAGAGAGTGATGTTGGCAGAAGACCAGATGCAATTATGGTTCTTGATGGAATTCAAGTTCACTAGCGAGAAACTAGAAAGAAAACCAGGATTTTATACTCTTAAATGTCTTCTAAGAGGTCACTTACGCAAATGGATGGAAGTGTTTAACAAGCAAATGAGATAAAGTCTCAACCTTGAAAATGACTGCCCTCCTTATTGAATTTGATTCTTACTGTGGAATGTGCTCATTCAAGCTAAATGGCAGCAATGCACTCGATTTCGATCCTTGCATCCAATGGTAAAGCACTACCTGATATGTTGAACGTGCTGGAGCAGGCGAAGGAAAGTCTGCAATATAATACTACATAAAGTTAGAAGATGAAGAAGAAGAAGAAAGAGACGCAAGAGACAATGGAGAAGACGAGGTTGTAAGGCTGCCAAGGTACCACGATTGACATCTCTCAGATTAAAACAAGCCATTAATCAATTCTCTTTCATTTATAGATGACAGATTAAAACTAGAAAATTAATCTCCCAGGCATAGCTCACAAAATTTGGAACTTTTACAGTTAGCATTACAATTTCTCAAAGACAAACACAAGATTCCAACAGTCACAATGTAATTCCAAAATCAGAGAATGAACAAACTCAGATCACAAACACAATTTTGAACATTTCCAGCAACAACCCATGAACCAAGCCTTAACAAACTGTATAGCCTTTGGAAAAAATGGAATTGAGGAGAAAAAAAAAAAAGACAAAGACTTTTCGTTTACCAGCTGAAGTTGAGAGGCTCAGGCAAGCGAAAGGAGAGGGATTTCGTGAAGAAGCTCGCCAGAGGATGGAACCGGCGAAGATACCACCGATAGCTACTAGGTGGGAACGGGTTCGCAGTACGGCGACATCGATTGCCGGAAGATTAAGTGATCTTAAGCTACACCAAGCCATCTCAATCTTGCTCTCTCTCTCTCTCTCTCTCTCTCTCTCTCTCTCTCCGTCTATATGGCCCTTTGGAGTCCTCTGATTTTTCCTTCGAGTAGGTGACTCACAGTGAGACGAAGGTATTCAGTACAGTACTGTTGCCGTTGGGTACTGCACACTGTAAACCGCATGAACTAGTGTGCCACAAATTGTTATCGTTTTTTACAAAATGATATTAAAATATTATTTTTTAGTTATTATTATTATTTATATATGTGTAATTAGACAAATTAATCAATTCCTGAATCTTTTATATGTAAGGCATAAATCATAAAAAAAATTGATAAAAATACTTTTAGTTAAAATATTCTTCTCTACAAAAAGTCATAGCTTGTTACTGCTGTTTCTTCCGGTGCTAGCGCCGGCAACGGTGCCGCTAACGAATTGTCATACATCATGATCTCACCGTATACGTCATATGTTGTGTTCGAAAAAAATAAAAAAAGTGTCTGAATGGATACCGAAAAGTATCTAAAGAAATATTTAAAAGTATCTAACCAATACGTAGATAATTTACTTTATTAAAAAATAACTAACTGAAACAATAAAAAAATATTTGAATGAATATGTAAAAGTGTCTGAAGAAATATCTAGAAGTATCTGAAAAATACGTAGACAATTTACTCTCTTACAAAAAACTAATTGAAATAATAAAAAGGTATTTGAATGAATGTATAAAATTGTCTAAAGAAAAGTGACAAAATGTCTAAAGTAATACACAAATAATTTATTTTAATAATAAAAAAATTTATATGAAATAATAAAAGAAGTGTCCAAATAGAAATTTAAAAGTGTTTAAATAATCATTTAAAAAATTACAAAATACCCTTGCTTTGTCCCTGGTTGTTTGTTCTGGATCTCGCAATGCCATTCATTTTCCAAATCTCGTCCTTGCCGTTCATGGTTCCTCGGCTTCCTTGGCATTCGTGGCTTCGTCTACTACTCGTTCATTTGCCTCTGATCCGTCTGCCACAGCCTCTTCGTCTACCGCTCCTGGGTCTTCACGTCACTTGCGGCAACCACTCCTGGATCTTCGAGCTCTAATCTCTCTTTTCTTGGCCGGTGACTGCTTCTTCGACGTTCCGATCTTCTCCCTTCACTTCGCGCTCCCGATCTCTCTTTTCTTGTCGCCAGTGACTGCTTCTATGGTGCTCCGATCTTCTCCTTTCACTTTGCGCTCTCGATCTCTCTTCTTTCATTGCCAGCGACTGCTTCTTCGGCATTCCGATCTTCTCTCTTCACTTTGCTCTCCTGATCTCTCTTCTCTTGTCACCAGTGACTGCTTCTTTAGCGTCCCGATCTTCTTGCTTTACTTTGTGCTCCGTATCTCTCCTCTTGTCGGTGGCGTAGAAGCAAGAGTCGGGGTTTAGCTTCGGCGACATCGGGAAAGAGACCCGGAGAGAATCGATGATGGCAGCCATCACTGGGAAGACAAAAACTGATTTAGGGTAGAGGGTAAAGTTGAAAATTATCCCTATGTCCAATTGCACATATGTACACAGTAACCATGGTAATTATTTTTAGATGAAAAATATTAAATATAATTTTTATATGTATTTTAGTTATTTTTATCATAATTTTTCTAATATAAATAAAATATATATGAGAGATGAAAATTTTAATACAAAAACATAAAAAAAAGGAATATATAGGACAAAATAAATATTCTTCAGCAAAAAAAATAAATAAATAGTAATTTATTAAAACAAAGTAAATTGGAAAAGAAAAAAGTATAATTCAACGATGTAAGAGATGTTTCTATCTTCGCGTGTAATTTTGCTTCATGTATCTTGAAACGGTGAAACTTAAAATGAAATAAAAGAATCATGTATTAATTATATCTTGTCATTTTATATATGTCTATTGATTATATTTTGTTATCTTATGTAGGCATGTATGTGGTACATTAATATAAGATGAAAACAAAATTACTATAACTTGAGGTATGTGGTGTACCTGCGCTATTATTGCATTATATACCATAATATACCGCTGTAAATTGACAAAAACATATTAAAAATTAGCAATAAATGATATACATGTGATAAGAGAGATATACCGTGGAATACAATGTGGTATTTTGACATATTATGAAAACTGGTATACTATCGAATATCCATAGTAAGCGATATGCTGTGATATACCGTGACATTTAAGTCTATGACTGAAATTGATATTTTTGCTTAGAAGATATCAAATGAATGTTCGTCTTTAATGGTGAAATTGCCTCTTTCACTTATGGATCTTATTAGGTGAGCATTACTGGACATAATTGAAAAGACTAATTATATTTAGAAAAAATGGATCATTTTTTTTTTAATTTGGTTTGTTCAAACTAAAACTTTAATGTTTGATTATTAGATTAGTTATTGATTCTTGTACTTGAAACTGAATAGATTGAATAGTATAGATATTTTATCATTGTTCATATTGATCATATATATATATATAATTGCAGACTATATGTTGTTAAACATTCTTTAATGTTAAGTATAAGATGTAAAAACCTGAATATTTATCATATCTTTTTTTCCATTTATAATATGCTGAGGTCTTAGAATTAGGAATCAAATAAATCAAATCGAGTAAATCAAAATATAATTCTAATGGTTTGGATCAGTTCTTACAAGTAATTTGGATGATTTGAATACATATTATAAAAATGAAAAAACGATCAAATCATTGTATTCTAATTGACTTCAAACTAAACCAACTTACAGATAGATCTTCTACCCACTCCGAGTTAAATTTTGAAGGCCCGAAAATTCTTGGTCCTCGACCGTCAACTTTTGACCCCGCAAGTCCTGCCTTTGGTTATTATATTCTGGTCCTTGACCTCTCCACTAGATTGCATATTAATCCCCAATGTGCCTTTTATCTTATTCAAGCACTAATCGTTTTCACGTGTCACTCCGCGACACTGCCAGGAGGCAGAAACAAAATCGAATTTGGAGAGGACTACCTGGGAAAAAGGACAGAAAATGCCATTGGAAAAATTCTTCAAATTAAGGTAACAAAGCAGCCATCTTTCCTATTTTATGGCCTTTTTTTTTATTACACTTCGTTATATTTCCCACCCCTGAAGTCAGATCTTCATCAAAGTGGCATTCTTTTTCTCTTCTGTTTCTTTTCTTAGGGACGTTCTCGAGGATTAGTCAGTAGACTAGTCATGTTTACTTGGTCAATCAAGCATTTTTCTTCTAATGTTGAATTTTCAGAACCCAATTCTAATTTTTCTTGCAGGCACTTGCTTATTCACTGGAGAAACAGCGACACATCTGCTGAATAGACAGGCCATCTTCTTATTTTGACATTGAAAACCCTTCACTATCACAAGTCTACACTCATACATTAAACTAAATCCAACACTTGTCACACGTACAAAGTTTATGTTTTTGTCCTGGAATGTTGAAAATTCCAAAGGAACTTCATAAGGCACTAAGAGCCCAAAAATTTCAGTTGTTTCTCTGCGGGATCAAAGATAAACATTAAAGTGAAACCCTTCTTAGCAAGAACTTAAGGTCTTAGGTCCTTTTGGGAGGGAATCCAATGGTTTCAGCAATTTACAGGTACTATCTGTTCATACTTGTTCCTGTTTTCTGGTTTCCAGATGGTGCAGAAGGTTATAGGAACGTTACTGTGGGTGATTCTCTTGTAGCTAATGATGAAAATATAACTTGGACATCACCTAGTGGTGATTTTGCATTTGGGTTTGTGCCCTACCTGGGTGTGGAACAACAGTTCCTATTAGCAATCTGGTTTAACAAGATTCGGGACAAAACTGTGGTTTGGTCTGCTAATATAGACAGACCTGCAGGTAGAGAATCAAGAGTTCAGCTTTCCCCCAACGGGAAGCTTGTGCTCAGTTCTCCAGATGGCCAGGAACTATGGAGTTCAGATGGTGTTATTAGCAGTAAGGGCACTGAGTCACTGCATGCATCTATGCTTGATACTGGAAATTTTGTAGTTGCAAGTGGGAATTCAAGTATCATATGGGAGAGCTTTCGCAATCCCACTGATACCATTCTACCAACACAAGAATTGGGTGTAGATACCAATCTTACGTCATTGTTAAGGGAGGGAAGGTACGGTAGTGGAGCCTTCCAGCTCCGTTTCAGCAATGGAGTGCTCGGACTTAATCAAGTTGACAGGTTCAGTGGAAAACCGTTCAGGCCTTATTACAATATCTCTGATGGTTCTCGGTTGATCTTCAATCAGTCAGGATATATCATGGTTATGAAATCTAACGGAATTATGCTCACTCTTGCACCACTGAATGCTGCTCCTAGTGCAGATTCATACTACCGGGCAAGACTTAGTTATGATGGAGTTTTCACTCTTTATTCTCATCCAAAGGCCAGTATAAGTGATGAAAGCTGGTCTGTGTTGTGGCCTGTACCTGATAACATCTGTGGTTTGTTTGTACAATTAGAAACTCGCCGTGGGACTGGCCCCTGTGGGTATAACAGTATCTGTGAATCTGACCAGAATAATAGGCCTACTTGCAGTTGTCCACCGGGATTCTCTTTTTTGGATGAGGCTGATCCACATGCAGGGTGCAAACCAGACTATGAAGAATCGCAAGACTGTAATCCAGATGGAACCGTTGTACAAGCAGATCGGTTTGAATTCAGAACAGGACAGTTTCTTGATTGGCCTTTTGGCGATTATTCAACATTGTTGTCTGTCAGTGAGGCTGAATGTAGGCAGTCATGTCTTCTTGACTGTTCTTGTATTGTTGCAATTCTACTAGACCCGGTTTTCAACAATGGAAGTGGAACTTGTTGGAAGAAAAAATTGCCGCTTTTAAATGGGAGGCTGAATAGAAATGACTCAACTCTAAACAGAAAGGTCCTGATTAAGGTATTGAAGTCTAATGACTCTGCTGTGAAGCTTCCAAATTCTAAGAATAGCAGAGGAAATCAGAATGTGGTCATTTTGATTCTTGCCGTCCTGCTGGGTACATCTGCATTTCTCAACTTCTTTTCTCTGGCTGCCATTGTTCTAGTCCTCTTCTGTTTGTACCAGAGGAAAATGAGAGACCTGAACAAACGACCAAGCAGAAGAGAACTGGAGATGAACTTGCGCTGTTTCTCTTACAAAGAACTTGAATTTTCCACGAGGGGGTTCAAAGAAGAACTTGGAAGGGGTGCTTTTGGAACTGTATATAAAGGGATGATTTCATCGAGTTATGGAAACTTTGTTGCTGTCAAGAAACTAGACAAGTTTGTTCAGGAAGGTGAGAGGGAATTCAAAACCGAAGTAAATGTGATCGGCCAAACTCACCACAAGAATCTCGTGCGTTTGCTTGGCTACTGTGATGAGGGTGAGCACCGGCTTCTAGTGTATGAGTTAATGCATAATGGTTCTCTGTCAAGCTTCCTTTTTGGAAAGCTGAGGCCTGGTTGGGACCAGAGAATGCAGATAGCATTAGGAATTGCAAAAGGACTCACGTACCTGCATGACGAATGCAGCACTCAGATCATCCACTGCGATATCAAGCCCCAAAACATACTCCTGGATGACTCCTTCACAGCCAAAATTTCCGACTTTGGATTGGCAAAGCTTCTGATAAACAACAAAACTCGAACCCTGACGGGCATAAGAGGTACTAAAGGTTATGTTGCACCAGAGTGGTTCAGGAACACTCCTGTGACAGTCAAGGTAGATGTCTACAGTTTCGGAGTGATGCTGTTGGAGATAGTCTCCTGCAGGAAGTGCGTCGAGTTTGAGTTGGAGGAAGAAGCAATTCTGACGGAATGGGCTTATGACTGCTACAGGGAGAGGATGCTTGAAAGACTGGTAGAGAATGATGAAGAGGCAAGAAGTGATATGAAGAGGGTGGAAACGTTTGTTAAGATAGCGATTTGGTGCGTGCAGGAGGATGCGATGATGAGGCCTTCCATGAGGACTGTCTCCATGATGCTGGAAGGTGTTACTCAGGTTCCAAATCCTCCCAACCCCTTCCCATTCAGTTCAATGTCATGATATTATATCTACACACATTTTTCTCTTAGAAAATTGTTGGTGTGGAGGACTATTCCTATCTACATGACCTATTTCCTACACTACATATGGTTGTGGTCCTTTAATAAAGTAAAGAAAAAGTATGTTCTCCAATTGGAATGTGTATTTCTCCAGTTGGAATGTGTGTTTCCCAGAATAAGATATAACATTGTCTCTTGTAAATTCACCAGGTACAAGTATTACAGAAACTTGTTCAGCAGCTTCCAGTTCAACCAAACCCAGAGATGAACACAATAACTGGAATCTGATCATTGTTCTGCAGAAATCTGACAAGGTGATCCAAAATACAATATTTGATCCGAGAACCTTTAAAGCAGTCCCTGTTGCGAACGTTTCCAATTCCACAAACTTGACCTTAAATCCCATGTAGGCCGAGCCATTAGCCTCCTTCAGACCAGTCAGCCTTCTTCAAGTCTTTCAAAGTCTCCATCCGAGCACGCGACATCAGCAAAATGAGACCTTTTTTTTTTTTTTTTTTGCAAACTAATTCTTCAACTTCTTGGACTTAGGCCATGAGTCCCATGACCTTCCAACTTTTCGCTAGACTTATTTAATTAAGTCCTTTACTTTAATTAAAAAGTCAATTAAGTCACCAAAGTCCAAAGTGACCCAACATTGGCTCGGCTACACTCTTTACAAATAATCTCTACCATAGGGCTGTCTGTAACAGGTTTGGTGGATCTCACCAAGAATATATACAAAAAAAAAGGTAAATGATTTCAAATAATTTAAATATTTTTTGAGAAATATATTAATTTTAAAAATACTTGATTGTTTTTTTTTTCATAATAATTTCATTCAATTGATGTAATAAAATTTATTTATTCAGACAACTCAATTTGTACAATTAACTTGCTAATTCATATGGTGAATACACATAAAATATTTTTCTAAGTCTATCTTACGCCGAAGGTTTTTTTATTGAAGATATAAAATTGACCATGCAATTGAATTTTCGTATGTGATTGCTTGGCGATCCATTATCTAAAAAATAAGTTACTTTTGTTGACGCAAGTGGAACATTCCCCATTTTGTTTGGTGTTCGCATATTCATTTTCCATTTCTATTAAGCTTCTTGTACGTTAATGACTAATGACTTTCACCATGAAAGTGACAAGATCTAAATATAGACATTATTAATTTTTAAATGACTCCTTTTTTTCAAATAAAAAGAAAATAAAAGTAAAAATAATTCTATTTTAAGAAATGAGGAATGAACAGAAATAAGTATTGAAAAAGAGGATTTGGTTTATGATACATGTTCTCTAATTAGGATTATATTATGTGATTTCTTATAAACAAACTGGTTTGAACTCTTTACATTTAAAGGTTTTAGTAATCCTGTGGGGTCTAAAAAAAGCAGGAAGATAAAAGGTTTGCTCTCGGTAATTGAGTTGGATTCACAAGCATTAGTTTTTGAACTTAGAGGTGCGCATTATTATTTTTTATTTTATTTTGGAGCAATTATCAATGAGATTTGCTGCTTGAAGTGTTATTTTTCATGTTGCTCTTTTTGCATTGTTGGTCGTTCGATTAACGAGGTTGCTCATGTTTTAGTCCGTAAAAGTCTTTTACCTCTAGGTAGATCCACACACTTAACTTTATAATACTCTATTCCATATAAAAAAAACCTTTATAATGCTCTGTTAGTTGACCAATAGATCCAAGTTTGGGTCTTCTTTCAGGAGAAACAAAAAAAAAAAAAAAAAAAAAAAAAAAACTATAGGAAAGTCACAATCAGAAGGGGGGCATGTCTCCCAACTTCAAGAGGATGTATCAAACAGATAAAAGATTGGATACAATGCACCATCACCATAAAAGTCTCCACCATGGGGCTCATATAAATTATTTAATCGCACAATCAACTCCAAAAATGATTATAAAAATTTGTTTAGACCCCAATTCAAATGATTGGCCATGTGAATGGACTTCCCACATCCAAATTAACAATATTATATTAGAAACATACAATATTTCAAGACGTTTTTGTTTGCACTTGATAACATTAAGGCTTAATATGCTCTAAAAGATTTCATTACTTACAATATTTAAAACAAGATAAACTAATCAATGGTTATCAAAATCTCGATTCAAATATTAGAATTTTAATATTTTATGATCCAAAATAGAAAAAATGATTTAATTAGATTCTACAATTATGATTACTTGCAATTACGATTCTAATTTGATTATACAACTACGATTCACAAAAAAAAAATAAATAAAACGATAACATATGGAATCCGATTTCGATAACTAGAAGCAACTCAATGTGTAAAACTACATGAAGTCTTATTTGAGTGATAACTAGCAAATGTATAAAGGTTACTCCTGCCTCGAGGACGAAGTTTCAAATCTGTTTTTATGTTAAAACCTCACCCATTGGGCTATCCCCTACGCCCTTGTTGAAGCCTTGTACTGGAAGATCCAAAGCATCAGAAGAAAAATGTGAGGACTAATAAGTGCTGTATATTAGATTAATGACTCAAATGGCACAAAAAACAAAGATTTGGGACTTGTAGCGTATTTTATCCTAGGGAATGGTGGAAGAAAAAGGGGTTCGATAACTGTCCCGTGAGTCAGTGTTCATACTATGTCCAATCTTTAAGCCAAGAAATTAAAAAACAGAACTTTCTGGTTCATGCTCAATAACTGAAATCTTAGTTAGGTTTCATTACAGAAAAACAAAAGTCTAGCATTCTAATCTCTAGCGTCCAAGAAGACAAAGGATTTTGAATTGAGATTGTCTTTGGTAAATAGAAAATCATAAGACACAAACTTTTAAGGATACAACTTAAGAATAAAAAGATTGTGTCTTTAAGAATCTGAACTTAATTTTGAAGCACAAGGATCCGAAGTTTGGCGCAATGATTTTTAATCGATTTTCAATTTTTTATAATTAATACAATTAATTATTTTTAAGACAAAGAATATTCAAGCTGAATTCTAGTATTAAGTAGTACTTTCTCCATCTCATATTGTTTGAAATAGTTAGCTTTTGGTTATAGTTTGATTTGAATTTATTTATATTATTGGTTGTTAGAAAAGAAATAAAAAAAATAAATTTAAAAACTATAGAATTTTATTTATCATTTATATAAAATTTTATTTTATTTATATACTAAAAATAACAAATAAAAAATTAATTACTAAAAAGTGAATATTCCAACAAAATATGAATAGGAGCGGTATTTTTTTTTTATTTAAAAAAACTAGTATCCAGTGAGATGTCAGGAAGAGAAAAATGAAGAACGCCTTTTCTTTTTATTCGTCCAGTCTTCCAACAAAATTCAACACATAAACTTTGTTAGTGTTGACCAAACTCCAGTAGATTGCCCTTTATCCCCCCTTTGGTAAAGTTACGAACTTCTATCTATTTTCCCTTGAGCCAGCCCCGAAATCCCGAATCAGTTGCTAGCATTGAACCGTGTCTCCAAAATTTCTGCTAAATTTCCCGTCTTGGTTTTGTCTTCCTGTTTAGGTTGAAATCCCTGGCGTTTTTAATACTAAAATTTTCCTGAAATTCATGCTGAAAAATTATCTCTTTTTCTCGGAGTTTGCATAGTTCGATTTGTTTATTCATCTGGGTGTTATTCTTTTTCCTCGTAGTTGAATCCTGGATCCAGTTGTAGTTCATTCTTCTGATTTCTCATCTGGATCGTTTCCCTTTTAGCTTATCGGTATTAAACCACTGAGTTGTCTGATCTAGTTTTGTGTCAGTATTTAGAAGTTTTGGACCAGCTCACCAATGGGAAATTGCCTTTACAAGAGCCATGGCTCAAAGCCACACGGCAATGGCTACAGATCAGGGCAGCAGCAGAGATACCAGGAGCCTGTGGTTCAGCAATCCAGACCACCAGCAGGTCAACCCCAAATCCATCACCAACCGGAAAAGCCAGGGGCACAAGCGCCATGGAAACCGGCTCCTGCAGTTCCAAGCCCAAGGCCTGCACCCAAGGTTGATACAATTCTTGGCAAACCATACGAAGACATAAGGCAGCACTACACGATTGGCAAGGAACTGGGCAAGGGTCAGTTTGGTGTGACTTATCTGTGTACTGAGATTTCAACTAATAGGCAATATGCTTGCAAGACTATATCAAAGAGGAAGCTCGTTACTAAGAATGATAAAGATGATATGAGGAGGGAAATACAGATTATGCAGCATTTGAGTGGTCAGCCCAATATTGTGGAGTTTAAGGGTGCTTATGAGGATAAGAATTCTGTTCACCTTGTTATGGAGCTCTGTGCTGGAGGGGAACTCTTTGATAGGATCATTGCTAAGGGAAGCTATAGTGAGAAGGAAGCTGCTTCTATGTGTAGGCAAATTGTCAATGTTGTTCATGCCTGTCATTTCATGGGAGTGATGCATAGGGACCTTAAACCCGAGAATTTCTTGTTGGCTAGCAAAGCTGATACTGCTCCTTTGAAGGCTACTGATTTCGGGTTGTCAGTCTTCATTGACGAGGGTAATCATCTAATGCATTTAGTCGTTTGTGAAAACTTCAAATATTTGAAATGTTAGTGAATGTCCTCTGGAGCATATGATTTGAGATATTCAGCTAGACTATTCCTAAAGACTCCCTGTTTAGATTTTGGCGTAATGGTTTGTTGTCATCACCTTCTTCTGCTCGCTGGTGTTGATAGTACCCTGCTATGACTTGGTTGAATCATCTGCTACTTTTGCATGACATTTACAATTTGCGTTCTGACTTTAGATTTTCATCCAGTCTCATGTCAGAAATCCACTGAGAGGCTTTTCCTTCTGAGTTATTTAGGTCGCCTGTGAACACCTCAAATTGTTGTCCAAATAATGCTCCATATTTTTGCATAACCAATGCTCATATGTCTTAGTCCTTCTGAATTTAGATATAGGATATCTAAGTTACCTTTGTTAGTCATGTTATTATCAATTTTGAATTATAAATTTATGGTGAATTAGAACTTGTTATGGGAACTATTTAGTTTTTTGCTTCAGTCTGCTAGATGGTCTAGTAGATTGGACATCAATGGCCTGAAGATCAGAGTCTTTTGACCACTTATTCTGAACTTCTATTGGAAGTCAAACTCCATGCATGGAATATTTCAACTGTGGTTTCTCAGATTTCAAATTTCTGGTTTGTTTTCAAGTCAGTGGCAGTCCACCTGCCCAAATGTTGATTCCAGGGACTCTTGGCTTAGTCCCTTATTTGTTTTCCTTTTTGAGGATCTGTTTTTCCACCTGAGGAAATGCCATATGATGCAATCCAGGTGACATTTCAAGTTAAGTTGAGAGTATCTTGGTCTGATAACTTCTGAAACACTTGGCAGGGAAGGTGTATAGGGATATAGTTGGTAGCGCTTACTATGTGGCTCCTGAAATATTGCGGCGTAGATACGACAAGGAAGTGGACATATGGAGTGCAGGAGTAATGTTATATATCTTACTCAGTGGTGTACCCCCATTTTGGGCTGGTAAAACATGAATTCGTCACGCTCTTCTTGAAGTACATATATAAGTTTGTTTAAGTGCCACTTTATGATATCTAGGAGTTCATATATTCAACTAATATCAGTGCTTGTTCCTTTCAGAAACGGAGAAGGGAATATTTGATGCCATTTTGCAAGGAGATATTGATTTTGTAAGTGATCCATGGCCAAAGATTTCTAATGGAGCAAAGGACCTAGTTCGCAGAATGTTGACACAGGACCCAAAGAAAAGGATCACTTCTGCTCAAGTTTTAGGTACTTTCTTGAAATAGTTAGTATTTTGGTATCTTCTATAGGCAATAGCTCAAAACTTCTAGTGATCTTCTCCCTAAAAAGTTTCTGCATTAGGCTCTGCAAGTGTGTTGGAGTATATACCAACAGTTCGACATTTCTAGCTCAGAATTTAAAATGCATGAATTACCAACACTATGGTTCTCATGCTTGCCTTTTTTAAGCAGTTCAAACAAGGAAGACCAAAGCTGAACTTAAGCTTAGCTTTAATGCCTTGAATGACTAGCATTCTTCTGCTGCATCACACACTGCATATTTTACGAAATTTCTAGCTTGACTTGGAGTATAATATCTTTGGTTTATGCAGAGCATCCATGGTTGAAGGAAGGTGGTGAAGCATCAGACAAGCCAATAGACAATGCAGTGCTTTCTAGAATGAAGCAATTCAGAAGGATGAACAAATTAAAGAAACTTGCACTTAAGGTAGGCACTTCTATGTTTGCTTTGTTGGCTAGAGATTGAAGCTGATATATGGGAACTGGCAGTTTCTGTGTTGGTTAATCCTCATGTGGATTTACATTCTTGGTAGAGGATGGTGAGACAAAAGTTAAACTAAGAAAGACATTCTTGCTGGTTTAGGTCATTGCTGAAAATCTTTCTGGTGAAGAAATTCAAGGAATGAAGCAAATGTTTGCGAACATAGACACTGATAACAGTGGCACAATCACCTACGAAGAACTCAAGGATGGACTAGCTCGACTTGGTTCAAAGCTTACAGAGACTGAGATTAAACAGCTTATGGAAGCAGTAAGATTTTCTTATGACCTGCATTTCCTAGATTTTCTTACTCACATTGTACCATCTAATCCTGGTTTTCTGCTTCAGGCTGATGCTGATGGAGATGGGACAATCGACTATGTTGAGTTTGTCACTGCCACAATGCACAGGCACAGACTTGAAAGAGATGAGCATTTGTACAAAGCATTTCAATATTTTGATACAGACAATAGCGGGTTAGTTTCTTTGCTAGTGTTCAAAGTATTGTCTTGGTTTCTTCAAATCCAATATCTTCTTGGCACTCATTTAAGCTCGTTGACATACCTGAACATATATAGGCATTTGCACCCATGAATTTTAGGGTAGAAGATGCTCCAAAGTTATTAACATGTTCTCTAAACGCTAATGATGTATTTATCTTCACAGATTCATCACACGGGATGAGCTGGAAGCAGCCATGACTGATTATGGAATTGGTGATGAAGCCACAATCAGAGACATAATATCCGAAGTCGACACAGACAATGTAAGTCCTCACATGGTTCTTAAAGTCCTTTCTCACAGTTCTGGGAGTTTTCTCATGTCATTGTATTTACAGGATGGTAAAATCAACTATGACGAGTTCTGTGCGATGATGAGAAGCGGAACAACCCAACCGGGCAAGCCATTCTAGATATGGGTGACCCACTCATCCCTGAATCTTTTGGACTTCTCAGTTATAGCTTTATCCGCTGCATTGATTTGAGCTTATTTTTGGTGACTGGTGTAATATAGTGCGCATAGTTTTTCTTTTCGTTCTCTGTTTCAATACTTTCTAGAGTCATTTGAGTGCTTGGTATTTCGATGATCTTTGAGGATTGTACTCATTTTTTTCCCTTTGATTTTAGAATGGTAATTGTGCAACTGGGCTGATGCCTAGCTCTCTCTTGAACCTTATGGGCAAACTATGACGTTTAGGCAGACCCTAACCTAATGGGTTTGTATTCTGTTTATGTTTTTAGCACCACTCCAGACTGGAGATTCAAGAATCTTATTGTCTGTACTGGTTCATCGATGGTCTAAGAGCATCTCGAACAGTTTCTCTATAATTTCTGTAAAATAGGGAAATAAAATTAAATTAGGGTCCCGACAGTGGCTTCATACTTAGCTAGTAGGTCTGCCACTTGATCCCCCTGCCTAAAGACATGCTGCAGCTTTAGAACTTGCAGTTGGGAGATTAAGGCTCTATAATCAAACAAAAAAGGAGCGAGTGTTGAACATTGTCGAGAAGAAGAAAAGAAGAAGAAAATAACAAGTTCAGCATTTGTTTCTTCACTTAAAAAACTGAAAAAAGAACATAAAAAGAAAAAAAAAAAAGTTAAATCCTGATTTGTGAAAGAGGTTTCTCCTCTTTGCAAACAAAAGAAGGGCTTAGGTTAGGCGAGGTGAAATCAAAGATAGGCTTATTAATAAAATTTTTCTCGTAACTCTCTTTTATATTATAATTCTGAGTAAAAAAGTTAGTTTATCTAAAAGAATATGTAAGAACCGATAGAAGAATAAATAACTACAGACTAGTTTATCTAAAAGAATATATACAAAATAGATGAAAGAACAAGAAGTTGAGTAAAAAGAATAAACAATATATTGATAAAAGAATAACTAGTTGTTCTAAACTAACATGCAGTAATTGATAAAAAAAAATTTGATAAAAAAAAAAATAAGAACAAATAAAAGAACAAATAATAGTTACAAAAGAATCTAATAAAAGAATAATTAAGAACTGATAAACAAATGTACACACAATATATTTGGTATACACACAACCTATTCATGTGAAAAATAATATTTTCCAAATTTCTAAACTATGGACTTAAAAATTTTATCTAAAAATTTGAAAAAAAAAATTGTGGAAAAGATTTCAACAACTAAACGCTACTTTATTCTCGCATGATTTGCTTTCAAATGCGTTATCCCTCAGCCGGCCGCTTACTGGTAGTTTAAGGCAGGGCACAGTCAGTCAATTACCATTATGAATAAATACAAATTCACAGCAATGTTGTGGCAATCTCGGTGCCTATTTCATCTAGAAAAAAATGATGGCTATGTCAAGTCTGTGGTAAGTTTGATGGGCTGATGAACATATTTGTAAAAATTGAATGGTTATTTTTAGATTTAAGCTACTAAAGAGTGGATAAATGAGCTGATTTGCCACCCAAAAGTTGCCAAAGAGTGCAAAATTTCCACTAAACTTCTCATCGCCCTAAGTAAGTGCCACCGACGCACTTTGTTAGAGCAAAATTGCCACTAATCTATTAAGCGGGAAATCAAAATCCACTTTTAGCACTTAAACTCAAGCAACATGACAAATAACCCTATGAACTTTTTACATTGGTAAAAAAGCAACCATGTTCATTGAATTTGCTCGAATCCATCAATTTCCCCATACATTTCCTTAATTCTTTCCTCCATTTTCCCCAATCTACAAACTATTTTCACTAAATTAGCAGGCCAATGCAATTCTCCTCTGCTACCGAACCCTAAACCCCGTTAATAGTTGTTACCACGTCTTCTACAACTTCTAATCGTAGACCTACCTCTTCCAAGTTGAACTCAAATTTTCCCTCAGTAGCCTCACTGAGTGCTACACCTGTGCCAATACTACCTATATTCAATGTCCTTTGGGCAAGATATCTTATGGGCATTGGTAGAAGAGGTGAAAAATTGAAATTGAGGGAATTAATTATCTGGCTTAATTGAGCTAGCTTAAGAGCTATGTGTGGGTTTTTCCCAATAGAATCTAAAATATTTTAATGGAATGTTCCATCCGTCAATTACATTGGTGATGGATTCTCTAATGTTCATGGTTCATAACATTAGTGGTCACATTGTGCCTTTTGGTATGTTTTAAGTGGGAAATTTAGGCTGGTATTGGCGAATCCGCACTTTTGATAACTTTTGGGTGGCAAAATTGCTAGTATATCAAAAACAATTTTGAAGGACTAGAAGCGATCTGAAAAAGTATGTTATCACTATACAAATATCTGAAAGTAGTCCTCTAGCATTTCAGCTTAGAGAAAATCCCCCAATATTTTTGTTTGCACGTAAAGAAACAACTCACTACGGCGTTATTTTTTAAAACCATGCTGGGTTCCATTTTTTTTTTATCGTAAGTTCCCTTTGCACAATTAATTAAATATATTAGAGAAAATTACGGTTATTAATATTTTTTTTAAAATTAAATACCAATTACATCTAAAATTGAGTGGTTGTAATTGCCACCACTCAATCCTATATTAGCCCCTTTGTCTGTAACATGGAATGGTAAAGAGCTTCCTCGGGAGGGGACAACTAAGTGGGGTGTGTGATCTTAAGGCAAATAAGAGCAGGGTGCTTATTTGTTTTTTTTTTTTGTTTTAATCGAAACCAAATAACTAAATTTATTCAACTTTTGGTCTTATGTGCTAATAATCGAATAAATCGAATTGTTAGAGAAAATGAATAATCGAATTCTATACATATATATTGCAAACCTCAAATATCCATCACATATTTTAATCAAAACACACATTCTAATCACATAATAAACATCTATAATTTATTCAAAATCTTAACATCACATACATATACATAACAAATATTCATCATATACATAATCCCTTACAAATATCAAACATAAATACTAGTAAAATAAAAAACCAGTTATTTTGGTTAACTGAATTTTAATTAAAGCAAACAGAAAACCAAACAGAATTTTTATATCGGTTTTCAGTTATAACAAAAAATTGAAATTATATTTAAAAATGATAACTGAAAATTAATATTTTTTTTTTTTTTTTTGGTTATTTTAGATACAACTGAAATTTTGCTCACAAGAGAGAAGTTTTGTCAGTATTAATCAATGTTTGATGAAGATATCAAAGTTGAGAAATTTGTATATGTTTTATCATCCGCTATAAATATATAGATATGCTTGCAATTTCATGGGTTATCGATCACTATTCTGCAAGCTTATACGCCTGCAAATCAAAAAAATGATTACTACTCGTAAGAAGCTGCTAGGCTTTCTTCTTCTTTGTCTCCTTATGCATCTCGTCTTGAGCAGTAAGATTGTACATATTTTATATGCTAACCCTTGTTTTTTTCCGGTACCGGCAGGGCGTTTCTGGCTAGCTAGATGACTTATTGTTTGTTATACTACCGTAACTCACAGATGAATCGTCGGACGAGGAGCATCGATCGTTGTCGCCGGATGTGGGGAATGGATCGTCAGGGGATGCGTACGATGAGTTGTCGTCGGGTACAGATGAGCCGTCGTCGGATATGGACGTTGATTCATCCGATGATGATACAATAGTGGTAGATATGTATGATCCATCGGATGCTACATACAGAGGGTATGATTCAACCGACGACGAGGTAGTAGTGGATACGGAAAGATTTCAAAACATCTGTGGTGGTTTTAAGGGCTTCAGGGAACTGGAACCGCCAGTGAAATGTAAGAATAAATTTTGCCGATCATTTTGTCGGAAGCTGGGTTTTGATCCAGAATCTTCTTCCTGTTGCTTTGGTCCGGTGTGTTGTTGCGATTACAGGGCTCCATAACTAGCTTGAATTGGACGCCCCAAATAAAACAAGCAGGCTTCGGTGGAAAGATCAGATGCTTTTCGTCGTCAAGTTCAGAGCTTGTCGGTCCGTCGTCTTCATTACCTTTTCTCTAGATGTTGGTCTTTCTTTCATTCCATGGCTGCAGGAGAATCCGACAGCAATCTGTGTTCGAGGTGCTCAGGTCACTCCCCTCCAGCATCGACGTGCCTGAAGCTTTGGCCTGACACATCTTAGGTTTGCTGGTGGATATGGATGGTCGACATTGAACCTTTCATCAGTTCCGTCCTTCCGGTCTGCTGGCTCTTGCCTTCCATGATTTGTTCTTTAGCTCTACCATTTAGTTACTTTCTCCAAAACCATTTCTTCAAAAAATCAAATGTTCTTGGCTTTTTTTAATTTTTGACTGATGTTATTTTGTTCTACTGATATGGTATCAAATATGAAGCAGCAACTCTGGACTTTATTGTTTAAATGGTTTTCCAACAGAGCCAGCAGTTGGAAACCTTCTAACTCCCTAAGCCTCTGAATATCTTCAAAAAATTTTCTAACCGCTCATTTTGCCTATGGTCCACAGTTATAGAAAACAGGCAGTTCTTTAGCCGTTTGAAGCTTGGAATCTCTAATGGACGTTTCTAACGGTTTCATGTTGGAAATGTGTCGTTTGCATGGTGCATTGAAAAGGCTGCCTTTCAGTATTGAGAGGACTTATTCTTAAGTAGTCTGGTTTTTGGCACTTGGGAGATTTGAGGAGGCATTGCTGTCCATTCTACACATCCAGTTAATTATATTTTGATCTGTTGCACTTATTCCCAACTCCCAAGATTGTTATAAGTAGCTAGGTTTTCTTTTTTCTTTCTGTTTCATTCCCTTTTCTTGAAAGGTACAAGGAAAATTCATTAAAATAAACGCACAATAGAAGAGATTAACTGAGTTGATCAAAAGAAACTCAAACGACCTCCACATCCCCAAAAAACACCCCACACCAACACCCAAACCCTAACACAACAACCAAACCCTAACACAACAGCCAACAAGCTACCTAAAGATGAAGACAATAACAAAAAAGTGAAGCTAGGTTTTGGCCTCTAACAAAATGTACATCATCAATGTTAGTGTCCCCTCGAACATTGTTGGAAGAGCCATGGCCTAAAGGAAACTCAATTACTTAGAGAAGAGCTTCATTAGGAAAGAGCTTTCACTGACGGTATTGATAATTATTTGAAAAAGAATGGTGCGGAACCCATATGTAATAGATTCCAACTCGATCGCTCTTTCTTGATATTGGGCTTTAGTAGTCCTAAAGCGATAGCTCAAGGGCCTGTCATAGCATTCGGCCCTTAACAACTATAAGCACACAAAAATGAATGGATAATTAACAATTACAAGTTACAACAAAAGAGCTTCCATTTCCAGACAAAGAAAAAACTGTAAAAAAACTTACAGCACAACATAAGAGAATGTGGGCACGGTATTATTATGACGATGGGTTATCTGGTAAACGCTTAAGGTCCATCTCAACTTGGTGGATTGTCCATTGCATGTTCTCTAGTTTCTGGAAGCAAAAAGATGACTTTAAGCCGAACGGCCGAAGATATGGTGAAAATAACAAGTAACTCGTAGTAGACTTTTACCATTACTATGTCATGGTACTGCCTTGCAATTGTATCGAAGTGTGGGTCGACGCCTTGGTACTCACGCAGGCGGGTAACCTGATAAATTTATTGGTAAAGACAGGATTAAGCAAAAGATCATAATCAATTTTGGCATAACAAAATGCCTTTGTTACTTGATGGGACTAATTTTTCTTGTTTGCTAAGTAAAAGGGCAGAGGTTGAATCCCTGTCACAGTTTTGAATGTAAGCTTGATGATAATATACCACGTACCGCTTTGTTATATGCAGTAGAAGCCTCTTCTGTAGCCTCAACAAGGTACTTCCTGACAAGCAGAGTGAGAATACATTACTGTTTGGTCAAGTCTAAAGAGTACGGACACCATAGAGGACCTGTGACCATTGTCTTCCTGTACCTTATCTTGCGCAAAGCTGGTATTGACTCTTGAGTATAAGTTTCAAGCAAGAGAACATGTTCCAAAACCCTACGAGACAAAAGGAAAAATACAAAAAAAAAAAAAAAAAAGAATATAAGAACAGTTTAAGGGTAAAGGGAGAGGAATACTGAATACCCACTATGTCACACATACACATAATAAAAGAAAAACAGCATGAAATGCCAAAAGATTGTTGCATTATGGTGTCACGATGCATGTGAAAGGTTAGGCACAAAGACATGTTATGTATTTGAGAGAAAAAGTTAGGCCATCATATTTGGAGGTCCTGATAGAAACATAAAAAAGTCTAATGGAAAATTTATATGAGAGCAGATGTTAACATAACTCTTTACACCCAATACATGAAACAAAAAAAAAAAATGCATATTCTATTTAGAGCAGCTAGCGGAAATATAGATAGCAAGAAGTGACAATGCACACCTATAATAGGAATAGAGCCTATAGTCGCAGGAACATGGAAATTGGACTAAACATATAGAACTATACTTAAACTACGGAAGAAAACCACAAATTACAACATACCTTAATTTTGCATTCATGGTCTCACACCTCTTGCACAACCAAGTTTTTTGCAGTTCATCCTACAAGCAGTCAGAACAATACTTTTAAAGATGAATCCAAAGGCAAAAGTAAACAGGGAAAATGATTACAAAACACTGATGTCGCACATTGTTCATCAACACCTCAATCAAAACTTCTGGAAATTACAGGAACTCTCTGAAGTCAATTACTTACATATTGGTGATGATGTTCCAACTTCAAATCTTTAACAAGTTTGATAAGCACTCCAAGTATTTGCTCTAGGACCTGATTATAAGTTATACAAGTGACATCACATAACCAACACAAGCCACAGCCAGGAAAATGGTGTTGTAGAATATGGAAGAGTTCCTGTTTGGTATGAGATTGAAATGGACTCTCAATTCTCAAATACATATAAACTATGTGCACACCTACATTATAATACTCTGTGAACTTCCTGTCTGCAGAATAAAGGTCCTCCCTCAAAGCTGCTTCTTCTCTTTCAATCTCCTCAATTATTGATTTAACCCTGATAGACCAATCATAAACAACAAACAGGCACTAGTCAGTAAACGGTTGCATTGACCTTGTCAAAGAAGTAGACATAGCAACACAGACCTTTCAGGAAGCCTGGTACTCAAGTTTTGATTTCCAGAAGATAAGTCTGCAGCAAGATGGGCAATGATATCAAGACAAAATGGAAAGCATTCTAGATACATGGAATACCAATGAGCAGGAGAGAGGAAGATAGAGAAGCAGATAAGGAGGGATGGAGTGCAAATGAGAATTACCAATGTCATCAACAAAGGCATCTGCTAGCTTGTCACATTTATCTTTTAGTCTACCTTCAATCTCTCTTGAAAGAGCTATTTGGTAGTCTGCCTTATCCTATAGAGATGAAGTAAAATGAGATCTTCTGTAATGACATTAAAAATTTATTTTGTTCATTTTTTTTTCTTTTTAAGGCATTCATTTTCTCTAAAATACACATTGTAAGAAACTGCTATAATCATCAAGAGGAAATGTAAAAATATGGAAGTTATCCTAGCTTTCACAAGCAAATGAGACAAGAAGCTATTTACCATAAAAAATGGCAATCTTTGGAGTTGATTTTGCCACAGGTAAGCAGGTGTTACTCCAAGATAACGGTTGGGAACACCACCAACTCCAGGTTCTGCCATGTCACCAGAATTACTTGCAGCAGCTGCAATGCTATTTCCAACACTACTAGCATAATTTACTGAATTTGAGCTTGAGCTAATTGTCAGTGTAGTGCTTGTACTATCAAGTGAACTTCTTGACATTATACTGAATTTCTCAATTTCATCCTCTTGCACTTCACCATCTTTAGATATAAGCGGAAGTCTTAATCTCTGAGCAGCTTCAGCAACAACCATTCGATGCTCTAACATCTCATAAACCTAAAATTTTCACAAAATAAAAGCCATTACTATCACCCAAATTCTTAAATATCATGCACGGATGGAACAAATAAAGGAACGGGATAGGCTCAGTGTAACGGCATTCAAGTAATACATCTCAAAGAACCAACTTTTAAATCAAACAAGAAGCTAACAACTAAAAAACTGATCTGAAATTTTTTATAATCAACTGCAAGCACCATCAAAATGTCATTAAAGGAACAGAAACCTGAGGAGGGTTCTTCAATCCTAGTTGGGGGTACAGCCCCTGCACATCACGAATCCCTCCCACATTAGCCACAGAAGCAGCCTGCTGATACTCTTCTACCATGGCGATGGCTTCCGCATAAATCGCCTGCATTTAACACCACCAATTACGACTAAATTCCAAACAAATCCGAACAAACTCAGAAAAGGCGAGATCATCACCATTGCTTCCAAGTACCGCAACCTCTCTCTCGCCATTTCCTCTCTCGCCTGCACATCGAAAATCGGCATCACAGAAAATAAAACAAAATTCAGGGAAAATCCCAAGTTTCTGGGGAATCAAATACCAAAATAGCAGATTCCAGGAGAAGCATTACCTGTTGCAGATCATAGTAGGCGGATTTGGAGACTAGTGACCCGTCCGGAGCCAAGCAGTGGCGCTCCAGCTGCTCTATCACCTGAACCACATCCGCCGGAAGGTTTTGACTTCCTTTCACCATTTGATTCGCTCCAGTTGGTTCAACTTCCGCCGAGGGGCGAGGATTTGAAGGTGGCCGGCTTTTGGAACTTGGAAGTTCGAATATTTTGGCGTAGCTCACGTAGCAGAGGATCAGTTATCTCTTGGAAATGATTACTTGGTCCTCCAACTTACCTAAATTAGACAGTGTTACCCATGTGTTTCATATCAGCACAAAAGTGTACTCTGCGGTGCTATTGGGGGATACTTCTTTCAAGTCCCTCTATTTTTTCTACCATTTGTTTTCCCTCCCACATTTTCCCGCCTCCCAAAAAACTTGTTTCTTGGTTTAGAGAATCGGTTCCTCCAGACTGTTCACAAATCCCCAACCCAAATCTGGAAAAGCTTTGTGACATAAAAAAATGAAGGCCATTGCAAGATCACCGACGAAAAGAAACCAAGCTTTCCACCCAGAACTCACAAACCAAACTCGATTGCGCCTCAGTTCATCGAATTGGCGCCGATCCAGACTCAAATCTCGTTGCTGGACTCGCCGCAGTAGAGGTTGTCTCCGGAGAAACGAAGCTTGTGCTGCGAGATTTGGTCCGTCGTTCAACTTTAATCCTTTTGGTATACTATCTAGTAATGAAGGTGAGAATGAGGAATTTTTTGCTTTAGTGTTGTGGTTTTGTATATGTGAATTTTGCAAAGATTAAAAGCTTCAGCTTTTGTCTTGCTAATTATTAGAATTATCATCTTCTTAATTGATTAAATGATAAATAGATGTGTTACTAACTGAAATCCATTGAGCCAGAAATGGAATTGACAGTGTTTAGTAAATTATGTTCATTCAGTGAATTACTTGGACATTGTTTAATGTCATGAACCCATCAAGTGAAAAGAGAAAACCTAAAATATTAGGGAAATTATGTTGACTGTATTAGCTTATTTATTCCTGTTCATTAGCTCCTTACTTGTTCTCATACTTAAAATTGCTAAGGTTTGTTGGTTTTGTCTGGTAACTTCTAATGATGTTAGTGTTGTTAGCATATCCTCACCAATCTTCATAAGTTACTTCAATATGCCTGAATATGAACTTAACTTCCATTGCTAGGTGTAAGGTTAATCCTGTCACAGTAAGAGAAGAACTTGATGACTATAGTGTTGGTTTATTCATTTCTTGCGGTTTCTGTTGAAGTATTAAGACAATAATGATTTAAGCTCCGTAGGGAGGTTTTTACCAGTAATAGGAAATCTAAACTCGGATGTTCTCTGGTTTTGATTGGTTAATTAACAAAAGGCATCCAACATATCAAGTGCTCTAGCTTTGCTGAACCACCTCAACATTTTTGCTGAGATAGTGTAAGTAAACCTTGTGATTAGCCTCCTCTAGGTTGAGGACAAGGTAATTTATGCTGGTTATTTAATTTCTGGATGGTGCTCTTGTCTGATTTTTCCTAAAGCAAGCTACCATTGTTTTAGATGTAAATGCTATCTTGAGTCTATTCTGTGTGAGGTTTGTCCATTATGCTACTATTTTCTTTTTAATAAGTATTCTGGTATAGACGATATGCATTTCTGCTATTCCAATGGGCAAAGTTATGATTTCAAGTAGGTTTTCAAATTCAGTTTAGGTCATTAATGAAGAAGGTGAGAGCTTTCACAAGACCGCAAATAACTTGCCTGCATGGACAGCGGTATTTCCCTTTCAGCTATGAAATTGATTGGGAGTTGGTGTAAGAGTTGCTGCACATTGCAATGCCAAAGATTGGTCCAACTTAGTAATTCATGGCTGCTAAACTTTATCCATTGGCAAGAAAGATCTTGTTTGCAGATGAGTTGAAGTTGGTGGAGAAATTTCTTTTCCAAGGTCCAAAAGATTTATTATATAAGCTTCCTTTATGACATCTATATAAAGATTGATTTCTAAGCTAGCATAGTCTCGTGAAGTAAAGTTTGCTGTAGTTAGCAAAACAGGAACTTGGTAATGGCAATAACTATTGCTTTTGCATGAGATAAGTTGCCCCGATATCAAAATCAATCATAATCATGATAATGAGTAATTCGTGCACAGCTTGCGGAATGGTCACATTTAAGTCTTTTTCTGCTCCTGGCTTCATGTTTCTCTTGTCCCCCAAAACTTGCTTAAGATGAAATTGCTCTCACAAGCTTTTTTTCCTCGATGCAATTTGATGAGTTAAAATATGATGATTATTTATAGTGAAGAAAAACAATTCCCTTAACGCTTTTATTTCTTCATAAAAACCCACTGAATTTTAACCAAAAAAAATTAAAATGAAGACGTGAATGAAGATTATCTTATCATTTATTTTTCTGCAAGTAGTGAAAAGATAGGAAGAGGACTGCGTTGAATGATGGCTTTTGAATTTCAGCTTGTGGGTCACAGTTCTTGGTAGGGCAAAATCCCAGGACTCTCTACGAAGAAAAATACTGCTGTTTGGCCTCATTATTTGTTAAGAAAGGTAATCATTCTTATGTCTTTCTTTTTTTATCAATGTCTTATTATGTTTGAAGCATTTTTATTAAACCCTAAATCTTCAAAACCTGGAAACCTTTGTTTTTGTCTTTTTTTTTTTCTTTAATATTTCTGGAACTAACCAATAATTTATTTCTAAATTTGGATATACATAAAATACGGTTGAAGCTATTTTGAAAGATGGCAAAACCAAAATATGTCATACTGAAGAAATATTGATAGGGAAGAAAGAGGGGGAAGAGGATAAGAAAAGGGGTTTAGCCAAAAGTATGCTAATTCTTTATTTACAAGATAATGTATAAATTTTGACTTCATACCCATTTTCATCTACCTTTTCCTGCCAACCACACCATTTAGTTTTTAACCTATACTTTTCCTTCACTTTCAACTGCAATAGTTTAGAAAAAATGCTATGTTCTTTGAATGCAAGTGGATGTGACATCATGTTTGATTTGCACTGATTTATTGAATGAAAAGTGACTTTCTTATATGATGCAACCTCAATGAATATTATAAATACAGTTCTTGCTAGTTTTAAGATGTTAGGGTTTAAGTGGTTACGTGCCAATGGTAGAAATTTTAAAGTCTGTAGAATTTAGAGAAGGTCAAGGACAATGGTTTGAAGGCTGTTGAAGACGTTTCAGCAAGTCCTTTAATGACAATGTATCTTTCTTTACCTTATAACTTATATCATTATAATTCTGCGTACAAAAAAAAAAAAAGAAAAAAAAAAAAAACAGAATTTACATTTACTAGCCATTCCCTGGAAATTACCTCTCACCATGGTAGTAATAACTAGGAGTAATCTCTATTTTGGGGAGTTAAAATTGAATAATCCAAGTATAATTCATCGGGGTACCTGGTATGAATTGATAATCACCCCATGTCATAATTAAAGTGTGCTATGTTATTTTTTGGTGACATGTCTTGTTGTTGGTACGAAGTAGCCTTACTATTATCCTAAACTTTCATTTATCAAAAAGATTGTGAAATTTGATTCTTTGTTACTAGTTAATAAAATTTAGTTTAGGTACACAGAAATTAAATTATGTAGTTACTAGAGTAATAATTTTTCAAAAAATCTGAAGATCATATTTCAATTACAATTAAGAAGAGAAAAAAAAAAGCTTCTGAAAGTGTGATAGAGGGAGTAATTGAACATGCCAACAGGTGCATCTGCAGAACTGTAATGGCTGCCACTAGTAGAATATCCTGAGAATCCAGACAAACAATGGGCAACCAATCCCAGGAGTACCCAGTTAACATAATCTTTCTACTTTGGATGTCATTCTCGTGCTCCTGTTCTCGCTTTTATTTTTATTACCCCTGTCACTTAAATTTAAAATGTGACATTCTCTCACTCAAATTCCTGCTTTCCGCTCCAATTTCTGATGCTTTGGGTCACCTAGGGAAGAAACTTTATTTTCTTTTTCATAAAATGTTAGTATAATGTCAATTGATTTGGAAAGTTTCTAGTTGACAACTGAAAAATTTAGTCAATTAGTTTGTTACAGTAATGGTAAATATTATAGTACATGTCATCTTCACAGACACATCTTAGCCTATTCTCACCTTGGTCAATTAATTTTATGTTAAAATGTTTCTTCTTTTTGGAATCGAAAGATGACTTCAGAGCCTATTCTCACCTTTTTTTTGAGGCTGTTGAGTAGTCCTTCACTTTTGGATTGTACTGGATTTGGATTTGCCCGCAAGATTCTTGATCATCCAAGATTCTCGTGACAGATTCAGCAATAATATATTATTTTAGTTCAATTACACTTTCCTCCATAGGTTTGGTGTTATTTACACTCTTATCATGTAGATTTACGAACCTATATTTATTTATTTATTATGTTTTTACATTATCTGATACATGCTTTTCAAATTCAAATTTAAATTATTTGATAATTTTTTTCATTAAATTTAAAATTTTCAGTGTAAATACATAACAATCATTTTCTCACTGGAATTAAAAGAAGCAGTGGATAATGGCACTATTGTGAATCTAAGCCTTGAAGTGTAATTAATACAAAACTCGGGGAAAAGATGGAATGTAATGATCCTAGTTTGATTGATACAACACCCTGAGGCGATTGTGCTTGTGGCCAGAGAATTTCATATTAAAAAAGAAAAAAAAAAAGGCTTCAACTCAAAAAAGTCGGGCTGTTCACGGAAATTCGGACGCAGCCATTGCAAAAGAGGTACAAAAGGACAGAAGTTTGCCTTGTCTTATTATTGGTGATTCTTCTCTTCCCCTTCTCATCATTATTGGCTTTAAAACCCAGGCAGTTCTTCCTCCAAAGCGCCATCTCTGCTCTTCTCTGAAATATCTTTAGGTAAAGATGGCAGAGAATCTGGGTAAACCAGCAGCCACATGCCTTTTTAATTGCTTTCTCTGACCAACTTTCTCTTCTCACGATGCAGGTGCTCCTCGTGTAGCTGGTAGAAATTCCCTTTCCTGCAATCCCAGCTCAAGAAATTGAAAAAGGTAGATTCTTGTTCATTTCAACTATTCCCTTTTCCAAGTATTTAACCTTGTCAGTTTAGAAGAATTACTTTTTGTGGTCAAAATGATTGTGTAGGAAGTTTAGAAATGGAAGAGAGGAATGGTTTGAGCAGGGAGAGAAGTGGGGTGTGGAGATTCTTGACAGATGGAGATTTTGAGGAGGAAGATGTTTGGGCAGTTCTGAATGAAAGAGGAGCTTCTGATCCTGTTTTGTTGGTGGGTCAGTCTAAAAGGCCCCCTGTTTCGGTTAGAAGACATCTCCCAAGTGCTGCAAGAATGATCCCAAGAACTACCAGTCTTACCACTTCTGCTAGTTTTGACAGTGGAAGTAGCAGTTCCACTTCCACTGATGAGGCCAACTTGATTAAACAGCAGTCTGCTCCTGTCAACATTCCTGACTGGTCCACGATTTCTGTGAACAAATCAAACAAGGGTTTTGCCAATAATGGAACTTCAAATAACGGCTATGTTGACTGCGAAGAAGTAGAACATCATGATGATGATGATGATGATGACGATGATGATGATGAAGGTGAATACCAGTCAAAGGTGCCACCACATGAAATTCTTGCCAGGAGGCTTGCAAGGAATCGGATTTCATCTTGTTCAGTTTTTGAGGGGGTTGGGAGGAAGCTCAAGGGGAGGGACCTTAGCAAAGTCAGAAATGCTGTTTTAACAAAAACAGGTTTCCTTGAATGATATGTTGGTTGTTCATTATGATTTTTCAATGTTAAGTTGTTGTTGCTAGCGTGCTTGGCAATTAAGTGTTTTGTCTATAGGTTTACTTAAGCTTTGAATCATTTTGTGCAAATGGTCATCATTGTGTGCTGAAACTAAAATAAAACAGAAGTATTTTCCTTATGCGGGTTGCATTTTAAGGAACTCTTTTAAGTGATCAACTATTTCAAGAGACCCAATTGTAATTGATAAGAACACCTGTTTGCCTTGTTAATGGACAGTCCAGTCACATTGAAGCATAACAGGTCTCGGAGAGACCAGTTACAGCCCTATAGGCGACATCAACCTCTTGCTATTGGACCTATACATGAATTCTACAAATTTTAGATAAAATTTTAAATTTATGTCCATCTTGCATGCAAATGTTGCTTACACCTAATTCTTTTTAATTTAAGTTAATTTAATTAAAAAACAACTTATTTTTACTTGTCCACTTCTTTGCTTGAAATCAATTTCATTTGAAAAGTTAATATTATGTAAATGTAATAATCCATTCAAAATAAACTTTTCATAGTATTGTTAAATTTTTATGAATTTTTCTTTTTTGATGTCTAAGAAAAGGAAAAATACATAAAAATTTAATAATATTAAAAAATTTAAAAATGATGAATTATCACACCTATATAATATTATAATTTAAATAAAATTGGTAAAACATACTTTAAAATGAAAATAAGTCATTTTGAATTAAATTAAAATAAATTGGGAGTCTCCCATTATTAGCCCTCAGAAAACTTCAGGGCAACCTTGAACAGTTTTTAAAACTATAGTGACTGAAGTCACCCTCGGCAGTCAAGTACAGAAGAAATGGCCATGCCATGTAGCTCTCGTACGATTGACTAGTCACTCCGAACTCTGGTGCTCCTCCGCCGGCCAATCTCAACCGCCGGAAATTTGATTCCGGTCCGCCCATCCAAATCTGGGTTCCATCTTACTGAACCGGGTATCTTCTACGGCTTGCACGTCTGCTATTCTTTCGTATAGATAGAGAGAAAACGATGAGGCAGCGAAGGACAGAAGCTGGCGATTTTGAAACTTCATCGGTCGAAACCAGCGAGGCCCCGAAGAAATTCTCGAAGCCCAAGTCATCATCTTCTTCAAACCACTGGAATATTTTTGGCTTCTGTTTGGCATTTCGAGTGGTGAACGCGTTGTTGATTCAGACGTATTTCAACCCAGATGAGCATTGGCAGGCGCTTGAAGTAGCACACCGCATCGCTTTCGGGTACTTCTGTAGTTGCTTCCGAGTTTTATGTTTTCACCTTCTTTGCTGAGCCGAGTTTGCATTTTGGAGTTAGTTCTCTATTTATGGATTTTAAATTTGAAAAAAAAAATCTGCTTTCTCTGTTTCCGTCCTTTTGTGATGGTTGGGCTTTGAATAGAAGGAAAGATTTAATTTTGGTTGACAGTTGAATGATCAAATCTGCAGGTATGGTCATTTGACCTGGGAGTGGGAGAAAGGAATTCGTAGCTACTTGCATCCTTTGCTTTTTGTTCCACTCTTCAAAGTTCTTGCCTTCCTGGGTTTGGACACCCCATGGTTCATGGTAATCTCTTTCCCTTTCCCTTGTTCTGGATAGTTTCACGTAGATTTGGATTTGAGTGCTAAAATATGATGAAGGTGCGAGAAAATCATTGCTACGTTCAATAACTGCAGCACACGTTTCTACTGAGAATTCATGTGCCACCTGAGATAGTGGAGAAACTTTCTTCTGTTATGTCCCTCCCATAGATGAATTCTCCTTTTAGGACTGCAAGCTGTATACCTGTTTGATAGCTTAGTTTTCTCATGCACATTGATGCTACTATATGTTCTCTAATTTTTAAATAAGACTATTCATAAGTTTTCTATAAGAAGAGTTATTAGATGACAGGATTTGTTATAAGTAACATGAAATGTTGTTAAAGGCAGATCTAGGGTCATTATTTGATGAACATGGAGAAAAAAGGATAGCGGGGGAAAAGAGGGGTTCCTGAATATTCTTTTTATGATAAGTAAAGTGAGGGCAATAAATAAATAAATAAATAATAGAACAGAAAGGACCAAGTAACACATTTCTTTTGTTTTAGATGAGTCTATATGGTTCTTGAATAATTTATGAAACTTGCTAAAATTTTAGCTTTACCCTAGGCTCTATTCCATCTTAACATTTATAGGAAGGATTGTGTTGTAATTTGCTCAAACATATGCCCGTTCCCTTTATTTTGGGACCCTTTGTTCCCAGATGCGTCCTGTGCCCTTAAACTTGGTTGCTATTGTCATTATTTAGGTATGTGATAAACTTGGCTCACATACTGAAACCATGATTTCTGTAACTTGCACAGCGCAAAGATAATTCACCTTCTCTTGCCAGTAAATGAATCACTGTAACAGATTGCTATCTCCGCTTTACAAATTGAAACATGGCTATTTACAATTTATTTGGCTTTTCATCTCGTAAAGGCATAAAGGCATGGAAACAAAATGTATAAAACAATGTTTTGTTCTAAGTTGTGGGATTTCAGTTTTCATCCACAATTAGTAAATATGTGAGTCATAACTGAACTGAGATTTTGCTATTTAGGTACTTAACCATCTGGTACTGGCTTTTCCATAAGATGTGTTCATCAGAGATTCGCTGAATCTTTTCTTTGCATACATGTCTTATCTTTGACATGTTTCATATTGTATGTTGTGGAACACTGATAAGTTAGGTAAGCTACATGTGTAAATGCTTGCATATTCTTGTAGGTATAGGCGTGCCTGATGACCTTTTTTTTTTCTCATTCGCAGATCAGGTCCCCACGGTTGCTACAGTCCATGTTTTCTGCAGTTGGCGATTTATACTTATACAAACTTTCAAGTGCCCTTTTTGGGGATCTTGTTGCAAAATGGGCAGTATCCTTTTTCTTTATTTCTTCTTCTGCTCTCTTTTCATTCCCTTAATGCTGTCTCCCCCAACCAAAGATTTTCTCTTTTTTGCCAACTGAAGGATCAAGTAGCAATTGTAAGATTTGTGATGTATGGTATACTTAACTTTTCTGCAGCTTTTTTCTCAATTGGCAAACTGGTTCATGTTTTTTTGTTTCAACCGCACATTATCAAATAGCTTGGAAACCGTTCTTACACTTGTTGCTCTATATTATTGGCCCTGTATGAGAATTTCTTCAGAGAAAATATCTTCTTGTTCAAGAAGATGGGCTTTGGCCATATCAGGTCTGGCTTGTGCAATTAGACCTACAAGTGCCATCACATGGGTGTATGTTGGTTTGCTTGAGCTGCATTTGGCACATGATAAGCTGAAATATATATTTCTGGAGGTGATCCCAACTGGGTAGGTGCACAAACTTTTTTTTCTTTTTGCCTCAAATAACTATCATTTGTCCCTGATGCTCCTATTCTCTGCTAAATTTGTTTGCATCTCTTCTATGTTTCCTGTTCTTCCTTGGCTTGGTGTTACATTGTTCTGGTCTGATGGCCCTGGTAAATCTCGATATAGGATGGCTTGAATCTTAATATTCGGGGACTGGTTTAATGTGTTTTTGGAGTTGTGATTACCCATAACTATGGAATCTTTAGTCTTTCAAGCGTATTGTGCATCTAGAAGAACATATCTCTTTCAACCGTAACTTACAATTAAAACAGGGTTCCTGCCGTTTTTAGCCTTTTCCTATCTGAAAAGGCATATTCTTCAAAAGAAGCTTCACTGTCATATTGAAGTTAAATATATCTATTTTAAAAAAGCTGACTGAGCTGTAGATTAAAGGTGATTATGCGTTGTTTTTCAGTAGGGTCTGCCTGCCAAGTTCAGAAGTATTTTTGTCTGCAAAGGTAAAGGGTTTTGCGAGGAGAGTTAGCAGCATTTGCTCTAGGAGGAAGCTATTTATGCAAGGAATTTGTTTAACCTGCAAGGAGTGAGACTTGACTATTTTCAAGACTGTTAAGGGGGTTGAGCATTTGTTGGTCTAGGATTATATTTGTGGTTCTTTGATGTCATTGGCCAATTGCTGTTCTAATGGTCATATTTCTGTTTTTAAGGACTGTGGCTGCATTTATGTGAAATTGGGTAGATTCCTGGTTTTCCATGTCTTTTCCTTCCCTATGTTTAGGGAAACCAATTTTATTTTATACAAAAATTGCGAGGCATTTGAGGACAGAGTTATTGGTGCTTAAATATTTTTTTTTCTGGTTTATGTTTAAGCCATACCAATGCTAACATACCAGATTTTTAGCATTTGCTACATACTTTTACACAACAAGCATTTCAGGAACCTTTTAAACAACCTTAGTTAGCTTTAGCTTACTATTATTCTTTGGAAAATTACACCATGTTTTCTTAAAACAGGAGTGTTGTACAAACTCTATTGATAAGTTCCAACTGAACATGAGCTAAAAGATTGTCCAAAGATGTTGGTCAGTCTGTGTGAGGTTTTTAGATTCAAATCTTTGTTGCAACAATTTATATTGGTTAAATGACTCAAGCATTGGAATGGTGATCAAAGCTTTGGAGTTGTTATCCAAAGTCAAGGTTCATATTTCCCTGCACGCTTTGCCTTTCATATATATATGTGCCAAAAAGAAAGGAGCAATTTATTTGGTTAAGGATGGGTTGTTTCACTTCAAACCACTAGTTTTAATTCTTCCCTGCCAGCAATTCCCTGTTGCTTAAGTGCTCTGCCACCCCTCTGTTCAAAGCAAATACTTTACATACTGAAAATAGAAGATATATGGAGTATTTCAAAACTGATATTTGTGTTGGTGCAAATCATATTTAACATCATTCAAAGGTTAGGTTTGAAATTTGAACATCACTTTTTAGCTCACAGGTTTAGTTCTATGGATCCCACTATGGTCAAGTTTTGGATGATGCTATTGGTACTAACTGAAGTCTAGTGACTGAAAATGATGTTTGAGGTTCAGTTTTCTGGCATAATCTGCTCAAATGTTTACAAAGTATGCAATGATATTTTGGCCTTATTGTGTTGATGAATGCATATATGATATTTGTGACAACATATATGTTTCCATTGCTCATGTTCGATCTGGCCATCCTCCATTCTCAGTTTTTTCCTGATGTGTTACAGGACTTTGGTACTAGGACTTACATTCTTGTTGGATCTTTTTATGTACGGAACATGGATATTCGTGCCTCTTAATTTTCTCAAGTTCAATTTTCTTTCCTCTGGTGGGGATTATTATGGAACTCACAAGTGGCACTGGTACTTCACTCAGGGTTTCCCAGTGATGCTATTCACATTTATACCATTTTCCTTGTCTGGTATTATGAGGTCTAAATGTTGGAAGCTCTCTGGCCTTATTGCATGGGTTCTAGGCCTTTACAGTTTATTAGGTCACAAAGAGTTCAGGTATCCTTCTCTAAATCATATTTGCAGTTTTTTCATGGGCACCTGATTTCTTAGAAATCCTTTTCTCTAGTATCTTCTAAGTGATGTGTAAGCTGCAGATTTGTCTTACCTGTGCTTCCAGTGGCTTTGATATTCTCTGGGTATTCATTAGCAACAATCGAACAACCTGGCTTTGAAGCTGGTAAAAGGAAAGGGTCGTCAACCTCTTCCAGTAGATACCTTTCAAGGAAGCAACTTGCTATTATCTTCCTGTTGGTTACCAATGTTCCCATGGCTTTATACATGTGTTTAGTTCATCAGGTATATTAGCCAACTCATGGATTACATAACATTTCAAACTTAGCCTTTATTTGGAAACAGTTGAACTGGCCGGATAAGCTGTCTACTCTTGGATTGCATTTCTTTTCTTTTTCCACTGATTTTTTTTTTCTTTCCAAAAAATTTTGTTAAAGGATTTTCCTAATTCCGAATCAACCTTGCTACGCAGAGAGGAACTGAGGATGTAATGAGCTATCTATCGCAAGAAGCTGTGAAGGGGAATGTGGAAAGTGTCCTTTTCCTGATGCCCTGCCATGCCACTCCTTACTACTCCACACTGCATCATAACCTGCCGATGCGTTTTCTTGATTGCTCACCGAGGTGACTTTTCCCTTTTTTCTAGTTTTCTGCAAATGGTATCACTTACAAAGCTTCATCACTCTTGTAACTGGTTTACATTTTGTTGGACAGAGAAGAGAAAGGAATCCTTGATGAGTCTGATAGTTTCATGTCAGATCCTCTTGGCTTTTCAATAAATTTCACTAGCAACTGGTCACGACCCAGTCACATCATAATGTTCGAGTCAGAAGAAGATAAACTGAGAGACTTCTTGGTCGCTCTTTCTTTCAAAAAGGTAGGTGCTGGAAGGCTAGAGCTTGTGAGTAGTTCTGGGTTGTGTTTACTAGCCTGTTCAAGTTTTCTTGGGGTTACAATGGCAGGCAAGAAGGTTCTTCCACGCTCACTTCAAGGTTGACCGTGATCTTCAAGCATCGGTTTTGGTTTATGCCACGAGCAATCGGTAGAGTTTGCTCTGTCAGAACCAGTTTCCTCTCGGTCTGGTTTTCATCCGAATGGCTCTGGTTCTTGCAATAGTGAAAGCTGAATTCGAGTTTTGGATGGTCTAACGAGCAGTATCTTCAACGCCCATCTGAACGTTGGAGAAGTATTAAAATTGCCTCTGAAAAATTATAGCTGTTGTTCTTATTTTGAAATGTAAAAATATTGGTTTTAATCTAGTATGATTTTTCTTATAAATCGATCGGGCTTATTGTTTCAAGATCCAACGGCTAGTCTCATTCTCCCACAACTTACCAAACCAAAATTTTTTGATTTGAGATTACCAATGAGCCTTCCAACCCCTGAAAGTACATTTGATTTCCGGTGAATCATTTTTGTTTTTTTTTTGTTGTCATTTTTTACCTTTTAGCGATGAAAAAAAAAGCAGAAATATCAAATTTGTTACTAATATTTTGAGTAGGAAGCGAATATATCACTATTATTATTTTTTTTGCCCAATCTCCTACTAATATTTTAAAATGGCCCAAATATGTCATTGCTGTCTAGAAAAATATTGAAAAATGGTAAAAATAGCAGATTTTGAAATTTTGTTATTATGCATTTTTTAAAAAAATGTTAGAAACTTTGAGATTTTTATCAAAAGGGGCTTTGACTTTTGTCATCAACATTTCAGCCTTGTTATTGTCTGCATCACCAACACCCCAACCTCATTGCTGTCCTCTCTCTGTCTCTATTGGTTAATCTTCTCGCTGGTATTCTTGAGAGAAAGAGTTTAATTGTAAAAAATCTTTGAAGTTTTTTAAAACTTACATTATCACAAAAAAAATTCAAAACTTGTTATTTTTAACATTTTTTTGTTAGCTTTTTAACATTTTATGTTAGATTTTTAACGGTTAGTGGCATATTCACTCTTAATTTGAAACTTCAGTGGCATATCCGAACCATTTTAAAATATTAGTAGAAGATTGGGAAAAAAAACTATAATGGTATATTTGCTCCCAACCCCAAACTTTAGTGGTAAATTTGACATTTTTGCCTAAAAAGGCGGGTTGCTTTTTTGAATCTGAGCCCCATTTGTGCTGATTTATCACAACCAAAACCTTGTTCCTAATTAAATAATTATTAGTGTTTCTTGAAGTTTGGTTAAAACCTTTCACTTTTCCAATCTTTTTCTATTACTATCTTCCAGTCGTCACCAAACAATATGGAAAAATTATTTAATACTAAACCATTACTATTTATCAGTAAAAATAATCTCATTTCAAATTGTCTAAGAATTTTTACTGTAAATTTAACTATTTAATAACTCTTTGGCAGTTATGTTAGACAGTATAACTGTTTTGTTTCTCAACTAAAGGAAATTCTTTTTCCCACCATTGACAACATAGCATGGTAGAGAGAGAGAAAAGAAGTAGTATATATTTTGAGACTACAAGGAAAAACTTACACTATTATTTTATTCATTTTTTTCCAAATACTATTTCTGCCTCATACTTTTTGCTCCGTTTCAAAATTTTAATTGAAGTTTGACTTAAATTTATTTAATAATATTATTTTATAATTTTTTTAAAAAATAAATTTAAAAACTAAAATAATTATAGTTTTATTTTTATGAAATAATAATATAAATAAATTTAATTCAAATTTAAATAAAATTTAAAATGGAGAAAAATTTTGGAATGGAATGAGCACCGTATCATTAATCAAATCAGACGCTTTCCTACCAATAATTGAATTCTTGAGCAGTCCAATCATTAAGATTAGTATTTATTTTACAAGGTTGACTCTTTTATATTTGTTAACTAAAGTTTGATTTAAATATATTCATATTAATTTGAATTGTAAAAAATTTTTAAAAAATATATTTATAAATTAGAGTCTTTAAAGTACTATTTTTATATAAAAAGTTTATATTTGTATAAAATTTTTTTAAAAAAACATGAATTAATTATTATAAATTTTGGCATATCTCAGGGGTAATTGTAAGTTTCCCAAAAAATAAATACCAAAATTGTAATTCTAGCTAGAGTCGTTATATATATACCAAAAGACAAAGTTAACAATTAATGACACACTAGTCCTTTAACTTAGAGTTTTGCTTCCCAACAGTTTCCTCTCATTTTTATTTCTTTCAATTGAACACCATAACTTTATCGTTAGTCATATGATGTCAACATGGTCCGGTTAGGTTTCCAAATTTGGGTCATATGTGGGTCGGACCCTTTTTGACAGGTGACAGCCGGGTCAGCCCAAAACTTTGTTTCCTGGCCGGCCCATTAATGTGTGTTGGGGTTTTTTTCTGTGTGGTCCATTAACATTTTCTTGTTATTTGGCCCAACATAATTATTTTATAAGTAATTAATTAGTAAACAAATATTTTAACAAAATTATCATGATCTTAAATATATAAATAAAATTTTATATTAAAAATTAAGGATAAAAATAAAATCTTTGTTTTAAAATATATTAGATAAATTACATTAAAGCATTAACATAATGGTTAACAAATTAAATAAGACAAATCCAATATAAATCATCATGACCCAAAAAAGACCTCAAAATGTTGGCGCAACTCAATTATTTTTCAGTTTATTAACATGTTTTTTTTGTGCTCATCGTATATAGAATCCAGTTATAACGCCGGATAGTATATAGTGCCAGTCACGGCTGGCAAAACTATAAATTGATTAGAGTTGGCAATCCTTGCTTTGCCAACTCATATACTTTTGTTTTTAGAGGTAATTTTGCTTTCGGGTTTGATAATCTCTAGAAGATTGTCTCTGTGCAGGGACCGACTTAGAAATTCTATCCTATAGAGCTCATATATAATTTAATTTTTATACACAACACAAACTTAAAAAAGAAAGACATAAAGTTAATTTCAATATATTTATTAAAAAGTAATTTTAATTATTTATTTTTCATTTTATTTTGCTTATTTTCTTAAATTAGTAAAATCATTGAATAAATTTCAGTAGTTCCTATCTAGAAAAAATTTAATATTTTGTAGAGAAATTAAAAACTTTTAGTAGGGCCATAAACCCTGCATTGTTCCATGTAGATCCGTATATATTCCAAAAAAAAGCCTTTGAACTTTCAGTCACCAAAGTTGTATTGACTTCATTATCAAGGCATACACCTGTTAATATAATCACATATCTCAGATGAGTTTCTTCAATTTTAACAAATTAAAGCAGCTCCTTAACACATTCTTCACCAGCAGAAGTTTTGATATCGTCTAATCTCAAGGGGGATTGAAGACCAGAATCAAGCTTAAAGCTAAAGGAAGGCAAACGCAGCCGGACTCGAGGAAGCTTGGACATCAGGTATGTATCGAACTCCTCATTTATGTATCAGTTTTTTTTTCTTTAAAGTTTTCAGGATCAGAGGCAAAGGAGGGCAACCCTGTTCCTTCCCTAATCTCTCTTCATTTCGGTGAAGCTAGGGATTAGATTCTGAAACAAAATTCAAAGCTCCCATAGAAAAAAAATGTACATCTAAATTCCTAAACACCAGATAACTCTTCAAATAAAATACCTAGAAAACCCTAACAACTCTCTCTCTTACGTTATAAACGAACACTCTGTACAAACACCAAAAAGATACACTTTAGCACCCAGAAGCACAACGCCCATACCCAAGATGCAATGTTAACCAAACATCTAATCTTTAATCTCTCATGCCATTCTTTTTAATTCACACTTTAACGCCAAACCCTTTTGGCTTTGATCCCATCATTTTTTGCCCCTTCAACTACCCTTAGCCTTGTCAAGATTATCAATAATATCCAATGTTAATTCATCACATCTATTGAAAAATACAACAAAAGAACCAGAAGACCCCAAATTTTTAATATTTTCCTTGTTATGATTTGAAGATCCAGTATCTTTCGTTACTGTAATTTTATCTAGGATTTGATTCCAGGATCTTAGTTTTATCCATAGTTACTAGAAACAAAGGTGCAACCTCCGATCTCCATTTCTGGCACAATGTACCAAGACGCAGTATGTTTATGTACCAATTCACTATATTGAGGGAATTCCTATAACTTGGCAGCCCATAAAATCTCCATCAGACCTTCTACCACTAGCTGACTGCCATTAGTGAGCTACCTTTGATTGGACCAAAGCTCCACACAAGCTCGGCCTCCTTGCCCTCGCTCGCATTGAGATTCGCTCCGTTTCCCAACTATTGCTTTTACATTCTCTTTGGATTCAATTAATAAAGGAATGGGGGAAAGAAGGGAAGAGGAGGGGAGTGATTATTTATTTTCCCTCCAATTCGGAGGGTGAAAAAAATATATGACAGAAGAAGTATGATAAGTGCTCTCTCTTCCTCTTTATTTCCTTCCACCGAAAGAAGGGAATTATACTATTTTCCCTCCCCTACCCCCTTCATGCAATCCAAATAGAGCGTTAGTTTTAGCACCAAATTGGCTTCACTCCAAAAAATCACTCCATCTTTTAGCCCCATTTCACTTGAGTGCCCACATTGTTAGATATTTTAGTTAGTTATTTCTATGTTTCTAATAATTATTTGTAGTTAGATATGTTACATATTTTTATCTTATGTTGCATATAAATATAAACTATGAATGCTATATACCTTTTTGACATATTAAATACAAAAACATTATATCAAAACACATTACCCCTTATACCACATAAAATAAAATTAGGGCACACTGTATTCATCCATTTATCACAAACTCTACCATATCCTATATTAGATAACTATATCATAAAATGTCTTTACTAACTATATTAGCTGACAGCTTTGTATAGCATATATTTTTTGCATACTTTTGTAGAACAAACTCTACTATTTCTTTGCATCGGTTCCACGCTTCACAGCCATAAACGGAGTTTTCAATGGCCATTTTCGGCATCTAGCCATTAATGAAATAGAGTTTTTGAAGGTCTGGCCATTGAAAATATCCCTATCAAAAACTTTTCTCGACGCCTTCATGTTAGTTTGAATCACATCAATAACAGAAAAATAATCCATCAAGTCATGGTCCTGAATATTTATTTCGTTTTCATTTGAATTCTTAACCTTCAAGTTGTTCCATCAACGTCCCTAACCTTTGATAAACATTTCATATTCATCCTTTTTTGAGAAAAACGTTAATTGTGATGAAATTAGTCCTAGATTTTTTTTTCTTTTAGAAATAGCACTTTTCATCGTCATCCTTTACTTTATTCTGCTGAAATGGCATTTTCAAACTAGGACCTTAGCTTTTAGTTTTACCACACTAAAATCCTTATTTCTGGTACAAAAACCTTTTCATTTCAAACATTTAATTTAAGAATATTTAAGAACAACTAATTAGATCATAAAAACATGGTAATCTATATATAATCTTTTTTATGAATTATAAATAATAATAATATATATGTTTTGTAGGTCCTAAAGATAACTTAAACAATTAATTAAATCTCCCATGAAAATGGTTAAGTAAATAAAAAATTAGTATGACTAGTTTTTAGTTAACCCTTACTTATTTAATTAATTGTTAATTCGATAAGTGTTAATAGGGCTTACAAAATAGCAAAATCCTCAGTTTCAACCCCTAGAAAACTCGGTCTCTGCCCTAAATATCCTGAAATTTCCCTTTAAAAATCCTTATGGACATGTGATGTCCAACCGATGTTGAGCAAAATGTGATCCATGGAGCAACCTAAGATGCCATAGATGGAGACATTGGTGCTTGATGAGGCATTGGATGATAAAAACAAGGGTAAATATTTTTTAGTTGTCCCTAAACTATGTCCAAGTTGCTTATTCGTCCCTAAACTATCATGTGTTACACCACTCATCTTAAAACTATTTAATTATTACTATTTTGTCTTGTTGTCAACTAAACCGTTAAATATGGATGAAAAAATGATGTGGCTGCTGATGTGACAGTATTTTTCCATCTATATTTAATAATTTAGTTGACGACAGGATGAAATAGTAACAATTAAATAGTTTTAGGACGAGTGGTGCAACACGTGATAGTTTGGGGATGAATAAATAACATGGGCATAGTTTAGGGACATCTGAAAATATTTACCCTAACAACAATGGCACGTTATACTGAATTTGGTAGTTGGGATACAGCAAACTTCCTGCTTGTTTCCCACACATATATCTACTGAAATCCCCAATTACTTGTTTCCTTCTTCTTCTTTTTTCCTAACATGTTTAGAAACAAAACACTATTTAAAACCATGTGTGCATTTTGCCTGCCAGATGATAAAATTGAGAGCTTTAATTTAGGACTAACTGGTTGATATATAGCATCAATGTTTTAGGACTTCTTTGGCAAATAGAGGAGTTTTATGACTAACTTAGTAAAACCACAAAAGCTTTATAACTAAAAATACCATTTCCAAAAAGGATTATGTGCTTCTTACCGTAGTATTGTGCTCGCAATAAAGGTTATTGGTTTTCTTTTATTTATTTCCGGGATATATAGAAATCAAGAACTCAACTCAACTGCTTCCAGGTGAAGATGGTATGATGAGTTATCTTCAGTATCTACATTTTTATTATTTTCTATTATTTGTTTATATGGAAACTTTCTTTTTGTTTTATCTGCAAGAATTCATATTCCATTTAATATAAAAAAACCTTATTTACGTACAGTTAGTGATTCTAATAATACACGCTTAGGACCAAACAGTAAATAACTTTTAAAGCATTAAATCTTAAATCTCAATGCCCTTAGAACTTTTTAGCTTGAATGTGTAATCCATGATTCACAACTCAAATCTGACGCAAAGAAGCAAACATTACTTCATTACTAAATTGGCTTGGCACAAGATTTCAGAACCCAACTTCTAGGTTTGCCTTGAAGTCAAATTTGGGTGGGTCAAGGTTCCTAAGTTCCAAATTCTTTATGGAAATGGAAATTAAATGTGCAGTTGATTTTAGATATTACACTAATCTTATTTGGTTACAGATATAAATTTCTTATAGTGAATTCCTTTAGAATTACAAGGGTTATAAGCTAACACTTTAATTTGGTTGATATGTTGACTTAGGCCAAACTCCTCCAGCAACTAATTCAGTTGCTGGCAAATGTCCTGGCCGGTAAGCCTAGTTCTGTCTCCTTCCCTTCTTGATACCTCTAATCATCTAGAATTTCAGTGAGAAAAAGATACTCGTTTGCTATTCAAGTTCAAGTCCATTCCTTCTCAAGTTCACAGTTGAATTTCAGTTTCTAACCAGAAACTGGGAAGCTAGCTTAAAAGGATTGTCAGAGTTCTTACTTATCCCGTGTTCCTTATATATCCTTCAACAACTATTTCTACCTTTGAATCAACTGGTTCAGACTTGTTCCTTAGCCTTGGGTGCTAGTTTCTGGACTTCTTGGTTCCAGTTATCTCAAGGTTAGTTTGGTGAGAGTTTGCTGGGTTCTTTATTGGTGTTGACACCTAATTTTGTCCGGCCTTTTAAAAAATTTTTAAAAAAAATTTATTAAAAAAATTAATTTTATTATTATTATTATTATTATTACTGAAAATTTTTAATTAGTTTAAAATACATTTTTGTTTTGTGAAGATTTGATTTAAAATGATATATGTGTGTATATGTGTATGTTTGAAGTAAAAAATAAAAATCCATAAAAAAATGACAAAATTTAAAAGTTTGAGGTAAAAATGACAAAATTGAGAAGTTTCGGGAAAAAGTGACAAATTCTGAAACTTTCAGGAGCTAACAAGTAATTTTTCGTATCAATTTTGGGCCAGACGGACGTTTCTGGCCCAAATTAACAGAAAACGACAAAATTGTCAAAATCAGAAGCTTCTGATACTTATCCAGAGGATAAGAAACGTAAAGGACTGAAACTGTCATTTTACCAAATTAAAATATAAGTTTGAATTTAATTAATTTTTAATTTTGAACAGTCCAGCACCCCTTCCCCTATAAAGAGGGGTCCAAAATCTGTGAAGAACACAGAAAAAAAATAATAAGAAAGCTTAGAGCTCCGTTTTAAATAAAAGATAAAATTACAGCCCTTGTCCCTGGCTCTCCTCCCTTTCTCCAGAACATCTCAAAATGTGTTATTCTGACGCTTTGGCCCCCGTCTTCCTCCTTCCGTTTTGTCTCGGTCTGTCTCTCTCCTCTTTCTTCCACGCCACACGCCGCCACCGCCCGTGCGCCCGCCGTCGCCCCTTGGTCCGTTTCCGCCGTCCTGCCGCCCCCACGCCGTCCACCGTCACCTCCACCTCCACGCCGTCCCGTCGCATTTTCTCCTCTCCCTCTACTCACCGTCGCCGTCGTCCTGCCGCCTCCGCCGTGCTCCCTCGCCTCCGTCGCCCTGGCCCGCCTCGCCGCCCCGTGCCCGTGCCGTTGCACCAGCTGCCCCCCCCCTTGCGCGCCCGCGTTGCCTCTGTTTCGCGTTTCCAGAAATTCAAATTTCCATTACTAAGGGTACAACTCCCTTTTAGTCCTCTATCGTTTCAATTCATTTCACTTTGGTCACTAACCTTTTATTTTGATCTTGCAGAATTAATTACTAACCTTTTTAATTTTTACTTGTTTGTTTATTATTTGTTTATTACTAACCCTTTCTTTATTGTTGTTATTAACAACTAACAACTAACAACTAACTTACTAACTTTTATTATTGTTATTATTATTAATTTAATTAACTTTGTTAATTAATTTAATTAACTTGGCTAACTTTTTATTATTGTTGTTAATTAATTAATTTAATTAACTTGACTAAATTTTTATTATTGTTGTTAATTAATTTAATTAACTTGACTAACTTTTTATTATTGTTGTTAATTAATTTAATTAACTTGGCTAACTTTTTATTATTATTGTTAATTAATTAAATTAATTAACTTGACTAACTTTTTTTATTGTTGTTAATTAATTAATTTAATTAACTTGGCTAACTTTTTATTATTGTTGTTAATTAATTAATTTAATTAACTTGACTAACTTTTTATTATTGTTGTTAATTAATTAATTTAATTAACTTGACTAACTTTTTATTATTGTTGTTAATCAATTAATTTAATTAAACTTGGCTAATTTTTATTATTGTTGTTAATTAATTTAATTAACTTTGCTAACCTTTATTATTATTTATTTTTAAAGTGGATGGCCAAAAAGCCCCACTTTATTATTATTAATTTTCCTTTATATAATTTTTTTTATTTAATTCACCTTTACCCTTACTAATAAATAAATAAATGAAAATTAAAAGAAGATTATTTTGTAATTAATTATTAAGCCTAATAAAAATCATTTTTTAAAAAGCCAATTATTTTTTTATTTTTATATACATGTTTTTATTATTTCTTTAAAGACAACAAAGTTGACTTTTTATTCCTTTTTGTTAAAATTAATAAATAGAAATAATTAAATAATTCTAAAGATATACAAATCAAATTTTTTTTAAACATATCTTTAAAATAATGATATTTAAAATTTAAAATTCAAGAAAAATCCAATAAAATTATAATTAAAATTAATAATTAATTAAATAATTAAAATTTAATAAAAATTAAAACTCCATGACCAAATGATCCGCCAGGATCCATGGCTTGGAAATATTTTTAAATAAAGTATATAAATAAATTTTTCTTTATTAAAAATAAAAACTTTGGACTAATATATTAATTATTTATTAAAATAATAAAATATAACTTTTTTTAGTTTTCTTTATTAATAAAAAGAATAAAAGAATAAAAATTTTTGGGTTAATATTTTATTCAGTAATATTTTACTTATTTCTTTTAAAATAATGAAAAGATATAACTTTTTGTTTCCTTTATAAAAATCTTAGTCAAATGATTTCAAAAATAATAAAAAAATAAATAAAAAAAAGTGAATTGAATTTCTCTTAAATATTTTAGACTTATTAATTAGATATATTTTCAGAGATATAAATTAAAATTATTTAAAAAAAATCTTTCATCAAACAAAAAAGAATATAAAAATAACAAATAAATATCAAGATTTTTTATATACATGTAAATTTTTTTAAATAATCACTTTTGGTTAAATTTCTATAAAAACACAAAACAAATAAATATCAAAACTTTTATATACATAAAATTTTAGTTTCTTTTCTTAAATAATCACTTTTGATTAATTCTTTTCATTAAAGAATCAAAAAAATAAAATATTAAGATTTTTATTTTATTTTTTAAAAAATATACATATAAATTTATGGTTTTTTTTAAATATACATAAAATTTTAATTAAAATAATTAATTTTTAGTTAATCTTTTACTCAAAACAAAATAAATAAATATTAAGACTTTTTCTTTTTGTTTAAAATATACATATAAATGTTTTGGTTTTCTTAATTAAATAATTATTTCTGGTTAATCCTTTTTTAAAACAAAAACAAACAAAATATTAAAACTTTTTTTTATATATATAAAATTTTTGTTTCTTTTATTAAATAAATAAAATTTTGATTAAATAATTACTTTTTGTTCACTTTTTATCAGATAACATACTAAGACTTTTCTTTTATTTTTGAAATATACATATAAATCTTTTTTTTCTTTATTAAATAAATAAAATTTTGGTTAAATAATTACTTTTTGGTTATCAAACCAACAGAATAAATGTCAACTCTTCAAATTTTCTTTAAAAAATTCTTGATATTAAATATTTTATTAAATAAAATTATTTTTCTTTTATAAATTGAATAATTATTTAAATAATAAATAACTTTCACTAAAAAAGCTAAAAAGAAAAGATAAAAAAAAGAAAAAAAAAGAAAGATAAAGATAAAAAGAAAAGAAAAAAAGAAAGAAAAGAAAGAAAAAAAAGAAAGAAAGAAAAGAAAAGAAAAAAAAAAAGATAAAAAAAGAAAAGAAGAGAAAGAAAAGAAAGAAAGAAAAGAAAAAAAAGAAAAAGAAAAGAAAAGAAGAGAAAGAAAAGATAGGAAAAATAAAACTAAAAGAAAGATAAAATCAATAAGAAAGAAAAGAAAGAAAGAAAAGAAAGAAAAGAAAAGAAAATATAAAGAAAAAAAATAAAATTTTTAGATTATTAATAAATCTAAAATTTTCATAAACAAAAGACTTAAAAATTAGTAATAATAAATTCCATAAAAATAATAATTATGTAACTAACAATTAATTAAAGTAATTTCCATATCCGGATGATCCGGTAGGATCTACGGTTTGGAAAATATTAACTTGTTTTTAACTAAATAAATTAAATAAATATAAAGATAAAAATCCATATTTACAATATGGATAAAATTGTTTAAAATTTTACCAAATTCCGTGTCCAAATGACTCGGCAGAGTCCATGGTTCGGAATCAAATCTTCCGTGTCCAAATGACTCGGAAGAGTCCATGGTTCGGAAGTATAAAATTCTATACAAATTAATTACCAAAAATCCATATCCGATTAATTCAGTTAAAAATTCTAGATTGAAAATTAACTGAAAATTATTTAAAAGCAAAACAAAACAAAAATAAAATCAACTAAGGTGCCAATTTTGGGCGCTATAACAATATTGTTTTAGCGTAACCGTACTCCCGATCCCCGAACTCTCGCAGACCAATTTTAAGGTGACCAATCGACCTAAGAAAACTGATTGGTGGCGACTCCAGAAAACCCGACGTTGCTACAATTGGAAAGAGAGGTTCGGGTTGTTTTTGATCTGTTGCTTCAATTCCTAGCTAAGTGTTAGGACAGCAGTGGTGAAGTTTGTCCAGCTCCAATAGGAATGTCAATTTTAACCTGGAGCCGCAGATACCCTACTCCTACTCTACCTGACAGGTAGGTTCTTTTGTTTTTTTTTTTTCAATTATGTAGGTTTGGTTAATTCTGGAGATGTATCCGTCGAGTTTGAAGAGGGTTTGGGATTAAGGGTCTACCCCTGAATTCAGCTCTCACCCTCCCTGCAAAGAATTTATAATGTTATTTAATTTAAAATTCTTAAAGATCACAAGTTTCTCCCTATTTCTACTGCATTTGTTTTTTGCCCACCTTGCCCTTGATGATATCTGTTGTTTGTCATGAGCAATTTGCTATGCTTCCTTTGTTTTTATAGGCTTAAACTCTTTGAGAAAGCAAACAAAATAGTATAACGCAAGTATGGCTTGGAATTATTTGTGAGGGTATTACGGGTATAATACCCGACCCTCTTACATGGGAGGGTTTGGAACGAAGAAACGTTGCCCGTTGCGGATTACAGCGAGGTTTGGGTAGAGCTCTTGATTTGCGAGAAGGGTCTAAAAATAACTCTACTTGTCTCAAATCCTACCCATTGACATCCCTAAGTTCAACCGGTGTCTCAGCTGCTGTGTGTAGCTAAGATAGGAAGAAGGTCAATTCTTTGGTTTCATCCCTAAGGTCTTCTATTCTTCAACTTGAGGACCCTTGTTCTAGCCCCATACTAGTTTTGTCCTCGGTCACCATCATTTACCAATGTTTTATTTTAGTCCTGGAACTCCGTAATTCTAATCAGTTTGGTACCTAAGCTTCAGTTCCTCCCTTAAAAACTAAAGTCCTTTAAAACATTAGATTGTTCAATACAACTAATAAATAGTCACATTAGGCCACCACTACTAAAAAAATTAGATTTTCCAACTGCCATTTCCAACTGCCAGCCGTTGGAAATGGACTATTTCCAACGGCTGGCAGTTGGAAAATAGTCCGTTGGAAAATCATTCGTTGGAAGTTAATTTTCCAACTGCCCAGAAGTGAGCAGTTGGAACTTCCAACTGTCAGCCGTTGGAAATTAAGCAGTTGGAGAATTTTCTAACGGCTTTATTAATTTTTTTATTTTTTGGTTTTCCAACTGTCTCAGCAGTTGGAAATGAAGGCAATTGGAAAATACATTAGCCAGTTGGAAATGAGGCAGTTGGAAATTTTTTAAGCCATTGGAAACATTTCGGCAGTTGGAAAATTTTCCAGATTTTATTTTTAGCTGCGAATTATTTTTTCATTTATATTATTTATCTCTATACTGTCCATTTCCAATCGAATGTTTTATTTAAACGTTAACCTCGTATGCTGCCGATACTGATATCGTTTGTAGTCAATTTTTAAAACTCACAAAATTTCATAAATTAAAATTACTAAGTGAATGTTTGTTAAAACAAACATACAGAATTAAAATTACTAAGTCAAGTTGGAAATTTACTACTAAATCCACATGAGCTCCAGTAGAGTTTAAATTACATGCTTTCATAATCCAACTAAGTGAATGTTTGTTAATAAATACATCTAGTAGCATGATATACCTGATCTATGCGTCATCCGATCCCGAGTCATCATCATCATCTGCAGGTGGTGCGGGCGGGAGAATGCCAATTGAATTGCATATGTACTCCATCTCAGCTCGTTGTCTCCTCTTCAGACGTTGTAGCTTCCGCTCATAATGTGATGCTTGCTGTGCAGTTTGCTCCGCTACGACTCGCTGTACTTGTTCAGCGAACTCCGGAGTCTGCATCACATCAACATGTGCTGGATGAGTAAGCCCTGGTCGCCGTCGTCCAGGCACGACATGTTGTTCTGATCCAAGGCCAAATACACGCCCTTTCTTCCTACCCCCAGCAGCGGCACTTATGATCGCAACCTCATCTATGTCAGGTGCGCCACCTGAATCATCCGTTTGCTGCGTTGCTTCCTCGATCTCAACAGCTACTATTGCCTGCATATAATAGTACAGAAAATTTATTAGTAACAAGATCAGAAATTATACTTAAGCATTATGTAACAATTACTTACCGCAACTTCTTCAGTCCGCCTGTTAACATAATCCCTGCTCTTTTTTCTTATGAGTTTGCTGCATCACCTTGAACAATCCTGGGTCCCTCTTCTCCGGATCTTTATCACGCTACATTTGAAACGTAGTCACATTAATTGATTCTCCAAATAAAGTTACTTGAATTATGTGTAAAAGATTATGATTATTTTACCATTCGTTCTCGGTGTTCAGTAATGGAAACCGAACCTCCTGCATATGTAGCACTGCATGCACCTGTGGAGTTAGATGACTCCGATGATGAAGCTCGCATCGTCTTACCCCTTGCCGATCGCTCGTTAAACTCCGCTGTAACCCACCATGCTTCCATTTTTGCATACTGCGCGTCGGTCATAAAAGATGCCCTTGCTCGCCGTTTCTCTGGATTCTTTTCTCGGCGGATGTCCCCCAGCGTATGTCGGTAATGACTAGCCGCCAAAATATGCCAGACGCGGTAGACCTCATTATGGTGGGCTGGATCCCACTCACATAATCCCTGCACGTTATTATTTATAAAAACTATATAGCGGATCTATAGATTCCAACATAGATGATAAAGGCGAAATAGTTATAACAAGTATCTAACCTCAAATACGCGCCACCACGCCTGAATATCTGCTGGACTCGCGCTCGTTCAGTCATGATGTCCCCTGAAGTGTGTGGTGAAGCATCTAGTGATCAACCTTGTTGCTCGTGATGAAAGGAAGCTACATGAAGTGGATGTTTCACAGAATTCATGAAATTAGTCTTACTGCGACTTCAGATACTACATGTTAAATAAACTAATTTGGTACAAGCAGGTGCATTACTTACGTGTTCCCGTGAGGTACTATCCGTAAACGAGCCTACAGCGGGGCTTGGGATACCGCGGACTGACCATGTGAACTCCCACCATCCGGTGACACTACAGGGGTCGGGGTAGACTGATTACCACTACCACGTGTAGGACCAATGCGAATACCACCTCTAGGAGGGTGAGGATGATGAACAGTGTTTGTTCTGTTGATGGCTGTGCATCCGAATGATGGGAGTGCGATTGGCCTGCCCGATCATGTCTAGCTATTGGTTCTCCTAAAACTTCTTTAATTTGCTGAAATAGCCCTTTCCCTGGGCGACGTGTATATGTCGCATCTCCTTTAGGTGGCATCTACATTATTATGAAATCCCATACAAAAGTTTACATAACGTACATTCAAACATTGAAATAAAACTTGCTCAATCATATTGTAGGCACCAGGTTGAAGTTTCAATTGCTCTTTACATATATATTAAAAGTTAATTACTAAACGAGAACATTACATAATACAATAACATATGCACGTTTACATTATTCTGAGTTTCCAAGTTCATCTGAATTTGATTTCTCTGGTTCGCCACTATCAGTATCCCCTGATATTACTCGTATTTGATTAATTAGATCAGAAATAATAATCCTAATTCGTAATATTATTCTTACTATGACTTTACTACTACATTTATAATCCCATATTTATTCTTCGTAATATTATTAATATTGACATATATTATTTTTCAAGGTCAATTTATTTCACCAGATATATTTTGTACAATTTATATTAATGCCAATAATGAAAACATTGTAATCAAAATTCCAAAATAACCATTGTACGTGGTAAGAAAATATATAACCCAAACAATTGACTTCAAACTAAAGCCGTTGCTATTTTTGAAATATACTAAATAATTTAACACACAAATATACTAATTACAAAATGTTAGCATCCAACTAATTATTGTTTGTTCTTAAATATACAAACTACTTTGACACATAAATATACAACCTAAATAATTTACATCCCACCGTTCTTAAATATACAAACTACGTTCGACACATAAATATACTACCTAAATAATTTACATCCCACCAATAATTATTATTTTTAAATATACTAACTAACTTGAGACATAAATATACTAACTAAACAATTTTTAAAAAAAAATACGTAAACAATTTACGGAAAACAATTTTATTTTCTACTTGGAAATATACTAATACTTAGTACTTAAATATTTTTAAAAATATTTCGTAAACCATTTACAGAACACAAAGAATTTTCTATTTGTTTAAATATTTTTAAAAATATTTCGTAAACCATTAACAGAAAACAAAGAATTTTCTATTTGTAAATATTTAATTACTTAGTAATTAAAGTTTTTTTGTAAATATACTAACTACTTTTACACATAAAAGTACTACCTAAATTAAACAAACCCATAAAAACTAATTTCAAATTGTAAAATATACTACCTAAACAATGTACTTTAAACTATTTATTTAATATTTTAAATTATTCCAACTAATTTGAGAGATAATTATACTACCTAAACACTTTATTAAAATCAAAATTATTAATTATTTTGAAATATAATAACTAATTTCATACATAACTTTAGTACCTAAACAATTTACGTATAAATAATAATTTACTAATTTTAATTATACTAACTAAGTTCACACATAAATATACTACCTAAACAATTCACTTAAAACTAATAATTTCATATTTTATAATTCATCAAAAAAATAAAAAAAATTGTAAGAAAATACACATAAATTTGCAATTGTAATGGGTAACCTAAAAACTTCACATCCAACCATCAACAACACAAAATCATAAATATTGCACATATTTCAAACCAAATAAACATGTAATAATCCGGATTATGCGTATTTATTGGGGAAAAAATTTAAAAAATATAAAATAAACAAACTGACCTCAAATCACGCTCTAGCTTCCTTCAAATGGCCGCAAATAACTGCAATCCTGCAATAAAACTCAAAATATTCAATCCATTATCAACCAAAACAGTGAAACGAGGCAAAAAATCAAAAAACAAAATTCAAAGAAACTCGAAAAATAACGAAACTAACCTTCAGATCGCCTCAAACGACACCAGATCCACGTACAACTGAGCTAGACGAAGCTGTTTCACGGCTTAATTGGAACCAAAACGTGAATGTGTGTGTTGTGTGATGAAGAGAGAAGCTAGAAGAGAGAGACGCAAATTTTTGCTCGCTGGAGAAGACGACTCGTGCTGGGGGGGGAGATTTAAAAACTTTTTTTCCAACGGTTAGGTCCGTTGGAAATCCTAAACTAAAACGCATCGTTTCATTAAACGCACAAAAAAAAAATTCTTTCTATTTCCAACGGTCTCAACCGTTGGAAAACTTTCAAACTAAAAATTGCATAACTTAATTTTCCAACTGTTATAGCCGTTGGAAGAAAGAAATACAAACCATTTTATTTTCCAACGGCTTAAGCCGTTGGAAGTGTAATAAATCCAAATTTTGCAGAAAATCTATTTAAATCCAAATTTTGCAGAAAATCTATTAATTTACCCATTTTCCAACGGCATAAGCCGTTGGAAGTCATATATATATAATTTCTTCAATTTCCAACGGCTAAAGCTGTTGGAACTATGATAAATCCAAATTTCCCTGAAAAAATTCATTAATTTACACATTTTCCAACGGCATAAGCCGTTGGAAGTAATATATATAAATAATTTCTTCATTTTCCAACGGCTAAAGCCGTTGGAACTATAATAAATCCAAATTTTGCAAAAAAATGCATTAATTTACCCATTTTCCAACGGCATAAGCCGTTGGAAGTAATATATATACATAATTTCTTCATTTTCGAACGGCTAAAGCCGTTGGAACTAAAATAAATCCAAATTGCATGGAAAATCCATTAATTTACCTATTACTTGGCCCATTTTCCAACGGTTCAAGCCGTTGAAAGTTATATATATATAAAATTTCCACAATTTCCAACTGATAGGCAGTTGGAAAATATTTTTTCTTAATTCCAACGGTTTTGGCAGTTGAAAATTTTCAACTGCTTCACCGTTGGAAATAAGGCAGTTGGAAAAACAGGTTTTTTTAGTAGTGCACTACATAACTCTTGTACATAAGAAAAACTAAACTTAAATACCTACCAGTGGATGGATAACTATCTTTGAATCGGTTGATCCTTATATACTCATACCCATTCCATCTAACAGTTAGTAATTTTCTTAGGCCTAAGTTTAGTTACAAATATAAACACTACAAAAGTGTAACTGTGAGTATATCATTTTCAATACCTAGCATTCAATATCGCTTTCTCACTCATTAATTGTTAGATCCATTTACGTTTGATTTTGTTGGTCCCCAGAAATCAAAATCTATTGTAATTGATTACTAATCGTTAATTTTTTTTCTTGACATGACAGGTTATTTGAATCTCATTATTTCAGTGATAAGTTATTATATATACAGGGAAACAACAAAAATTGATCAATATAGACTACTGACATGGGCGCAATGCTGCAGGTTAAGTATGCAGCATAAATTAATACTCTTCCTAAATTAAAATTAATAATTTTAATGTATATGTGTTTGTGCACGCACACACATTTGATTAATTTAACTATTAATCTAAAATCTCTATAGTTAGATTAATTGATTTAACTTTTAATTAAGTCAATCGACATTAATACTTGATCCAAACTAATTAATTAATATGCGTACGTTTTAATTTATAGGAACTATATTGGCTGGCTGGCTGGACATGAATCAGTTGTTTGCCCTAGGCCAGAGTACGATGACGACTATCCTGATGATGTTGCTTCTCTGTGAATTGAGGATCTAGGAGATGAGAAGATGCTGGATTAGCTACTGTCAAATAAAATCATATCTCGTTCATCATCTGTTAATTTGGGGAGTTGGGAGACGGCTATGTATGGATATTCCGAATCTCATGCTTTTGTTCTGTTGCTTCTGCAACAAATAACACCATGAGTACTAATTTGTTTGTTTTTTGGACTCGAAATTGAAATCTATCTATCATGTCAGATTCTACTTTGTTGATCAGTCTAATTAAATTTGCCTCGATATATACCTAGATTAAGACAACACTCCAACTAGCCAGGTAAGTTAGTTTGGAGATGCGTAGTTTCATTAATTAATCTTCTTCAAGCCCTCAACGAGATCAACGAGATGACTTGAGCTGCTAATAGAAAAAAAAAAAAACACATAAAGACAGGCCTGTGAAAAATTAAAATGAAATTTTAGGACCAAGAGAAAAATCCGATGGGCCGAATGGAAATTAAAAGACGCTCGAATAGTATGTTTAAGAGGTCCGTCAAGAATATACTCAACTCTCTAAGGGATGATATATTTTTATTTCAATATGAATGTTGTAATGATATGTTCAAGAGTCGTTACCAGTCAATTTATACCTAAGTTAATTAATTACTTTATAATAATTTATAAAAACAAAGTTTAAGGTTTTTACTACTAAAAAAATCCTTTTTTCCAACGGTCAAACGGTTGGAAATTTCCAACGTGTAAGGTCACTGGAAATTGTGAAAAAAATTAGAACTTTGTGAAAAAAATCTCCAATGGCTCGACCGTTGGAAAACATGTAAGTTACATGGTTCGTCTTAGTATTTATTATAAATACACACACACACACACACACACACACACACACACACACATATATATATATCATAAAAATATACATATATGTATGTATATCATATATAAATTTTATTATAAATATTGATTATAATATGTATGTGTATGTATGTATGTATGCATGTATGTATATCATATATAAAATATTTATCATATATTTATTGTATAATTTTAGAAAGTAAAGTAAGTATTTTGAAAATATTTTGTTATAAACAACAACAACAACAACAACAACAACAACAACAACAACGATAATAATACATTATATATATATATATATATATATATATAATTTTCCCCAACAAAAAAAAAAATGATCTACTGAGCCAAAAAAGCCCAAACCCAACCCTAACTAATCCTAACTATAAATACTATCACTTACCCTGCCATCTCTCCTCAACCCTCTCCGTCTCTGCCTCTTCTCGCCTTTTTCGTCTTCGTCTCTCCCTCTTCCTCGTCTCAGCCTCTCCCCCTCTTCTTGCGCTCTCCATCTTTGCTTCGTCGTCGCTGTTGTCCTCTCTCCATCTCTGGCTCTCTTCCCCTTCATTGTCGTCGTCTTCCTCCACTTCACTGTCTCTAGCTCTCTTCCGCATCGCCGTCGCCGTCATGTCTCTCTTCTCCGCCGTGTCAGCCTCATACCTAGCATATCCTTTTTGCATGCTTCGGCCTCCACAACCACCGTGCTCATCGGCGTCGCCAGTCCACCGTGCCTTCCTCGGTGGCTAGAAGATATGAGATCAGAATAGATGAGTTTTGATTTTGTATAAGATCTGTTTTGCATTTTTGATTTGGGGTTCAATTTTGTTATGATTTTTTATTTTGTATTTTTGTTTAGATCCATTCGAATGTTTGATTTCTTGTTCAGATTTGTTCGGATTTTTTATTTTTAATTTTGGTTAGATTTGTTTCGGGTGATTGATTTTTAGTTCAGATTTGTTCGAATTTTTTATTTTTTTTATTTTGGTTAGATCTGTATGTATTTTTGATTTGGTTGATTTTGTGTTAGGTCAGTTAGATTTTGTATTTTTGTGATTTTTAAATTTTTCGTAATAATGTAAATATAATTTTAATTTTTTGAACTAATGTAAAATATAATTTTGCTAAATCTATTCCTGAAATAGTTTTCCAACAGCCTAAGCCGTTGCCAATGTTCCAACGGCTCTGGCCGTTGGAAAACCGTTTTATGATTCAAAAAAACTTCATGAAGAATTGGCCGTTGAAAATTTCCAATAGCCCATTTCCAATGGCTTAGCCGTTGAAAATACCAACAGCTAATCATTGGGCCGTTGGAATTTTTTTTTCAATGCATGATTTACCAACGCGTCTGTTTCCAATGGCTCCACGTTGTAAATTGTCAATTTTCCAACGGGAGGCCATTGGAAATGGCCGTTGGAAAATGACTTTGTTTTAGTAGTGCCTGTAGGGAGCTGGTTGGCAAAAAATCAGGGGTAAAGCTTCTCCTTTGGCAGCAACAAATATATCAAAAGCTCAAAGCAGTCCCACATGAAGATGGCATCAGTACAGTTCCAGCAAATCCCAAGATTCCATAGAGTAGTAAGAAAGGGAGAAAAAAAGGCTAAAAAAACTTATAAACTCATCCTTGAATCTTGTTACTTACTTTCTAAATGACCTGTTCATATATTTCTAACACTAATGGAGCTTTATATATTTGTACATACAGAGAAGGTGTCTCCAAAAATTAGTTGATTTATTACTTCTAGTTACTGATTCCTGCAATCAAGTCACAGGTAATTTACTAATTCTTACAATCAAGTCACTTTCACATTTCAAATTATCACTATATTGTGAAGGCATACAACAAATCGCAGGATAAATATTTCATTGATAAAAAATTTTCCCTTATCAAGTCCTTTATCTAATTATTTATATGTTAATTATTACTTCCTCAGTCCCAAAATTTTTACTCCATTTGATTTTTTGCTGTATTTTGACTTAAATTTTTTCATATTATTGTTTGTTAGAAAAAAATTAAAAAATATATATTTAAAAACTAAATGTCTTGATTTATCATTTATATTTAAATATTTTTCATTTATATATTAAAATACTGAAAATAAAAAATCTTAGATTAATTGCTAAAAACAAATGGAGAAAAAATTTTTGGGACGGATGGAGCAATTTCCAATATAATTTCCACCATCGTGTTTACGTTGTAACCAATATAGTTTCTTTTTTCTTTTTTATTTCTAAGAAGATCCATTACAAAAAGTAGCAAAATCCTTTGGGCACTTGAATAGGGTTTGGCCAATTAGGCAAGAAAAGCTCATAGAAGAAAGAGCTGGAAGCTAGCTTAAACTGGCCTGTGATTTGGGCCTTGATATATTAACTGGACAATCCACCACAAAGCGCCACTCGTGGGTTGAAAACTATCATGTTGACCACTGGCTGAGGAAGATGCATGTTACGGGAAATTCTCAAGATCACGTAGGAGTAGGAGTTTCCTACATGATGGTGGCATCCTAGAGCCTATAAGAGGCCCCCTACAATAGAAGGAGAGGTTCGTCTTTACCTTCAAGCTACTGCCTATATTAAGGTTTCTTCACTCTCATGTCATTACTAACTTAAGCATTGGAGGGCCTCTTCTTGGCACATAACCCTGAGGTCTTTTAACCTTGCCTTTAGTCACAGGTTAATATATCTCTAAAAGCCTCAGGCATCCCACTCAATGGTTCAAATATCAACTTGGTGTTTTTTGTGGGAAGGCTAAACAATGGTGGAGACCAGGAGATCACGCTTGATCAATGGGGCTAGCTGGGAAGGAGATAAAGTTGACAACTCCACAGGGCAGATAGAGTGCCCACGAGGGATCAGGAGCACCCTATAGGGCAAATAGATCCACCCCTCTACCATGCAATCTCGCCTGAGAAAAGGCTTTTGTAAATCTGATAGAGGATGGCTAGTCTAATGACACTAAAAAAAATGCCATTTTTATTTTTATATTTTTTTTACTTAAATTAAATTTTATTTGAAAGTCAATATTATATAGGTGTAATAATCTATTAATTTTTAAAAAAATTTATAGAAATTTAATAATATCATAAAAATTTTATTTTTAATAGATTATTACACCTATATAATATCAATTTTCAAATAAAATTGTTTTCAGAAAAAAAATAAAAATAAAAATAAATAAATTTATATTAAATTAATTTAAGTTAAAACTAAGTGGCTCTCGATTTCCACCATGATTTGGCCTTCAAATTCTATCTATCACTAACAGATTCAAGATAATCTTTCACAGCGCATTCCAGCTAGTCATAGCTAGAAAAAAAAAAAAAACAAAAAAGTGAATGATTTTGGAGATTAATTGGAAGTTGCAAGCACAAGTGGCTAGTAGTTCTATAGTGAAAGAAGTTTTGCTTATGGACCAGATCCGCAACGAGCTCCTCGGAGGCGGGGCAGGCGCAGGTCTCGTACAACACAAGGAAAGGAAGAGCCTTTATTTTATGTATTAATATGATGAAATATTCTATATTATGTTGAAGAGACGGCAACATCAAGCACACATAATGATCTAGTCAGTAACATAAGTGAGAGAAATAAAACTTGAATGACACACACGACACTCTTGGGCTGATCGAGTGGCAGAATTGATCAAGAAGCCTATCCCATATTACTATTATCCCAAAATTATTGTATCATTCATTTTCAGTAATTAATATAAAAATTTTTTATTTTTAATATTTTAGTATATAAATAAAAAAATTTATATGTAAATGATAAATTAAGATATTTAGTATTTAAATACATATTTTTAATTTTTTTAATAAATAATAATATAAATAAATTTAAGTTAAAATATTAAAAAAAAGTCAAATGAAACAAAAATTTTAGGAGTATTTAATAAATCATCAAAAGGTGATGTGACAGTATGAACGGTAGTGAGCCGTTTTTCCTTTGCTCTGAATTTTCATTTTTGTCGATTTTCTATTTTCTTTTAGGTAAAAAAAGGTAAATAGCAAAATCAGTAATCTATTTATCTGTTGTGAGTTCTTTTAGTCCTCAAATTTTGAAAGTAGGCTTTTTTAAGTTTCACCATCTTTTGTCACATGGACTAGACATCTCATGTGTGATTCCTTGGAAGTTGGACGATCCAATCGTAAAAAGATAAATTAGTCTAATAAAGTGAGTACTCAATTGCCACTTGGTATATATAAGAGATGACTACTTAGTTAATTTATATCCTAGCTGAGAAAGAAAGAAATCTCTTTATTTTCACTAACAAAGTTTATTTTTTCAAATAAATAAAAGGAGATAGAATGGAGTGGAAGATAGCCAATTGTGGGCAAATTACCAAGAGATTGATGTATGATTCTCTCTTTTTCCTTTTTTTTCTTTATAGTTTTCCTGCTGTATTGTGCAATAAAAAATATTGCACATGTCTGGTCAACGCTATTAATATGTAATCTTTTTATGTAATAAAAAAAATGTCCACGTTGTTTGCAACTACACATATTAGAAACAAGGCACCCTGGGGACATGTGTGGGAACCCCTATATGTAGTGACCAAGTTTCGGGTATTGGCCACACAAATTAAAGCAACTCCTAGCTACTTCAGAAGGTACCACTTACCACCACTCATATTATGACCTCAACATCTCCCAAATCCTCCCTCCTATTTTTCGTGTTGTGCTTTGCCATATTCCTGGCAAGCCATCCAGGTTAGTTTCGCCCCATCCATACATGAGATTGCTTGTCTTTTTCTTAATTTTTCTTTTCTTTTTTTTATAAATATTGTGTAATGTAAATATATTAGAAAAGTTTCTTCAGTATTAGTTAAAAGTATTATCCCTTTAACAGCTACTATAATTACACTTAATTTAACTTCTTGGATGAAGGCAATATATATTTTTTTTATTTAGAGAATATGAAGTATTGTTAAAAAAAATGTGGCACAAATCATATTTGTGGATAATTTCCCTTGTATATCACTTGGGTGTTTAGCTAAGTTACACAAAGCATTTTGAAAGTGGGAGTAGAAAGTGAGAGTGAAAGCGGGAAAGTGTCACTTTTTAAAATTTTAGTAAGTAAAAAAGTTGTAAAAATGGGAGCGGAAGCGAGAGCATAAGAGCAGGAGAGATGACACAAAATAGAAGAATTTTACAACTTAGGTGTTCAGTTCTTTTTTGAAATCCGAGTAGGTCACTTTTTGCTTTTTTAGTATCGATAAAGTTCTTCGTTGCCATTCAAGAAAAAAAAAAAGAATGTTTGTGGATAATTTCTTTCTATATCCGCTGCAAAACAACTGAAGCTTCAAGGTTTGGACAGGATCAAGATCAGCTGTTGCGGCAACATTGCCATGCCTTACAATTCCTTTCACCAGTGGTGCAACTTGCACCCTCAGTTCATGTACTACCGCTTGCACCAACCAACTACCAGCGAGTCTTTTTGATCATGCCGTTTGTGACAGTGCCCTTACCTGCCTCTGCATCTGCAAGGAATAGTGCGTCTCGAGCACAAATCACGCCCATGGATGATGGAGGCTTTCCATGTTTTATTTCCGTGTGTAACAAATAATTAACTAGCACTTCTTGTGCTAGCAAGCTACGTCTTTTATATATGTTTCACTGGTTTGTTGTTTGATGCTACTTGTTTGTCTTGTTTGTTTCACATATAATGTGTATTTCAACCCTCCATATCATGTGTATTTCCCAAAGGCTATGTATCTCATGTATTGTACTAGTATTATATATATATTTACCACTACAAAAAGAGTCAGATTTTCTGACTGCTATTTCTGACGGCTTTTCTAGCAAAAAGTCTGCGGAATGACATTTGTTGGGTTTTCTCGTTAAAAATAAATTTTATATCTTACTGTCAAAAGAGCCCATTAGTAACCACTGTTTAAAGGCAATTTTGACAACTGGAACCGTTAGAAAGACAAACAGTGGCAATCAGAATTTCCAACTTCTAGCGAAAGAAGAAGAAGAAACAAAGAATGTGATATGTTGATAAAGAGAAGGAAGGAGAAGAAAAAGAAGCATGGTGATAAAGAGAAGGAAGGAAGAAGTTAACTAAAACAAAGAGAAGAAGGGAGAAAGAAGAAGAAGAAGAAAATGAAGAACACAATATGTTGAGAAAGAGAAGGAATGAGAAGAAAAAGAAGCAAAAAATGGTGATAAAGAGAAAGGAGGAGGAGGAAGAAGTTAACAGAAACAAAGAAATGAAAGGAGAAAGAAGAAAAATTATTTAAGTTTTCAAGAGAGATAGAGAGAATTTTGAGGGAAAGAGATGGAAGACAAGAATGAAACAATGAGGACATAATAGAAGATGAATGGTTTAAAATACAGCACTGCAACAAAAATTGAGTATTGAAAATACCTCGATAATTTTGAACTTTTTTAAGTTGTGCAAATAAGGACTCAAGATTTAAACATTATTGCTTAAGCAAAACATGATTAATTTGATACTAGTACATGAAAGGTTAAACATTCAATCATTGTGCATTATTTTTATTTTTATTTTTTAAATTAGAGCCAAAATTATTTGAAAGCTAATACTATATGTGTATAATAATCACTTTTTTTAGCAGAAATGTATTCATCAAATCAGTCAAGAAAACGAAAAATGGTACAATTACAGCCAACTAGGACAACGAATTGGCCCTACAAACCGAATATTTCAAAGAAGTAAATTTGGTGAAAATTTTAAATTTCCAGCATAAAAAATAAAAAATTATATATTTTCAGGAATCATATCCTTTATGAAAATAATTGCTATACATAAAATGAATACTATTAATGTAGTATTATTAATCCTATTTGATTTGACCTTAATCTTTTTTACCTTTCCACTCCTTGAAGCTTCTTATTCATCACATCTCTTTGAAATAGGCTTGGAAAAATTTTAAAAATTTTAGTCATTAATAACCATTCGTTACTATACCTATCAGCGCCATTACTTCAACTTTCAACTCAAACGGGTCTTAATGTGATTAAGTAACTTGGGTGCGATAACAAAAGCTTTAGTAGTGATCTTTAATTACCTCATAATAAAATCTTCTAAAAGTTGAATAATTATTGCTTCAAAGAAATAATGATAGAAAATAAACTTGAAGGACTACAATTAGTAATAGATAGAAACTAAGGGCTTATATTGTAATTACACCTAAGAGAGAGAGGGACCAATAGAAAGATGACAAGTCGAAGCAATGTTTAACAAGAGTGCTGCTTCTCACATTTCCGTTTAAAATATAATGGTTGAGAAGAGGGAATTCTTAGTTTCTTGCAGCTTTCAAACTCAAATTCCAAGCAAGATAATACGGAGGAAAATTTTTCAATTTTTTACAACTAGTCTTCATAAATAGTAAATTCAAAAAATTTCATTATGGTCTCACCGAAGGAATAGCTAGAAGCTCACTTAAGCTTACCCTTGATCTGGGCCCATGAAGTGCGACTCGTGGGCTAGGAAGTTATCAAGTCGACCATTGGTTGAAGAAAACACACGTTACAAGAAATCCCTAAGATCACATAGGAGGAGGAGTTTCTTCCATGGACCATGATGGCGGCATCCTTATAGGCCCCTTACAAGAGGAGAGGTATGTCTTTACCTTCAAGCTACTGCCTTGATTAAGCCTTCTCTCTTCTCATGTTTACTAACTTAAGCATCGGAGGGCCTCCCCTTGGCACATAATCCCATGGTCTTTTAACGTTGTCTTTAGTCACAGGCTAATACATCTCCGAAAGCCTTAGGCATCCCACTCAATAGTTTAGATATAAACTTGGTATCGCCTATGGGATGGCCAAAAAATGGTGGAGACCAAGAAATCATGCTTGATCAAAGGGACTAGCTGAGGGGGGGTTGGGGGGGGGGGGGGGGGGGGGGAGTTGACGCCTCCACAAAGCCAGATAGAATGCCTACGAGGGAGCAGGAGCTCTCTATAGGGCAAACAGATCTGCCCTCTCTACCATGTGATCCCGCCCAAGAGAAGGCTTTTGTGGCCCTAATGGAGGACCAGTTTAATGATGCACAAAAAATGCCATTTTTATTTTTACTTTGTTTTACTTGAAATGAATTTTATTTGAAAACAAATATTATATAAGTATAATAATTTGTTGATGTTAAAATTTTTACGATATTACTGAATTTCTATAAATTTTTATTTTTTAGGCATTAAAAAAAACAATTCATAAAAATTTAATAGTATCATAAAAATTTTATTTTTAATAGATTATTATACCTATATAATATTGATTTTCAAATGAAATTGTTTCTAGCCAAAACAAGGTGTAAAATAAAAATAAGTGATTTTATATTAAATTAACTTAAGTTAAAGCTAAGTGGTTCTTAATTTCCACAATGATTTGGCACTTTAAATTCTATCACTAGTACATTCAAGATAATCTTTCACAACGCATTCCATCTACGTCATAGCTAGAGAAGAAAACACAAAAAAAAAGTGAATGATATCGGAGATTAATTGGAAGTAGTAAGCACCAGGGGCTACTGGTCCAATACTGAGAGAAGTTTTGCTTACGGACCAGATCCGCAAAGAGCTCCTGTGAGCCTTGGCTGGGGCAGGTCTGATTCAAGGAAAGAAAGAGCTTTTATGTATTAATATGATCAAATATTGTATATTATGTTGAAGAGACGGCAACACCGAGCACACATAATAAGTAGCATAAGTGAGAGAAATAAAACTTGGATGACAAAAATGACACTTTTTGCTTGATCGGATGGCAGAATTGATCAAGAGGTGATATAATACTATGAACAGTAGTAGGGGTGAGTATGGGTTAGGTAAACCCAAAACCCAACCCAAATCACCTCCATTGGGTTGAGTTGGGTTCGGTAAAAATAGGTAATAGTTTACGGGTGAGTTCCACATATAGGAGAACGGATGGTTTGTTTATTGGTTCTGGTTCTGCATGAAACCAACCTAAGGTGGAACTGAACCCGGAGCATATATATAATTATATAATAAAAAATTATAGTATTATTAATATATATATGTATGTATGTAAGTATGTATTTCTTTGAAGAATTATGATGATTATCTTGTGTTTTTATATTAAACCTTTAAACTAATGTCCCAAATTGAAATAACATGAAAATTGTGAGATTATTCATGAAATTTCTCCATATTCACTTGAATTACTTCGCTTCCTAGACCAACTATTTCTGAGTCATTTTGCTTTCAATTTTTCTACTCCAGACCAATCTTTATGGCACAATCCTCATATTTTTTTCATTTATAAACCATGTGAAATTATAAATTCATGACATCAGCATATTTCAGGTTTTGATACTAGAGAAGAAGGTCTTAAAGGCCCAGCTTTTTTATATTGAATGTCATGCAGGCATTGGAATTACTGGAGGGGTACTAAACTGGTTGAAATGGAAAATACTATACAAGTTACTATTTTGAATCACTTTGATATCAACACAACATATAAAATTCTTTTAAATGTGTCTAAGTACATGTATTTAAATGTTGATTTAATTGTATATTATGTTGAATATTTCATAAATTGGTTATAGATGCATTTTTTTTTAATTTTAGTATTGTTATAGATATATGGTATAAACTGAAAAACTCAAGAACCAGAACCGATGTTACTTCGGGTTGATTTGGTTTCACCATAAAACCGAACCAACTTAAATCATGCTCACCCCTAAACAGCAGTGAGCTTTTGGTGGTCCAAATTTCTTTTGTTAATTTTCTTTCGTGCCAAAAAAGGTAAATTACACAATTGATTATCTATTTGTCTGTGTTGATGTTTTTTCATCCTCAAACTTTGAAAGTAGACAATTTTTGCTAGAATTGCTTTATATGTTTTTGTCCAAAAAAGGGTCAACTACATAATTGGTCCTCTATTTGTGTGCATTCATGCCTTCTAGCCCTCAAACTTTGAAAGTAGTCACTCCCTAATAACACTTGTTTTAGGCCTCAGAACTTTTATTGGTGACACTTAAGGCTTTGATTTATCCTGAAACCTGAAATTCACTACATTACTAACACCTTTCAAATGTTTTAATTTTTTAGATTTTCTGTATTGATTATAACTTATTTTTTATTTCATAAACTTTTTTAGTACTTTCCTCTGTAAATATAATTGCTATGAAAATTTTTTATCTTCTGTCACCCCATATCATTGTAAGTAGTACTACGCAACCAATTGCCAGCCAAAAAATTTGGGAATAGATGAATGATTAACTATTACCACATGAATCAGACAAACGGATCAATTTTAAACAAAGGGAGTATCCTCTTTGTCTATTCCGGATACTAGGAACATTATTAATAGCTAGACAGCTCACGTGTGATTCCTTGGAAGTTGGATGATCCATTCGTTGAAAGATATATAAATTAGTACAATAAAGTGAGTCAATTGCCACTTGGTATATAAGAGATGACTACTTAATCTATGCTCGCTGAGAAAGAAAGAAATGTCTTTGTTTTCATTAACAAAATTTATATTTTTCAAATATATAAAAGAAGATAGAATGAAGTGGAAGATAACCAATTGTGGGGAAATTACCAATAGATTGATGTATGGTTCTATCCTTTTCTTTCTAATTATATTTCCAGCTATTGTGCAATAAAAAAAAACATTACACGGAGTCAACTATATTAATATGTAATCTTTTTGTGCAATAAAAAATGTCGACCTTTTTCCAACACCACCCCTATATATAGTGACAAGTTTCGGGTATTGGCCACACAAATATGTTAAGCAACTCCTTAGTTATACTTCACAAGGTACCACCAAAAATATGGCCTCAACATCTCCCAAATCCTCCCTCCTATTTCTTATGTTGTGCGTAGCCATATTCCTGGCAAGCCATCCAGGTTAGTTTCGCCTCATCCACATCAGATTGCTTGTTTTTTTTTTTAATATTATTAATAGTGTGTAATATAAATATATTAGACAAGTTTATTCAGTATTATCCTTTTTTATTTGCAAGTATTATCCTTTTAACAACTACTATAATTACAATTTACCTTCTGGGATGAAGGTAGTATTTTTTATTTAGAGAATATGAAATACTGTTAAAAAAATGTTGTGGCACAAATCATATTTGTGGATAATTTCCCTTGTTAAAGGTGTGTTTGGTAGGGAATTGAAATCTGAGGTCACTTTGTGTTTTTTCAGTGTCGATAAAATTCTTCGTTGCCGTTGAAAAAAAAATGCTTGTGCATAATTACTTTCTATATATATCCATGCCACGGCAAAACAACTGAAGCTTCAAGGGTTTGTACAGGAACAAGATCAGCTGTTGCTCAAACAAATTTATGCCTTAGAGTTCGTTTTACCGGTGGTAAAATTTGCAACATCGATTCATGTGCTGTTGCTTGCACCGCCATATTACCAGAGGCGCGTTTTGATCGCGCTGCTTGTTCTGATGCCCTTCTCTGCAGCTGTACCTGCAAGGTCTAGTCCATCTCAAGCACAAATCACACCTATGGATGATGGAGGCCTGGCCTTCCATGTTTTGTTTCTGTGTCTAACAAATAACTAGCACTTTCTTGTGCTTGTTTTCTTGTTTCAGATATGTGTTTTTCAATCCTCCATATCATTTATGTGAGAGTTTATATGTATTATGTACTTGTGGGGCACCAAAAACTAACAGTCAATTTATTTTAAATTAAGTTAACTTAATTCAAAATGACTTATTTTTATTTTTATTTTTTTTACCTGAAATTAATTTTATTTGAAAGCCAATATTATGTAGATGTAATAATCCATTTGAAAGTAAATTTTTATGATATTATAAAATTTTTATGAAATTTTCCTTTTTAATACCTAAAACTAGAAAATTCATAAAAAATTAATAAGATTATAAAAACTATATTTTCAATGGATTATTACATTTACATAATATTAGCTTTAGCTTTTAAATAAAATTAGTACCAGGTGAAAAAAAATGCAAGAATAAAAATAAATCATTTCAGATTAAATTGACTTAAGTTAAAACAAATTGGTTGTAAATTATCTTATTATTGCAGTCATGAAATTTCACAAAGGTTTTGTATCTCATGCACATATTTGTCATTACCAGAAAAAGTTGGATTTTCCGATGACCATTTATGATAACTTCTTTACTGACAGGAACCCGGCACAATGAAATCTGTTGGATTTACCAAAATAATTTAGTTTGGTTCAATTTGAAACCGAAATAGCCAAATTCAACTATATATATATGGACTACCAAACTTCTATCTTCACTGAAATAATAAGTGAACAACAAGCCAGTTCCAAACCGCAGCTTGTAAGAGATTTCCTACAAGATATATATGAAAACCATCAAGCTGGAACAAATATGTATATGATGCCCATTTTAAGTCATAAAATAACAAAGATCTCCTATACATAATAGCATATAACCATGGGCTATACAGTAAGTAGCATACATGGTTTATGAAAAAGAAGTTACAATTTTTCTACTCCCAAACACTAACACATCTCCTAGCTTTCTTGAGATATTGAAATTTTTTCTGACAAAAAAAGATGATAATTATGACAGTAGGAACCATGCAACAAATCCACTTACGAAGACAAAATGGTGGCAAGAGCTAGAGCTACATGATAATGACTACTTTGGTTTTGAAATCTTCAGAAAAGAAAGAGAAATAAGGCATTTGAAACACTAAAATAGGGTGTTCGGGTTTTTTCAATCAAAATGATGTCAACATGACAATCTAAAATTGACAAGGGTAGGATGGATGAGTGATGAGTAAGGGTTGGGGTAGGTCGTTGGGCCATTTTGGTAATAGGCCAACAGCCAACAAGAGCCCAAAACAGTTAAAAAAATTTCAATTAATTCGGTTATTGAATTAACTAATCGCTCAAAACAGAATTGAACTGAAAGTGATTTCCAAAATTTTGATTTTAATTGAAATCAAACCAAAACACTAAATAAACAGAACTAAAAAACCAAAGTAATTCGGTTTCAGTTTTACTCAAATAGTGCACACCCCTATAGAAGGGGTGGTTTTGTTGGTTGCAACTATTGGAAACATGAATAGAAGCAATCAAAACTTCTCGATGTCTAGTGAAATAAGAAGAAGAAGAAGAAGAAGAAGAAGAAGAAGAAGAAGAAGAAGAAGAAGAAGAAGAGCATGATATGTTGAGAAAGAGAGGGATTAAAGAAGAAGAAAAAGAATAAGAAGATGACGATAAAGAGAAGGGAGGAAGAAGACAAAAAAGAAGAAGTTAACAAAAAGGAAGAGATGAAGGGAAAAAAAAAAAAAGAAGAAGAAAAAGAATCAAGTCCCCTAGAGAGATGGAGAAAATTCTATGAGAATAAGATGGAAGATGAGAATGAAAAAAAATGAGAATTTGATAGAAGATGAATGATTTTACATATAGGATGAAAGATGAAAATGAAAAAAAAAATGAGGATTTGATAGAAGATGGATGATTATATATATAACGCATGATTGAGATGAAGGAATTCATAGTTTCCAATGGGCCATTGGCTGTTGGAAATTTCAAACTCAAATTTCAACCTTGGTAATGTAAACGAAAAAATTTTCAATTTTCGACCGCTAGCCATTAGAAACATTAAATTCAAAAAATTTTATTGTGATAGGCAATTTTTTACCAAAAAAATATTCATCACAAATTTTCAGACATCTAATCATCCGAAATTTTTAACAGATAGCCATTAAAAAATCATCTGTCAATATTTCTGCTAGAATTGTGGTGGGACATATTTTGATGGCTAGCTAGGCTGCTGGAACAATGCAGGATAAATTTCCAATGGCTGTCCGTCAAAAGTGTTTGTTGGATAGCTGTCAGGAAATCGTAGGGCTATATTTCCTACAGTTGTTAGTCGGAAAATTTTGTCATGTGGGCTCTTGGGATCAGAGATCATAGGGAAAGGAAAGGATGGATTCCAAGATTAACAAAAACTTATCACTCGAGAATTGCAAATGAAAACCAAGATAAACTTTAAGATTCCAAATGAGATTCAAGCGACAATGTTTTAAAAATCCATGCCCAAATAGTTCATAGCATCTATAGTTGAAAATATAATTTAAATCTGTAAAAATAAGTAAAAAAATAATAAAAAAAATAAGGTTCCATAACTGGGTGAATTGATTGGATCTATAGTTTGGTAAACAACTGAAATTTTCAAAAGCAAGTAAAACAAAATAAAACCAAACAAGGTTTTAATTTTTTAGCACTAAAATAAAATTATTTTAACATAATCGTACTCCCAAACTTTTAAACTCTCATAAGCTATTATCGGGATTCTAATCAACCTAAATGTTGGCGGCAACGCTTGAACGCATTACTACGGAAACAAATGGCAAAAGATAACACCCGAAAAAGTAAAAACAACTCAAACTACAATAACACCCACAACTAGGTATTAGTAGGGGAAAAAAAAACCAGCATTAACTCCTAAATAATCTCGATCGATTCCAAGAGACGATGCAAACTATTCCTTTCCGAGTAAACTAACTCCTGTGAGTTTTGGGTAGGTACTGGTCTGATACAAGAAAAGAAACAGCTTTTCTGTGTTAATACGATGAAATATTTTATATTATGTTGAAGTGACGGCAACATCGAGGCCACATAATGAGTAAGTAGCATAACCAATAGAATAAAACTTGAATGACATAAATCACACTTCCCGCTTCATCCGATGGCAGAATTGATCATCAACCCTATCCCAGACCCATAGTGATAGTACCATTATGTATGATAAGTTACCGAGAAACGATTTGACACTATATATAAATGGTATTGAACCCTTTTTTAAGTTCAATTTTTTTTTTTGTTGATTTCTTTTGAAGCCGAAAAAGGTAAATTGTTGGGCCGTTTTTCAATTGACCCGAACTTTTCTTTGTTGATTTTCTTTTGGGTAAAAAAGGTTAAATTACACAATCGGTCTTTTATTTGTTTGTGGTGATTTCTGGTCCTCAAATTTTGAAAGTAAATATTTTTATCATTTTCACCATCTTATTTTGTTGAAATTGCTTTATTTTTTTGGCCAGAAAATAGTAAATTATATAATTGGTCTTTTTTTTGTGTGTTAATATCTTATCATCCTCAAACTTTAAAACAATAATTTTTACCACTTTGGCCTAAATATTGGATTTTGTGTTTTAGGGCCCTAAACTTTCATGAGTGATACCTAAGCGTCGATTTGCCCTAAAATCTTAAATTCACTATATTGGTCTTATGTGATATGTTTTTTATTTACCAAATTTGTTATCAACGCCTGTCAGACATTTCAGTTCTTTTTTTAGACTTCACAATAAGAGAAACTTGTATCGGCAACTGACTAAGAGACCGACAAAGTGGCCATTAGGCTATCTATTGCCAAATCAGTTGCCAAAAAGTACACATGATTTATGGGGGAAAATCAACGATCAACTGGCAACAAAAATCAAATCTCTAGTAGTTGGTCACCAACCGAACATTCCTTTGATCACCCTCCCCAAAATCTCTACGTTGGCAATCTGCGAGAAAACAAGACTAATTGATCAGTTTCAATGCCTCTGCCTTATAAATTGTCATCCTTTGTTTTCTTGCTTATACTTTTGTTTCTTATCTTTCATTCTTTGTTTGTGTTTTGTGCATTCTTTAATTTGGAGCAAAAAACCCAAATGGAGATCACAAAGCAAGAGCATGGTGTTGCTTTCTATAAGAGTATAACCACAGATATCACTATTTGATCTTTTTGGCAGAAGGAAGAAGCTGATCTCTTATCCAAAAACCTCAAGCTGGATATTCTTAAAGACTCTCAGAATCAGGGCTAAGATTGCTAAGCTGAATGAAGAAATTGGTCCTTTCATTTTTCTATTTTTTGAAGGTTTTTGTTCCTTTCTCATCCATTAGAATATAAAACTTCACAATAACTAAAAATTAGTAACAATGAAAGAAATATGAAGAAGAAAAGCTAGTGAGAAATCTTGAATGAAGAATTTTGAATCTAGCTATCTAAAATAATCAATAAAAAATTTTGGATATAGTATTTGAATCTAGTAGCAAGTATCGACTAAAGTACTTAGCCACCTCTTATGACCACCTGGCGACCACCCTTTCAATCCCTAAGTTAGATCGCGACATCGGTTGCTCAATGTTAGTGACTAAGGATTTGATGACTAGTTGGTGCCTGCTCTATTCAATCGCCAAAAAGTGTATTAGTAAGCGATTAGTTATTGATCCACTAGTTAGTTTTACTGTCTTCTCTTGTAGTGTTTTTTTGATAGCTTATGTTTGAATTTGTAACTTTTTAAATACTTTTCCCTTTGTAAATATAATTAGCATACGAACTTTGTTTCTTCGTTAGTTGCCTTGCAACAAAGTGTGGGTTATCTTTAAGCGTATACTTCTATGGGGATGGGTTTAGTGATTAAGTCTTCTTTTTGTATGTTTCCATTTTCTATTCCATAAGCTACTTCAGTTGTGAGGTTTAAGGTATCTAATTGTTGTTCACTCTTTGAGTTATGGGGTGTCTTGGGTCATAATGTTTATCTTTAAGATGATCCACATATCTTCTTTCTATATTTTTTAATAATTTTTTTCATTGTTGATCAAATTATAATGTAGTACTATACTACTTATTGCCATACAACAAACTGGGAATAGATAAATTATTACCACTATATTCTAAATATGGAATAAACTTACTGTTTAATAAACAGTACCAGTGGTATAGTATAATCACGCTTTTTTCCTTCTCTTTCATGTTTACATCTACAGATTTTCCCTTTAACTGCCCCAACCTAATAGCACATGTTTCTTCTCAACAACCACACCATACTAGCCAGAGCGAATTAGAAGCTTTGCATGTTCATTTCTTGCACTGTGATCATTAGCTATCACCAAAAAGAAAATATGATGCATCTCCTTTATTCGGCTTTGTTGGGAAAAATTCTCCAATCACTCATTATGCACAGTAGAATACCAAACCTGATTAGACAAGCACTTACAAATTTAACGTGGTTTGACTTTTAACTAGCTTACATTCACAAATGTGAGAAATTCACTCGAACAAAATATAGAGATTATAGTAAATGTATGTCTTTAGTGGTTATATTGGCTTATAGATCCCCTATATACCAATGATAACCCCAATATTTTTCCCTCACACAATTATAAGATATGAAAAATCACAAAAAGCTTATCGTCCTAGCCTTCTATGGCCTCCAAACTTCTCCCCCTCTTGAAACTCTTATATTTAGCTTTTTCATCACATTAGCTTTTCTCTCACGCTAAAACCCCAACACAACAAGCCTTTTTTTTAGGCCACACACAAACCCAAACCACATCAAAATAGGAAAACTAAATCTCAAACAAATAAAAAAACTAAAACCAAATTTTAAACAAAAACAAATCCTAAACTTTTTTGAATTTGAGCTAACAAACCTAACATGCTTTTTTGTTGGTTTTATTTAGTGCTACTAACCAGATGCAAGGTGGAAAAGCTCAGTCAAAGGGCCCGATTGTAGAGGCAGTGGCAATGAGAATGAAGCCATGGATTTTAGGCCTGAAATTGATTGCAAAATCTACAAATTATTGCAGGGTTTGTAATTTATAAATTTGAGAAAATGCTGGTATATGCATAGACATTTTTGAAGTAAAAGCAATTTGTGTTACTTTTGTTGATGTGGGGTGATGTTTTTTTAGTTTTTTATTTGATTTTTGTTTGTGTTTCAGAGATTTTTGTGCTTCAATTAGAAAGGTATGGTTGCAGAAAAATATTCTTCTCTTAAGATGGGCAACCTTAAGACATACAGTATCAACCAAAGCGCATTAGATGTAAGATCAAAGTCTCGAACGAATATGAGTCTGGTTCGAGGATGTTGGCAAACTAGGCTTTCTAGCCTTTGCCAAACTGGGAAGGGTTTTAGGAGGCAAAACTTTGTTTTCTCTTTGTCCAACTGCTGATCACAAGGTGTTTGACATTTGGTCTAAAAGAGGTTGATACATAAAAGAGTTAGTTTTGGGGAGAATAGAGCAAGTTGGATTAAAAAATAGGCTATGAGGGAAGGAATGATGTTTCATTCTCTGACCATGCTTAGGTAATCAATTTTTTTCTTTAATTCTTTGTTTTCTTAACTTTTTCTAGTATTTGTTGGTTATTTTTTTTCCCTCGATAATTGATTCTATTTTAGCATCAAGATGGTTGGGTGCTAGATGGTGTCAGTTGTTCTTAAGTAAAAACTATAGTATGCATTTTCCTAAATTTTTTATTTCCTAGTAGGTTGTGACTTTTTTTAGGTCTTAGTGAAGGTTTGGCATCATATGATGGTCACAACAACAGCAAGTGGAGGAGTAATTGGAGAGGAACCTTGCCAATATCCAAGCAATAAAGGTTATGATGCTATTTTCTTCTTTTTCTTCTTTTTGAGTTTAAGAGAATTTTTTTTCCTTTTTTTTTTAACAGCAGTAAATCATATTAAAAAGGAAGAGAGAAATGCACTAGCCAGAAGCTAGCTGGAAAACAGAAGCAAAACCTCTCTCACAACAACAAGATTAACCCCTGGGAAGACACTAACCCTCCTACCCCACCTGTACAACTATCCTAAGAACAATTTTGTAGAACTCGGAATGGGTTGATCAACCAGTTTACCCATAATAGATTCACCTTTTTATATCTATTACGAATCCAAAAGAATGAATAAAACTGGACCTTACCTAACAACTGCAACACAGAAGACCGAATACCTTGAAACATAAGAGAATTTTTTTTCTTACCTTTAGTAATTTGGTGTTTGGTGGTGGCAGCATATTTGTCATTTGTTTCTTTATGAGGACACCTTACAGCCAATCTTCTATTTGATGGTTGTGTATTTGTGCTCAATTTTCATGGCCCATTGAAGTTTTATTCCATGCTTTCTTTCAAAATCTTTTTCTTTTTAATAAGTTTCATTGTTGTTCTTATTGGTCATCATTTTTTTGTTCTTCTGCATGTATTTATTATTTAGTATGGATTTTATTGCCAATTTTGTTACTCACTTGTCCCTTTTTGTCATATTTTAACTTTGTTTTATGTTTCTTTTATTTTGTATGATGTTGATTTCTTCTATTATTTCTCTTACACCTAATTTTAACTTTGAATTTATGCTTTGTAAGATCAGTTGTTTATGAATTTTTTAGCCTACAGTTTGGTTGCTGCTGACCTTTTGTTGTCAACTTCTCTAGTCAACAACCTGTTAAAAGGTGAATGCATTTTTTCTTTCTGAGTTGTCATTTATTGTTCTATTTTATCTTTTGCTTTTTACATTTATGATCCTTATTGTCTATGATATACCATGAATTGTATATGTTGATTAATGTTGTGTTTTTCGCGTGTGTTCAGAATAAAGTAAGGTTGTTTTTTGCTTACCCTTCATCTTTGGTTGTTGTCTTTGTTTATTCTTTAGCTACTTATCTATCTAAATTTCTAATTTGATGTGCTCCTATTTATTTAGTTTGCTTATTATAATTATTGGCCCATTAGTTACAAAAATTTTTCTTTTTTCTTCCAGTTCTATTGTTCTTCATATCTCTTGCCCATTCCTACCTTTCAACATGTTCTTCATTACTTGGAGTGTTGATGCAAGTATGAGTTCATCGGTACATATGAAACCACTTCAATTTGATGCTTTATTTATATGTTTCTAATTATGACTTAACTCTTTCATGTGATTATTGGGTATATTAGCTATGTTATTATTTGTATAGAATACTTAATCATTTTCTATCCACCAGTCTTTTTATATTTCTCTTATATTTTATCACATGACTAAATTTGAATTTTATTTCTTTAGATATTAAGTAGTTGTTGTTGCTGTTATATGATTATGAAAGTTTTCTTGGATATTTTCAAAGTAAGTTCATTCATTTCATTTTATAGTTAAAGCTTAGTATATTAGTTCTAAACTTTCTACTGACATAATTACCTATTTTCTGATTCATATCATTATCTTCATGATGACTGAATGTTTACTTTCCACCTTACATTATTTAAATAACTTAAAATATGAAAAGTAAAAAAAAAAACTGTCCATAGCATGAACAAGATGCTACACAATATAGTAAATAAGTGGTTAACAGCCAACTATAGAAAGATTTACTTACTTTGTATCACAAAGTTGAAAAAGGAGTAGAATATTTGCTAATCATGTTACTTCATATGTGTGTTTATCTTTGCATGAACATGTTGATCAATCAAGTATGCCTCATTTTGGTGATATTCAAAATCAATTCCAAAAAAATGTTGGTTTTTTGGTGAAAAAAAATCAAAGTAATAGAAGTTTAGGTCATTACAGGATCAAGAATTAGTGAAATGGTATATATTCAACGCATATCACTATTGCACAATGATCCTAAGCTTTCTTTCATCTTCAAAAGAGGACATTTTCTAATTAAGCTCTGTTATGCGTTGACCTTTTGTGACACCCTATATTCCATATGGGAAATCTATGTGATTTCTGATGTGTATATATGACTTCAAGTTTTAAAACTTGATCACATAACACTTTTTCTTTTCCAAAGGATAACTCATGTAGTATGAGTAGGTGTTCTGTAGACCAGTTTTGGACTTTGGTTATTACAAATGGCATCAGAACTAACCCAGTTCTGTGAAAGTGTTGGTCATACTTTTGATTTTGTAATGGCCGAGGCCTGATTTTGTTCTGTATATTCCGTGTGTGGCTTATTTCTATCACCAACTGGGCTCACAATTTTGGATCTGTTTGTAGCTCAACAAGTATGTTTGGTATATAAGTGAGAGAGATTGTGATACCCCATATCCCACATGAGAAGTTTATATGATTTCTGATGTGTATAAATGCCTTCAAGTCTTAGAGCTGAATCACCTAGCGCTTATATCCTTTTTTAAATGATAGTCCATGTGGTGTGTGCAGGTTTTTCATGAACTGGTCTTGACTTGGGTTGTTACACCTTTATTTTTTTATGTCCCAGAAATCTTATGTTTTCCCATTTTGCATTTTCTCGATATTTCACTATCATATTTTTGTTCATGATTAATTTTAATTTTTATAGAAATGTGGAGTGCTTTATGTTTTATAGAAATAGGTTTTATTAAATGCTAATGTTTTATGTTATGTTTTGATGTTTCACACTTCTTTCTTTTTGTAATGAGTTTGTCTGGATTGACAACAACTAATTATTAGTAGGTAATGGACTTTTTGAAAATATCCTAATTAACGGACCTAAATCTTTTGTTTGACTATTATTTTCATTTATATCAAATGTAGCTGGTAATTTGTTCCATGCTTTCGATCTTGATTTGATTGGAATAAAATATGGTGAAATGAAGACTAATTGAAGAAGTTATGGTAGTCGCCTATGAGGGGGGATAATTTGGTTCCTATTCACTCTTTTTCTATTGCATCTGAAACATAATAGTCAAACTACAGTTTAACTTTTTCTATGTTTGTATGATAAAAATTATGGCAAAGTAACATGTTAGGAATTTTGCAAATGTAATTTTAGGGTTGTTCCTCATTTTCCTTCAGTATATGTCTTAACTGCATATTTTGGCTTGACTTTTCATTGTTTAAACTTTTGGCAAACTTAATTGCATCTTTGGGATGCTTTGTAATTTATAGTGATATATATGTTCAGAAAAATATACTAATTGTTTTGTATTTTTAGAAATATTTATGTGCAAAGATTATATTGACTCCATTTACACCTAATGTTGCTATACAACGAACTTGCTGCAAAGCGTGGGCTAAAAAAACCTTGTATTAACTAAAGCACCAAGCTTTGATGTTGGAATTAGGAATACTAATACCTGCTACAGTGTTTTTTTCTCCTCAGCCTGGCTTCTTTCCCTTTCTTAGCATGCTATGGTACTCAGCCCGTTTTTCCCCTTCCTGTTCTTCCATGGTATATGTTTTGGGCTTAGCCCATTTTCTTCTTACTATCCTAGGAACTATTCATAAGCTTTCCACACTACACCCTTTTGGGCTTAAGCCCCCCTTGTTTTCTTTGTACTAGCAAAAGAGATGTCCAAAACTAGAAATAGCGGAAACTACACAGTAATCCTCAATTTTTGTTGGTAATATTATCTGGTCTCAAACTTTGAAATCCAACATTTTTCTACTATCTCAATAAGCATCAAATATGTTTTAAAATTTTGGCTTTTGTGTTTTTCCCCAAACTTCCATGAGTTACAGTGATACCCAAATTTGTGCCAAAATACCAAAACTAGTGCCCTAGTCTTATCCTGTATGTTTTCTATTTATCAACTTGGTCACAAAAAACTTTGAAACATCAATTTTTGAAAACATATTAATTGATCATAACTTATTTTTCATGTAACTATTCACAACTTTTTTAGGATTTTTTTCCTCTGTAGATATAATCTGTATGAAAACTTATATTCATCGACTTGCAATGAAGTGCAAGCTGTATTCTAGTGATTAACTATTACCACATGAATCCTACAAATGGGTCAACTTTAGACAAGGAAAATATTCTTTTTGTTATGCCCGGATATTAGGAACATTATTAATAGCTAGACAGCTCACGAATGATTCCTTGGAAGTTAGGATGATCCAATCGTAGAAAGATGAATTAGTATAATAAAGCATGTCAATTGCCACTTGGTATATAAGAGATGACTGCTTAATCTATATCCTAGCTGAGAAAGAAAGAAATCTCTTTATTTTCATTAATAAAATTTATTTTTTTCAAATAAATAAAAGGAGATAGAATGGAGCGGAGGATAACCCATTGAAGGGAAATTACCAAGAGATTTATGTATGAGCAGTGGCATAGCTAAGACTTCAAGTATGTGGGCTATTAATGAAAAATGCTTCGTGCAACAAAGCCACAAATTGAATTCAAGAATGTGATTCGTGATCAAATCGCACTTTTGAAACTTTAAATTTGTGGTTCTAATGCACTCTAATTGTATTGTTTCATTTTATTTTTGGTCTTGTAACAATCTTTTTTCACGAATCAAAGAGTATCTTCTTACTTCACCTCTCTCTCTCTCTCTCTCTCTCTCTCTCTCTCTCTCTCTCTCTCTCTCTTTATTTTTTTCTATTTTTTTATCCTTTTATTTCTACTCTTTTTTTTTTTACTATTAATTTTTCTTTTCCAGAACATACCACAGTCATTTATATAACAAGTAAATCATTTTTTCTTTTTTAAGTATTAACTTGTAAATAAATGAAAGAAGCTATATAAACACATGTATATACCGCTCTTGAGTTCCTTCTGCTCTCAAATATTTTATATATAATTTTAACAAATTAATCTTTCACTCCCGTGCCCACTCTCACTCCCATTTTATGTAACTCAGGCTGAAATTAGAAGTGACTACCTAAAAAGAAACTTGTAGAATAATGAGACAATGGAAGAATTAATATCTGTTCGGAAAATTTTCTTAATCACCCATCACATGCAATAGAATAACAAATACAATAAAAAAGGCACAAACGAATTTAATGTGGCTCGGCTCTTAACTAGCCTATATTCATAAATGAAAAAAATACACTCGAACAAAATATAAAGATTACAGCAACGGTTTTACTTTAGTGCTCACGCTGGGCTATAGATCCTCTATACATTACTGATAACTCCAATATATTGCCCTCACATAATTACAAAATATGAAAATCGTAAAAGGCTTCTCGTCTTAGTCTTCCCCAACATTTGGACCTCTCCTCCCTCCTGAAACCCTCATATGTTGCCGTACAACACATTAGTTTTTCTCCTATACTCAAAACTCTAACACAATAAATACTTTTATAGGGCACACACAAACATAAACCACATTAAAATAGAAAAATCAAATCCCAAACAAATGAGAAAACTAAAACCAAATTCAATAAAAACTCAATCCTAAACCAACTAAAATTCTTAAGCTTCTTGGATTTGAGACAACAAATCCAACAATATCAAAGAAACAAAATAATTTTTTCAGTAAAATACAAAGAAATAATTGAAGTAGCTAGAGAGTGTTGGAAATTAAGAAAGGATAAAGTGAAATTAAAATATAAAATAATATTATAAAAGTCTTGTGAAATATAATAAGTTCAATCATAACTTATCTTAAAGGGTAATAATTGTTTGAACTTGGCATTTTTGTTATTTTTGGACTATTGCCAGCATCAATTTTAGGAACAACCTTTAACAGTCTTAAAATATTCACTTTTTTTAGAACTTGAAACTTCACATAAAAACTTGCGGACTTAAGTTTATGTTTCCAACCATTTTAGTACCTCTTCAACATTTTCCCCTCAAAGAAACAGAACAACGTTAAGCAAATCTGAAAAAAATTTGGGGTGCCTCCGCCAGTGTGGATGATCGTCTCGTTTTATTTTTCCTTATAGTTTTCCAGCTATTGTGCAACAAAAACTACTACACACGGAGTCAACTCTATTAATATGTAATCTTTTTATGTAATAGAAAAATGTCCACGTTTTTGCAACTACACATATTATAAACAAGCAAACCCAGGATGTCTTGGAGCCCCTATATATAGTGACCAAGTTTCGGGTATTGGCCACACGAATTAAGCAACTCCTAGCTACTTCACAAGATACCACAAAAAATATGGCCTCAGCATCTCCCAAATCCTCTCTTCTATTTTTTATGTTATGCGTTGCCATATTCCTGGCAAGCCATCCAGGTTAGCTTCGCCCCATCCGCATAAGATTGCTTGTCTTTTTTTTTTTCTTTTAATATTATTAATATTGCGTAACATAAATATAAGAGACATGTTTGTTCAGTATTATCCTTTTTTTTTTATTTAAAAGTATTATCCTTTAACATCTACTATAATTACACTAAATATTTACCTTCTTGGGATGCATGATTTTAGTATTTTTTTTTTCTTATTTAGAGAATATCATAAGTGAGAAAGAAACTTGTCGCCTGTTTATTTGGGGTATTGTTAAAAAATGATTTGGCGCAAAACGGGTGCTCAGCTCTTTGCCGAAATCTGATTAGGTCACTTTGTGTTTTTTTAGTATCGATAAAATTCTTCGATGCCGTTCAAAAATAAAAAATATTTGTGGATAATTACTTTCTATATCCACTGCAAAACAACTGAAGCTTCAAGGTTTGGACAGGAACAAGATCAGCTGTTGCTCTAACAAATTTATGCCTCAAAGTTCCGTTTACCAGTGGTAAAAGTTGCACCGTCGATTCCTGTGCTACCGTTTGCACCGCCATATTACCAGAGACACTTTTTGATCACGCCGTTTGTTCCGATAACCTTATCTGCAGTTGCATCTGCAAGGTCTAGTCCATCTTGAGCACAAATCACACCTATGGATGATGGAGGCCTTCCATATTTTATTTCTGTGTGTAACAAATAACTAGCACTTCTTGTGCTAGCAAGCTACGCGTTTTATGTTTCGTTGGTTTGTTTGATGCTACTTGTTGTCTTGTTTCACATATAATGTGTATTTCAGACTCCATATCATGTGTGAGAGAGTTTGTATGCACTTTGTGCTTGTGTGTATCGAAAACTAAATTATCTTATTATTGCAGCCATGAAATTTCACAAAGGATTTGTATCTCATATGCATATTTATTTTTCATTACTAGAAAAAGTTGGATTTTCCAACGACCATTTATGATAGCTTCTTTACTGACGGAAACTAGGCACAATGACATCTGTTGGGTTTACCATCATCTGAGACAAATTTTCTAACACCTAGCCAACAGAAAAGGGGCCCATGAGTATCCTTCATTGAAGGGTAAAGGTGGGTATTCGGTTAAAACTATTTGGATCGAGTCAAACTAGTCAGTTTAATAAGTTTTCAGTTTTTGACCATTACAAATAGAATTAACCGAAACTAGCAAGAAAAATTAGTTAAAATCAAACCAAAATATTTCAGTTTGGTTTGATTTGAAACACCGAAATAACCATATTCAACTATATTTATCTGGACAACCAAACTTCTATCCTAACTGAAATAATAAATGAACAACATGCTCATGCCACACCGTAGCTTGTAAGATATTCCTGCAAGATATATATAAAAACCACCAAGCTGGAACAAATATGTATATGATGTCCATTTTAAGTCATTGAATAACAAAGATCTCCTATACAAAATAGCATATAACCATGGGCTATATGTAAGTAGCATACATGATTTATGAAAAACAAGTTACTATTTTTCTACTCCCAAACACTAACACATCTCCTAGCTTTCTTAAGATATGGTAATTTTTTTCTGACAAAAGATATAAGAATTATGGCAGCAGGAGCCATGCAACAAATCCACTTATGAAGACTTAATGGTAACAAGAGCTAGAGCTACATGATAATGACTACTTTGGTTTGAAATCTTCAAAAAAGAAAGAAAAATAAGGCATTTGAAGCACTAAAATAGGGTGTTCAGGTTTTTTCCATCAAAATGATGTCAACATGACAATCTATAACTGACGAGGGTAGGATGAATGAGTGATGAGTGAGGGTTGGGGTTGACTGGGCCATTTAGGTCAGGGGCCAATAGCTAGCAAGAGCCCAAAAAAAGTTAAAAAATTTTCAGTTAATTTGGTTATCGAATTAACTGATTCCTTCGACTGAAATTGAACTAAAACCGATTTCTAGAATTTTGGTTTTAATTGAAACCGAACCAAAAAATTAAAATAACTAGACTGAAAAGCCAAAGTAATTCAGTTTTTCAGTTTTGGATGAATACTGCACGCACCTACAAAGGGCAGTTTCAATGGGTACAACTATTGGAGACAGACAATAGCAATCAAAATTTTTGATGTGAAATGTTGAAAGTTTGGCTGCATGAGGAAGAGGTAGGATTTATATAAAATTTTGGGAGACATGAGATTGATGTGCCACTAATATTCAGTCGCACCACTATAGCATGTGACTAACTTGTGACTAGCCACTATGACTCACCTAAAAGTATGCAACTGAAAGCTTCAGTTGCACTACTTTGAAATTCAAATTCAAAAGAGCAAGTGAAATTTAGTCACATCATTTGGAGTTCAGTTGTAAAACAAAAAAATTCATCAATCACATCTAGGAATGAATTCAGTCGCACGTTTTGATGAATACAAATGTGGACATACATATATAGACATACATACATACATACATAAGCATGCAACTAAATTTGCAAACGAACATTTTTTGTGCAACTAACATGTGACTAAAGCTCTATTTTTGTCAAAATAAGCGACTGAAAGCGACTAATAGGGTTTTATGCAACCACTACTAGAGAAAAGCGATTTAGTGGGTTAGTCGTCACTAATTTGGATTTAGCAACGGCTTGTCCGTTTTTAATTTACTCGCCGCTAATTTTTTAGTGACGGTCACTTATTTACGGGTATCGGTGGTTGGCCGGACATTTAGCAGTGGCTGGTAGTTACTGTATACTGATAGTTGGCCGCCACAAAGTTAGTGACACATGGCTGTCGCTAATTAGTGACGCGTGATTGTCGTTAGTTAGTGACGAACAACCGTTGCTAGTTAGTAACACGTGGTCATCGTTAATTAGTGATGCATGACCGTTGCCAGTTAATGACGAACAACCATCACTAGTTAGTAACGTGTGACCATCATTAGTTAATGACGAACGATTATCGCTAGTTGGTAACACGTGACCGTCACTACATTACCACAATTTGTGACTCACGGCCATCTCTAGTTTGCAACTCTTGTCCACCACTATTTCATCAACAGACCCCCACCATCCACATCCATTCCATACAGCTCCAACAACCAGAAACGGAACTAGTTCCCATTAATCTAAACTAATACCATACACTTCTAAAAATCATAAACATAAGTTCTTCACAGTAGTCCGAAATAATTAACACATAAACATGGCAGGGGACATTTATAATGCATATAGTGTTAGAATGTATTTTGGCAAATGTACAATCTTAATAACAATAATACAAGTATATGTGAGACAATACTATCCTAATGTCACTCAGTTTGGTGACAAATAGTACCTAACCATCAGACTCTGGTGCAGCTAGTGAAGTCTTCCCAATTGCTTGTCATAGGGATGTCATCTGATCCTGGTGTTTGCGCTCCATTTGTGCAATAGTGTTTGCTAACTGGTCCTGATAGTGGCACTTCATGTATGAAGTACGCCTATCCATGTCCTCTTGTACCTGTGTCCGCAACTAGCTCATTCTCTACTCACTTGCCCAATAGCCCTTCTTTGCCGTAGCCCATTATAAAACTCATCATTCAACAACTGCTCATTATTTGTACCAACATCGATTGTTATAGGCAAGCACTGCAACCATTCTAACCAATAGATAAGCCAAATTATAGACATTGCATGTGGGATATAAATAATGTAGCAAGGTAGCAGGCTAGCAGCAAGAATGGATTGTTGCAGCTAATATCTAATGGAAGCAGGGCAAAGGTCCAGAATTAAATTATGAAAGATAGTACAACATTGAAGGAAATCTCATCACAGGATTGACGGTAGACTAAAAGAGGGGAAAAAAAAGAAAAGAAATACACATGATCATTCGAACGTTAGGCAATTGACCTTACAAGTCTGAATCCAAATCTCAGAAGATTGAAAACAAATTGTAGTTCTCTACAGAAGAAACACGAACAGCATAAGTTATCAGGTTTGGAGAACATGAGAAAATTCCGCAGAATATAGAGCTTATAATAAAGATCCTAGGATCCTTGATCAAGAAATGCCCTGAAAAAAGCAGTTACCTATCATCTGCTCTTTGACAAGGAACAGAACCATTTCAGTGACCAGATACTTACAACAAGACTGGACTGCTGCTCACTCAGAATGTTTCCTTCATTAGAGAAGGGATGAGCTAGCCATAAAGTTGTGTTTCTTTTTTTTCTTTTTTCCTTTTGGCATGTGAAGCAACATGGAAGATTAACTGCTCTATACTAGCAATAGAAAAATAAATTGACAATATTTTCCACAGAAAAAAAAAGGCTGCAAGAGTTAACCAACTTCTTCAATTTTCCCATGGGAGAGAGATCTAATAGAGCATGGTCAATCCCTATTAAAGATGGAAAATGGATCCGGTCAGGTATTTGTATAGAAAAACAGAAGGAAAGAAAAGAAACCAAAAAAAAAAAACACCACAGCAGTCTTGCAGTTCTATGCTAATTTGGGTAAACAGACAGAAGAGCTCTCAAACAAAAGCAAGGTCCCTGGGTCTTTTCACCCATACAAGGCTTAAACTGGTGTTTTATGGCTAATGGGAAGGCTGACCATTATAAGTTCCTATTTATGGAATTTTTGGAACTCTTACAACTAGTAAATAAATCCTTTCTAATGGTTTTGAAACCCTTTAGCGCCTTCATATGCTACGTCTTAAAAAGAAAGGGAAACATGTTCGACTTGGCTATACCTGTTTGTGAGGATGTAAAAATATTAAATCAAGGTAATGATACAAATCAGTCAACTGGCAATCCTCTATTACTACATTTTTTCGTAGAGAAGATAGTAATGAACTACTACTGTATGTACTTCACCAACATTTATGCCGAGATGCAAATGCCCGATGATCAGAAAAGCTTCACCCCTGTTATCGCAAGAGAGCGAAAATAGTTTTCTTTTATCCAAAATGGAATAAATAAAGTAGAAAATTGTAGGTCCTCATAACCCAATAAATGCTCTCTATTATTGATCCATGCTTCAGCACTTCAAAAGAAATGCACACCAAGTTTACAGGGATGGAAACCACAATTGCGTGGCCAGCTCCTCTACTAAACTTTTCTTCAAGTAAATGAGCTTATAAAATATAAATTTCAATCGTGAAAATTGAGTTAATAGAGTTCAATCTTCTTAACTAAATATATACTTTTATCAGGCATTTTATCAAATAGCTGGTGGCCATCCTTTGGGAAACAATTAATAGAAAAATATTCGTGAGATTTTCTGCCTAATTGTAATAGAAAATTCACAAAGCAATTAAATATCACAAAGTGCTTTAATCGATTCCAGCAAGAAAAGAAGATGATAAAACAAAATCACATGATTTGCGTAAGAGATAAGAGAAATCACCTGAATTTTGTTTTTTGGCGTTCCTTGACCCATATTCGTATGAGACAAAAAGAACAGAAAAATCAAGTTTGATACCTACTCTGATGCCCACCTTCGAACTAAGGCAGATGGTGTCGTTCTTCTGCAGGTCGGCATCGTCGGCGTTCATGGCCGTTGCGTCATAGCAAGAGCGAAGCGGAGGGATTTGTTGAAGCTGAGCCAAACTCTGGTGGAGGCGAGGCGACGGCTGGGGAGCGGGCCATGGTGGGGAAGGGACCCGATTGCGAGTAGGGCTCCGGCGAAGGGCAGAGAAGCAATTAGCAATGCTAGCCCAAATACAAGCAAGAGAGGGTAAATTGGCAGGGTTACAAAACAAATTGGAATTGGGTTCTTAAACCTTTAAATTAAAATTTAATTTAAGAAGTAATAAATAATTCTATTCTAACTAAAAAATATCACAATCTACCTAAATTTTATTTTAAAAGCTACCTTTAAAGTATTTTTAAAAACAAATAAGTTCAACTAAGATAGAAAACATAAAACACCAACCAAAGATCAAATATGTAGAGATTAAAAGAAGTTTGCATAAAAAAATTTCTATAGAGGTTTGATCTCTCCTCATGAGAGTCTACTCCTCACCTCAAGTTTACCACTTGAGAGTTTTATTCTCTACCATGAAACACAAGAGTACACAATAGCATACAAAAGAACACTCTAACCCAACAAATAACTAGTTTTATCAAAGGCTAACTAGAAACCTTTTTAACTCATTCACACGACAGAAAATTTCAATCACAGGAATGACCCTGGCCCATAGCTATATGACTATTGTGTCTTGCCACTAACATTCAGTCACACGTATGAGTGGCAAATTACCATTTATCTTCCGGTGTTTTCTAAATAGGCCAAAATAAAGGTGTTTATAAAGGACAGGCTTCACAAGCTGCTAAGGTGGGGTGCTTAGTTGGATGCTGCTGTTTTAAGGGATTTGTTAGCCTTATGAATTAGTGGTTTGTTGCCAACAAAAAAAATATTACTATTTATTAGACAATATTTATACATTTTGATGATATTTAAATTATGATTTTAACTTCACCCCCATAAAAAAATTATTCTGGCTCTGCCACTGCCCGCAACTTAGACATTAGTTGGATAAAAAAAAAAAAAAGAAGCAGCATTAACTCTTACATATATAAACTCAATCGATTCCGAAAACCAACGCGAACTATTCCCCTCCAAGGAAACACTTTGGGTAGGCGCACGTCTGATACAAGAAAAGAAACAGCTTTTATGTGTTAATATTATGAAATATTCTATATTATGTTGAAGAGACGGCAACATAGAGGACACATAGTCATAAGTAGCATAACCGATAGAAATAAAACTTGAATGACACAAATGACACTTTCTGCTTGATCGGATGGCAGAATTGATCATCAACCCTATCGCACGTACCATTATATGTAATAGGCAGAATATTAAATTTGTCACTAATATTTTTAGTAGGGAGCGGGTATATCATTATTTTTTTTTTAACCCAATCTTTCATTAATGTTTTAAAATGAGCTGAGTATGTCGCTGTTGGTTAGAAAATAACAGAAAATGATAAAAATTACAGATTTTAAAATTTTGAGGTTATTATGCATTTTCAAAAAAATTAGGACCTTTGAGATTTTTGTAAAAAAAAAAATCTGGTCTCCGTTATCGTCATTTTAGCTCTATCACTGTCTTTGTCACCAGTACTCTAACGGTGACGTTACCCCCCTTCTGTCTTTACTGTCTAATTTTCTCGCCAGCATTCACAAGAGAGAGAAAGAGAATCTAATTAAAAAAAGTCTTTAAAGTTTGTTAAAACTTGCATTATTACCCTATAATTTTAAAACTTGTTATTTTTAACATTTTACGTTAGCCTTTTAATGTTTTCCATTAACTTTTTAATAGTCAATGACATATTCATTCTTAATTTGAAACTTCAGTGGCATATCCGGCCCATTTTAACACATTAGTGGGAGATTGGGTAAAAAAAAAATATAGTGGCATATCCGCTCCCAACCAAAAACATTTGTGACAAATTTGATATATCAGATTATATAATAAGTTACCAAGAAATGATGTGACACTATGAATACTGTTGAACTGTTGTTTTAGTTCAAAATTTTTTTTTTAAAATTTTCTTTTTAAGCCAAAAAAGTTAAATTGTTGGGCTGTTTTCAATTGACCCGAACTTTTCTTTGTTGATTTTCTTTTGGGTAGAAAAAGGATAAATTACACAATTGTTCTTCTATTTATTTGTGATGATGTCTTTTGGTCCTTAAGTTTTGAAACTAGGTATTTTTACCATTTTCTACGTCTTATTTTGTTTAAATTGCTTTATTTTTGCGGCGCAAAAATAGTTAATTGTATAATTGGTTACCTTTTTGCTTGTTTTAATATTTTCTCATCCTCAAACCTTAAAAGCAATAATATTTTACCACTTTGTCTGAAACATTGGTTTTTGTGTTTTAGGCTCCAAACTTTCATAAGTGATACCTAAAACTTGATTTGTCCTAAAATCTTAAATTCATTATATTAGTCTTATGTCATATATTCTCTTTTTATCAAATTTGTTACCAACACTTATCAAACATTTCATTTTTTTTAGATTTCATAATAAGAGAAATATGTTTTACTGACCGGTTAAACTATTGACAAAGTGGTCACTAGGCCATCTATTGCCACATCAATTGCCAAAAAGTACACACAATTTATGAAGGAAAATCAATGACCAATTGGCAACCAGAAAAAATCAATCGCCAACAGTTGGACACCAACTAGTCACACCTTCGATCACCCTCCCCAAAATCTCCAAGTTGGCGATCCGCGAGAAACAAGACTAATTAATTAGCTTCAGTGCCCCTGTCTTATAAATTGTCGTCCTTCATTTTCTTATACTTATGTTTCTTATCTCTCACTTTTTGTTTTTGTCTTGTTCTTTGTTTAACTTTGAGCAAGAGGCCCAAAATGGAGATCACAAAGGAAGAGTACAATGCTGCTTTCTACAAGAGTCTGACCAACACTATTTGATATCTTTGGCAGAAGGAAGAAGCCGACCTCTTATCCAAGAACCTCGAGCTGGGTATTCTTGAAGAATCTCAAAATAAGGACTAAGATTGCTAAGTCGAATGAAGAAATTGTTCCTCTCATTTTTGTTATTTGAAAGTCTTTGTTCCTTTCTCATCCAATAGAATATGAAACTTCATAATAACTAAAAATTAGTAAAAATTAAAGAAATGTGAAGAAGAAAATCAAGTGAAAAATCTTGAGTGAAGAATTTTGAATCTAGCTATCTAAAATAATTGAGCAAAAAATTTTTAATATGATATTTGAATCTAGTAGCAATGTATCAACTGACGTAATCAGTCACCTCTTGTGACCGCTCGGCAACCACCATTTCAATCCCTAAGTTAGGTTGCGACACCGGCTGCCTAATCCTGGTGACTAAGGATTTGATGACTAGTTGCTGTCTACTCTATTCGGTCGTCAAAAAGTGTTTTGGCAAGTGATTGGTGACTCATCCACTAGTCAGTTTTTTCCTCTTTTCTTATAGTGGTTTTTGAATTAACTATAAATTATTTTTTAATTCATAACTCTTTTTAGTACTTTTCCCTTTGTAAATATAGCCGCATGAGAACTTTGTATCTTTGTTAGTCGCCTTGCAACAAAGTGCGGATTATCTTCAAGCATAAGCTCCCATGGATTTGCGTTTAGTGATTAGGTCTTCTTTTTGTATGTTTTGGTTTTCTTATCCATACACTGCTTGCATTGTGGGGTTTAGGGTATTTGCTTGTTTTTGGCTCTTTGAGTTATGGGGTGTCTTAGGTCATTATCTCTCTCTTTACTTCTTTAGTCTTTAATATGGTCCACATATCTCTTTTTTATATTTTTAATAAGTTTTTTCATTGCTGATCAAATTATAATCTAGCACTATATTACCAATCGCCATGCAACAAATTGGGAGTAGATAAATTATACTCCCTTTGTTTCACAAAAGTTGTTCTCTTTACTATTCACAGCAATTAATCTATGATTTTATTTCTTTTAAAATTTATCATAAAATTATGAACTTTTTACATGAAAATGAAACTTTAAAGATTCTAGTTTTTAAATATCATTTTTGAGAATTTTTTTCAATTCATATTAATATAAATATATTCAAGTCAAACTTTAGTCAAAAAAGATAAAAGGGACAGCTAATATGAAACGGATGGAGTATTAACTAAAATACCAACCTTTGATGTTGACATTAAACATAGTAACACGTGCTGCAGTGTTTTTCCCCCCCTCAACCTGGTTTTCTTCCACTTCTTAGCATGCTATGGTACTCAGCCCGTTTTTCCCTTCCCGATTCCCGATCTTCTGTGGTATATCTTTTGGGCTTAGCCCGTTTTCTCCTTAATATCCCAATAACTATTCACAAGTAGAGATGTCAATGGGTAGGGTTCGGGTAGGGTTGTGCCATTCTAGAACCCACCCCGGGATACAATTCATACAACCCGAATCTTACCAACAACCCCCGTCGGGTAGGGTTTTCTAAACTCGTATCCTACCCTTGCACTGGTGGGTAGGATATGGGTTTTCGACCCGCAAACCCGCCAAATTATTACATATGAGATTAAGAGAAATATATATGAGATTAAAAGAAATTTAATATGTAAACTACGATAAATTTCTCACACTACAACAATAAATATGTTCGAACAAAACAAAAAACAATAAATAACCATGTCTAAACAACAATTAATTGTAGTAATATAATCCTCATTGATACCAACTAGTCAAATATAAATAAAATGCAAACTATGCCTATCAAGCAAACCAAGCGAACATAAAAATACCATCTCTACGAAAACTACTTACAAGGCCTGCAATTAATATAGGAGAAAAAATGAGTAAAAAGAGACAAAAGAAGCTGCCACAATATGGCAAAAACAAGATGTCACAACATAAGCAATTGAAACATGGTATGTAACAACTATATCAAAAATTTAAAAATAACAATCAACTTAAATAGCCACAACATGCCACTTATATGTAGTCATTGAGAAAAAAACAAATAATTCTCAAGAAAAGTCTATAAAAAAAACAAGATTAGCCCAACTAATTAACAAAAAGCGCTACCAAGACATATAACATATAGAAATATAAAAAGAGATAAAGATAAAGACAAATGAGCAATACATGAAGACCATAAGAAACAAAACAGTAGCATGATATTACCATGAGTCATTAAGCAATCTTAATGCTAGCATTAATCATCCTTATCATCATCATTTATCTCTTCAAAGACATCAATGTTTGTATTTGACTCTCCATCCATATCCATGTTCTCATTTATAGAAAGGAGGCGAACATGAACCTTCTCTACACCATCCATTACAGGACTTGCTGAAAAAAATAAAACATAAATACTACATTATATTTTGTTGTAGTTGCTAAAAGGAAAGAAAAATAAAAACAAAGTATTAGTTTTTACCTAGTTTATCTGCATCTAACCAACTTTGACAACAAGTTAGTGCTTCAATGGTGGATGGGAGTAGCCTATTTTGATTTGGACTAATCAACCTTTCACTACAACTGAAAGTAGACTTAGAAGCAACTGTAATAACAAGAATGACATAATTGTCTTTAGCAATGCGAGCAAGATTTGCATATTTCCCAACATTTACCTTCCACCATGTTAAAATGTCGAATGATAGAGTCCACTCAATTGTATCATCATCTAAGTAATGATCTAACTCCGCTTTAAGGTTGCGTTTCTTCCTTTTCTTAGCATTGACAAACTGGCAATAGTCTTCCATTTTAATTGCATTCTCAAGCCCATCAGTGGCTTGATAAGCCAAAGAAAACATTCCTTCTTTACCCCCAGCAAGCCTTTTATCATAATTCTCAAATAACTCATAACAAGTTTGGACAATTTCATCCACTTTTTCTTTAGCACAACCAAGATAGATTTTACTATACTGAAATTTAGGAAGAAGGGTTATGTACCTAGGATCCAAAAGAGTAACGACATCCATAATTCCATGAATTTGATCACAATACTTGTTAAATTTCTCCAACATTTTACCTGTCATCTCTTTCATCACACCAACTTCATCTACAGCCCAAGATGTTAATTGCAACTTAATTTCACAAATTTTCTTAAAATAAAGATTAGCTGTAAAGTATTTTGTTCCTGAAAATAGCTCAGTCACATCATAGAACATTTTAAACTTTCTACTAATCACACCAACAAGTTTCCATTCTTCTTCACTAGGGCAGATTTTGTAACTTCTATCAAAGGTCAACAAACAAGGGAAGATATCCTTATATATGAAAGAAGTCTCAAGCATCAAGTAGGTTGAGTTCCAACGAGTTTTACAATCCAATATCAACTTTTTGGTTATTAGAACACGTACCTGTTTTGCTATCTTCTCAAACTTTTCCTCCATTTTTGCCTATGTTGTCCAAAAGACAACCCTTTCATGAATCTTCTCAATACCACACTTAATAACATCCAATCCATCTTATACAATGAGATTGAGAATGTGGGCACAACACCTTAAATGAAAAAACTTCCCATTTAAAACGAGAAACCCACTCTGAAACTTCTTTTTTAGTAAAGTGATAACACCATCATTGGTACTGCAATTGTCAACAGTAAGAGTGCAAATCTTCTTGTCAATATTCCAATCCATAAAGCAAGCTAAAAGTTTATTAGCAATCATTTCCTTCGTATGTGGAGCTGGAACATAAGAAAATTTAGTAAAAAATAAAACACATAAAACTAGCATTAATTACATTATCAAATTATATTAAATTAAAAAAAACTAATTTCATTTGTATAAGTATACCTTAAAACTCGCTTTTATAAAGACCAGGAAGCATCAATATAATGTGTCATAATAGCCATGTATCCCTTCTTTTGATGCTCCACTGTCCACATGTCCGTGGTGATTGAAATACGACTATCAACCTAGCTCATCAAGCTCTTTTATCAAGATTGTCATTTTTTCTTTGAATAATTTCATGATATCACTTCTTATAGTATTCCGAGAAAGAATTTTGAACAATGGTTGCAGGCTGGCAGAATAACTTCTAAATCCCTCATGTTCAACAATACAAATAGGATACTCATGCACGATAATCATTTTGACTAGCTCCCTTCTTGAAATATCTTGATCAAAATTATAAGACCTATCGTCTGCTCTCCCATCCGACCTTGCATTTCTAGTCAAAAGCATTTGTTTAAGGTCTTTTTGACGACGTTTATGACAATACCTCTCATAATGATTTGACAAATGTTTTATCCCATTTCTAGCATTGGCACTAAGAAGGTTATTACAATTATTACACTTGGCGTTCTAAACACCTTCAACTTGCACGTTTTTAAAGTGGTCCCAAACTTTTGAAGTTAATCCTTTTCTCCAATCAATATCTTCCACTTGTCCCTTTTCATTAACAACAACTGTTGGTGTAGGATGAGTGTTAGAGCAAGGCGATAATGAATTACCTTCTGTAGGACACTCAAGTGGAGATTCAAATTGAGACTTGCTTCCAAGTGGTTGAGATCCCAAATGACTTAATCCACCACTACCATCATAAGGACAACTTTGACGGGATTGTCCATCAACAACACCAATATTGGCATTTGCTTCAGTTTGATTGTCTATCATGTTATCCATTCCTAACATATAAAACAAAGTAATTGAAGTGTAATTAGCTGTCCATTAGAACTAACAACGATAGTTAATATTGTACAAAAAAATTCAAAGCTTGTTCTAAAAACAACAAATTAATAGTATAAAATTAGAGACATTGCGGCATAATTTGACTGTTAGTAACACAACGCAACTATGATTGCAAATCAGACTTTGATAAAAAAATAAATTTAACACCAAACTAATCAACTAAAAGTTGCAACAATCAAAACAAAGCACTAGTTAACAAGCATATGGGCACGGTCATTTGATATTAAATCCGCCAACACCTTGATAAGACAACTTTAAGTCTATTATTAATAAATCTAATTCATACATTTTCCTAACCATCAATAAAAATTTAGAAGATAATAGCATATCCGGCAAATATCCACCAGCATCAGATTCGATGACTGCCCAAAAATCAGCTTAAGATAACTTTTAATCCATGGAATGTGGATCTACGGTCTCTACCTACTCGCAACTGGCTATTCAGACAAACTAAAGGATTCGATAAAGCGCCAAAAGAACAAAATGACTACTTGAGCAAATTCTTAATTTAAATCGTTAGCCATATTCCCTCGATAATGTGTTGAAACATAACTAAAGGCTTTAAAGTACAGGAAATTGAACCTAAACAAGTTCCGGCTTCCGAAGAACCACAATTTATACATGCAGAAATGGGAACTCAGAGAAAATACAAAGAACTAACAAGAATCAAAACCAAATAAAGTTCGATCCAAAAATCAGAGTCTAAACAGATCTAAAGCTTCAAATGTGGCATAATTTGACTGTTAATAATGTTCTTCTACCTCTATACTACACTACTGTTAGAGAAAAAGAAAAAAAAATTACAAATCCCTCGTAGCAAATGTATGGCCATATAAGTCCCGTGAACACAATGCAGCAACAGAATATTGCATAATTTAACTGTTCTAGCTCACTAAAAGAGGAAATTGCAACAACAGAATATTGCATAATTTAACTGAAAGTTTTAGGGATTTACAGAAATTGGCGTAGCGGTGGCACGAAATCGCACGATGGGATGAGTGCTGAGAATCCTGAGATTGTAGTTGAAGCTTGAAGTCAACAAAGCTACCGTACTTCTCCACTTCAACCGGTGAGTGGCTTCACCTTCATACTTCGGTCATTCGATTAGGGGGCTAGCGACTTCGTGAGTCTGTCACCGTGAGCAGGAAGGAGGACGGCTGTGTGAGTCGGTCACTGTGAGCGATGTTGCCAGAGTAATTAGAAGGCCGAAGAAGGACTAACTGGCTGGGTATGGTGGCGACAGTCGGAGAATCGGAGATGGATTTGGGGCTGGGCAAAGCGGACATAGTCATATAGCCGAGTGGGGTGGGCCAGTAGGGCAATTAAACTGAGAATGGTTTTAACTTTTAACGAATATAATATTTTTATTATTTTTTAATAATTATATATATACACACACACACACACACACACACACACACTCACACAGTGGGGCGGATTAGGAGCGGGTTGTTAGCTAAACCCGCATCCTACCCACACCCAACGGTTTCTATTACAAAAAAAAAATATTCAAATCCACCCCGAATCCGTTTAATTAGGAAAAAAAAAACCCTACCCAATGGATAGGGTAGGGTCGGATATCAACAGGGTACGGTTCAAATTGATATCCCTATTCATAAGCTTGCTGCACTACACCTTTTGGGCTTAAGCCCCCCCTTTTTTTCTTTGTACTAGCAAAGGAAATGTCCAAAACTAGAAAATGCAGAAACTACACAATAATCCTCAGTTTTTAGTGGTAATATTATCTGGTCTCAAACTTTGAAATCCAACATTTTTTTACTATCTCAATAAGCATTAAATATGTTTTAAAATTTTGGCATTTGTGTTTTTCCCTAAACTTCCATGAGTTACGGTGATATCCGAATTTGTATGTTTTCTATTTATTAAATTGGTCACAAAAAACTTTGAAATAATTTCAATTTTTTAAAACATGTTAATTGATCATGACTTAATTTTTATGTAACCATTCACAACTTGTTTTAGGATTTTTTTCCTCTGTAAATATAATCGGTATGAAAACTTATGTTCTCATTCATCGACCCGAAATAAAGTGCATGCTATATTCTAGTGATTAACTATTACCACGTGAATCCTATAAAATGGATCAATTTTAAACAAGGAAAATATTCTTTTTGTCTGTGCCCGGATATTAGGAACATTATTAATAGCTAGACAGCTCACGTATGATTCCTTGGAAGTTAGGATGATCCAACCGTAGAAAGATTAATTAGTATAATAAAAGCAAGTCATGAATTGCTACTTGGTATATAAGAGATGACTGCTTAATCTATATCCTAGCTGATAAAGAAAGAAATCTCTTTGTTTTCATTAATAAAATTTATTTTTTCAAATAAATAAAAGGAGATAACAACCAATTGTAGGGAAATTACCAAAAGATTGATATATGATCAGGGACATAGCTAAGATTTTAAGTATGGGGGCAAATAACGACGAAAAGAGGAGACAAATTGTTGAGAACTTATTATTGGCTATGTGCAGCAAAGCTACAAATTGAATTCCAGAATGTGAATTCACGAATCCAGAGTGAATTCATGATCAAATCGCACTTTTGAAAATTTAAGGCCTTCTTTAGTTTTAGAGAATTTTCCAATTTTACTTAATTGATTTTTTTTTCTAGTTTTCTTGGAAAATAGTTTTTCATTACATAAAGATTTGAAAAACAGTGATTTAGTTGTTTTCCTAATTTCCCAAATCCATCTCTCGTGTTGCTCTCTCCCAACGAACCTCTCAAATTTCTAAGATCTGCCCGACCATTCTCTCTTACTAGACCAACCTCCCCTTTGCCGCCACCATTGAACAACGTCTCCCTTTCCATCACCACCGACCAACCTCCCCGTCACTACTGCCCAACCAACATCATGGAACTCCTTTGCCGCCTAATTAGCCACCATTGTCTCTCTCGGCTCCTTTGATTTGATAGATTCCTAAATCCCCTTCTCTCTCATTCGATTAAGGCAGCTAAGCTAGCCTTGGGGCATGACTTGATCCATCATAAGCAACAAGACCGGCATTGGAGCTATGCGAGCTGAATCGGCGGCGAGTTTCACACGTTTGGGAATGATAGAAACGGTAGTGTAGATGTGAGCAATAGAAAAGTTGGGAACCTAAGCGAAAGAGAACAAAAAGTTAGGGGCAGGCTTTATATTTTTTTTTCATTTTTTAAGCTAATAGACTTGGGAAAATCTACAATTATAGTTCATAAACTTTCTCTCAATTTTCAACTAAGGCACATAATTTTTTTCGAAGTAGTGTATTTATATATAATCATCTTTAATTGTTTCAAAACAACTAAACATGTTTTCTAAAAAACACTTGAAAAATTGTACATAGAAAATGAAAATAGATATTAGAAAATGAAAATAAAAATTATTTTCTACAACCAAACACCACCTAAATTTGTAAATCTAATGCACTCTAATTGTATTGTTTCATTTTATTTTTTTTCTTGTAATTGTTTTTACGAATCAAAGAATATCTTCTTAAGTTTTTTACGCTGGGTCCACCGTCCCACATGGCAGTTGCTCTTTTTTTTTTTCTATTGTATTTCTTAGCCTTTTATTTCTACTCTTTTTTATTTTTCTATTAATTCTTCTTTTCCAAGACATATATAATGTCATTTATATAGCAAGTGAATCATTTTTTATCTTTTAAGTATTAACTTGTAAATGAATAAAAGAAGTTATACAAACACATGCATATTCCACTCTTGAGTTGCTCCTGCTCTCAAACATTTTATAATTTTAACAAATTTACGCTTTTGCTCCCACTTCAACTCTCCCACTCCTGTTTTATGTAACTTAGACTGAGAATTAGAAATGACTAACTAAAAAGAAACCCGTAGAATAATGAGACAATGGAAGAATTAATATCAAAGGAACAAAATGTTTTTTTTAGTAAAATACAAAGAAATATTTGAAGTAGAGAGTGATGGAAAGAAAGGATAAAGTTAAATTAAAATAGAAAATAATATTATAAAAGTCTTGTGAAATATAATAAGTTCACTAATAACTTGTCTTAAAAGGTAAATAAATGTTCATATTTTACTTGAACTTGGCATTTTCGTTATTATTGGACTATTGCCAGCATCAATATTAGGAACAACCTTTCAGTCTTAATTAAAATCTCTACTTTTTTTAGAACTTGAAACTTCACATAAAAACTTGCGGACTTAAGTTTATGTTTCCAACCATTTTAGTACCTCTTCAACATTTTCCCCTCAAAGAAACAGAACAACGTTAAGCAAATCTGAAAAAAATTTGGGGTGCCTCCGCCAGTGTGGATGATCGTCTCGTTTTATTTTTCCTTATAGTTTTCCAGCTATTGTGCAACAAAAACTACTACACACGGAGTCAACTCTATTAATATGTAATCTTTTTATGTAATAGAAAAATGTCCACGTTTTTGCAACTACACATATTATAAACAAGCAAACCCAGGATGTCTTGGAGCCCCTATATATAGTGACCAAGTTTCGGGTATTGGCCACACGAATTAAGCAACTCCTAGCTACTTCACAAGATACCACAAAAAATATGGCCTCAGCATCTCCCAAATCCTCTCTTCTATTTTTTATGTTATGCGTTGCCATATTCCTGGCAAGCCATCCAGGTTAGCTTCGCCCCATCCGCATAAGATTGCTTGTCTTTTTTTTTTTTCTTTTAATATTATTAATATTGCGTAACATAAATATAAGAGACATGTTTGTTCAGTATTATCCTTTTTTTTTTATTTAAAAGTATTATCCTTTAACATCTACTATAATTACACTAAATATTTACCTTCTTGGGATGCATGATTTTAGTATTTTTTTTTTCTTATTTAGAGAATATCATAAGTGAGAAAGAAACTTGTCGCCTGTTTATTTGGGGTATTGTTAAAAAATGATTTGGCGCAAAACGGGTGCTCAGCTCTTTGCCGAAATCTGATTAGGTCACTTTGTGTTTTTTTAGTATCGATAAAATTCTTCGATGCCGTTCAAAAATAAAAAATATTTGTGGATAATTACTTTCTATATCCACTGCAAAACAACTGAAGCTTCAAGGTTTGGACAGGAACAAGATCAGCTGTTGCTCTAACAAATTTATGCCTCAAAGTTCCGTTTACCAGTGGTAAAAGTTGCACCGTCGATTCCTGTGCTACCGTTTGCACCGCCATATTACCAGAGACACTTTTTGATCACGCCGTTTGTTCCGATAACCTTATCTGCAGTTGCATCTGCAAGGTCTAGTCCATCTTGAGCACAAATCACACCTATGGATGATGGAGGCCTTCCATATTTTATTTCTGTGTGTAACAAATAACTAGCACTTCTTGTGCTAGCAAGCTACGCGTTTTATGTTTCGTTGGTTTGTTTGATGCTACTTGTTGTCTTGTTTCACATATAATGTGTATTTCAGACTCCATATCATGTGTGAGAGAGTTTGTATGTACTTTGTGCTTGTGTGTATCGAAAACCAAATTATCTTATTATTGCAGCCATGAAATTTCACAAAGGTTCAGTATCTCATGAAATTTCACAAAGGTTCAGTATCTCAAATAAATATGACATAAATATGGGCAACGTTTTCAGAGCACAAACTTGATAAGGAAACATCGAGTTTTTTTCCAAAGACGTGTAATTATAAGTAACTATACATTACTCCAAAAGCTTAACTACCCTACTCTTCCTTTTAATAAAAAAAAATACACTTACCCCAAGGTTTCAGAATCTACACTTAGCTTATATTTCATGGTCAAGTCAATATGATGATTCCAAAGGTCGAGGTAAAGTCACATATAGCATTTTAACTTTTTGGGTATTTAATGTTTAACCATTAATTTAGAAATTATACTCACATCATTGATGTTTAAAAACTTAATCTTATCCATTTTTTTTATAATGTAATTAGTCAGGCATAGAAAAATAGACTTCTTAAAATAGGATAAAATCCTAACACTTAAAATGAAAAATTAAACCTATAATTTAAATTAAGTTTAGTCACTTTATATATCTTGGCACTTTTTATTATGTATAGATATAGGTGTGTATGTATGTCTATGTGTGTATGCGTAAAGTTGCACTTTCAAGTTCTAATAAAAATTCCAAGTTTAAAAAGTAAATAAGTTGATAAACATTATGTTTTCCAAACATTTTAAAACATTAGAAAATGTGAAAAACAGTTTCTTTTAAAAGTCTTCTTTATTAACTAATTTTAGGATCCAAGAAAATTTTTTTCCTAAAATTTTTACAATGACCATTGTAATAATGATAATTTTTTTTATTTTTTAGTCATAATTGAATTATATTATTACTCTAATGTCGACCAAATACGTAAGCTTTTATAGTATATGTTCATCCAAGTTGGCAAAAAAACTTAATTAAAAAAAATTTATATTCAGAGACATTTTGTTATAGTGAAACGAACTTAGGTCATACTTGTTAAAATTACCTAAGTTTAGTGGCTGAAGGAATTTTTTTTTTTTTTTTGAACAGCAACAAATTGACTGATATAACACATATAGCTAACGAACTAGCAAGCTACTAGTCTTCAATCCTATGTATTGTCCAAGTCTCCTTCATACACAGATGCTAAGTAGATAAAAAATATATATAACAGCACTCCTCTTGATCACCCATCCCCCTTTAATACAGCCAATCTCGAATTTAGTAACCAATCCACCCACTAACGCTTAACTTCCCATCTTTCCTATAATAGGTCCAACAATATGAAAATGCATGTACCTCATTCAACATCTGTATGACTAAAATTTGTACATTGTTGAAAACAACCTTATTCCTATATTTCCAAATCAGCCACAAAGTATTAAAGCATACAACTTGTCATACCTTCTTTTGATTGCCACTCCAATTTATCAAGTCAATTTCTTGAAGTAAGCCCAGCACATCAATATTGCCACCACAACCTGATTTTCTCCTATAAATAGCCAGCAACTTTACATCGAACATATAAATGGTCAGTTGTTGAAGTAAGTTTAGTAACCAAAATAGTATATATTCTAAAAACTAAAGACTAAACACATCCCGCTTTACTTTTTTTTTTCTCTCTTATTATATTTCTAGTATTTTAATATTACTAAATATCTAATTAAATTATGTTGACACCCAATTTCGTCCGGATTTTTTTTTTTTTAAAAAAAAAAACTTTTTAAAAATTTTATTAAAAAAAATAAAAAAAAACTAATTAAAAAAATTATTATTATTATTATTATTGCTAAAAAATTTTAATTATGTTAATTAATTTAAAATATATTTTTATTTTGAGAAGATTTGATTTAAAATAATATATGTGTGAATATGTATGTGTTTGAAATAAAAATAAAATTTCAGAAAAAAATGACAAAAAATTAAAAGTTTGAGGTAAAAATGACAAAATTGAGAAGTTTCGGACAAAATTGACAAATTCTGAAAGTTTCAGGAGCTTTGGGTAATTTTTCGCGTCAATTTTGGGCCTAAACGGACGTTTCTGGCCCAAATTGACAGAAAACGTTAAAATTGTCAAAATCAGAAGCTTCTGAGCTTATCCAGAGCTGGAGTAACGTAAAGGACTGAAACTGTCATTTTACCAATTTAAAAGATAAGTTTGATATTTTTTATTAATTTATCCGTCCACAGTTCAGCTAAGCTCCTTCTATAAATACCCCCCCAAATTCAGTGCTGAACACATAGAAAATCAGAGAAAAAAGTTCAGAGCTCCGTTTTAAAAAAGAGAAAATAGAAGCCTTAGTCCTAGCCTCTCCTCCCTCTGCCAAAACAGTCCCAAAAATTATTCATTTTTACGTTTCGACTACCTTCTTCCTCCGTTTTCTCTTTCTTTCTTTTGCCGTCGCCGTCCTATCCCGCTGCCGTCGCCCTGCCGCCGCCGTCCGCCGTCGCCGTCGCTCCTACTCCGTCGCCGCCGCCGTCTCCGCCGCCGTTGCCATTTCGCCGCCGTGCCGTTTCCGCCGCCGTCCTGCCGCCGTCGTCCTGCCGTCTCGCGCCGCCGCGTCCAGCCGTTCCGCCGCCGTCGTCCCGGCCGCCGTCGCCCCGCGCCCTCGTCGCCGCCACCCGGCCGCCCTGCGCCCTCGCGCCCCTCCGCCTGCCCAGCCCGTCACCCCCCAGCCTCCCCGTGTCGCGTCTTCTCTGTTTTGAAAACAGAGATTTCAAAATTTTAATTTAAAAAGGGTAAACCTCTATTCCATCCTTCATCTTTTCAATTTCTTTCAATTTGGTCACTAACCTTTTATTTTGTTCTTGCAGAATTAATTACTAACCTCTTTTACTTGTTTACTTATTTGTTTATTATTGTTATTATTACTAACCCTTTTTTTTATTGTTGTTATTAACAACTAATTAATCTAACTTTACTAACTTTTTTTTTGTTGTTATTAACAACTAACAACTAACAACTAACTTACTAACTTTTATTATTGTTATTAACAACTAATCTAACTTTACTAACTTTTCTTTTTATTGTTATTAACAACTAACCATATTAACTATGCTAACTTTTATTATTATTGTGTTATTAAAGTGGATGGCCAAAAAGCCCCACTTTATTATTATTAATTTTTTTTTATGATTGAAAAAATAAAAAGGGAATTTTATGTGAATAATTTTTAAAGGCTAACAAAAATCACTAATAAAAAAAAACCAACTATCTTTTATCATTTTGAGACATAACTTTTATTCCTTTTAATAAACAAACATAATGAAATAATGAAAAATAAATAAATAAATAAATGAATATAAATCATTTTTTTCAATGAAATAATTTAAAAAATAAAAATAAATAATAAATAAATAAATAAATACAAATCATTTTTCAAATATATCTTTAAAAGTAATGATTTTTTTAATTAATAATTAATTAAATAATTAAAAAAATAAAATAAAAATTAAACTCCATGTCCAAATGATCCGCCAGGATCCATGGCTTGGAAAATATTTTAAATAAAGTATATAAAATATTTTTTTCCTTTATTATTAAAAAATAAAAACTTTGGAATATTTTTACTTAGCTCTTTATCCAGAAAAATAATAAAATATAACTTTTTAGTTTCTTTATTAATAAAAAGAATAAAAGAGTAAAAAAAAATTTTTGGGCTAATATTTTACTTTTTTTTACTTATTTCTTTCAAAATAATAAAAATATACAACTTTTTGTTTCCTTTATTAAATAAAATTTTATCCAAATGATTTCAAATAAAGGTAATAATAAAAAAATTAAATCTCTTTACTTATTAATTAGAGGTATTTATAAATTAAAAAATTAAAAAAAATCTTTTAACAAACAAAAAGAACATAAAAAAAAAAATCATATAAATATCAAAAATTTTTCTTTATATACATATAAATCTTTGATTTCTTTAATCTTTTTTTAAAATAAATTATATAAATATCAAAACTTTACCTTTATTTTTTAAAATATACATATAAATTTTTAGTTTCCTTATTAAATAATCATTTTTGCTTAATTTTTTTTTATATAAAAAAATAAAACAAATAAATATTAAGACTTCTCTTTTTGAAATATACATATAAATTTTTGGTTTCATCATTAAATAAATAAAGTTTTGTTTACTTTTTGATTCACCTTTTTTATTAAGACTTTACTTTTATTTTAAAAAAAATATACATATAAATCTTTAGTTTTCTTCATTAAATAAATAAAACCTTGATTAAATAATTACTTTCTTGGTTCATCTTTTATCAAATTAAAAAAATAAGCTTAAAAATAAATATGTATAAATATCAATACTTTTTATATAAATCTTTTCTTGAATAATTAATTTTGGTTTATCTTTTATCAAACAACAAAAATCAATCAAATACATGAATATCAAGATTTTTTTTAACTCTTTTGTTTTCTTTGGTAAATAAAATCTTGGTATTAAATAAAAAAAATAAAATAAAATAAAATAAAATAAAAGAAGAAAACCTCCACTTTATTTATTGTTATTTAATTTTTCTTTATTTTATGGTTAAACTCATTTCATTTTATAGAAATTAGCCATATAAAAAATATGTAAAATAAATCTGAACCATGTTGTTAAGTCAAAAAAAAGAATTTTTTAGTTCATGGTATATTGGCTGGAAACTGTCTCGTGCCCGCTTTTGAGCTGCTTCACCTGGTGAAGAGGGTCTGGCTGAGTAACAACGCCCCGTACCATGATCAAAGATTTTTTTTATTTTTAAACTCTTTGATTCCTTTAAATTAACTTCTTATTAAATAAAAAAATTAATTATTTTTTTAATTCTTTTATAAATTGAGTAATTCTTTAAATAATAAATATCCTTCATTAAACAAGAAAAATCAGATAAGAAAAAAAAAAGAAAGATAAGAGAAAGATAAAAATCAAAAAGACAAAGAGAAGAAAAGAAAAGAAAGAAAAGAATAATAAGATATAAAAAAGAAAGATTTTTTTTTAAAATCATTAACAAATTTAATAAAAAAGGACTTATAAGTTAAACTAATAATTAATTCCATAAAATAATAATTAAATAATTAACTCTAAGTAATTTCCATATCCGCATGATCCGGCAGGATCTACGGTTTGGAAAATATTGACTTTTGTAAAAAAAAAAAATTAAATAAATAAAAAGGTAAAAATCCATATTTATAATATGGATTAAATTGATTAAAATTTTGTCAAATTCCGTGTCCAAATGACTCGGCAGAGTCCATGGTTCGGAATCCAAATCTTCCGTGTCCAAATGACTCGGCAGAGTCCATGGTTCGGAAGTATAAAATTCTATACAAATTAACTTAAAAATCCACATTTTAACTGATTCAGTTAAAATTTCTAAATTAACTGAAAATTATTTAAAAGCAAAGTAAAACAAAATTAAAATCAACTAAGGTGCCAATTTTGGGCGCTCTAACAATACTGTTTTAGCGTAACCGTACTCCCGATCCCCGAACTCTCGCAGACCAATTTTAAGGTGACCAATCGACCTAGGTAAACGGATTGGTGGCGACTCCAGAAAACTCGACGTTGCCACAAATTAGCAAGAATAAATTTAGATATCCATCACTGGATTCTTTTCTTGCCTCTTTTTAGAGTCCTAATACTAACATAACTCTAATTAAATAAATAATGTAAAATTTGTATATCACTAATGATGATGACTTTTGGCAGCTAAGAGCTGCAAATGATGCTTCTGTTCTGTAGAAACATGTGCTTCGAGCTAGATCTATGTTTTGTTGAATTTATTTCCAATGATGAATGGGTGTGTGTTCAAGGAGGTAGGTTTATTATGAAGATGGCTTATTTGAATGTAGTGGAGAATTTTGATAATGTGAATTGGCACAAAGTTATCCGGAGAAATTAGAATGTGCCAAAACATTGTGTCATCAGTTGGATGGCAATGCTTAATAGGCTTCCAACTTTTGATAGGGTTAATCAATTTCTCAGTTTAGCTTCCACTTGCTGCATACTATGTTCTCAAGTTGAGGAATCTTGAAATAACTTGTTTTTTGAATGTGCATTTTTTAGGAGGATTTGGAGAGAACTAGTTATTATGATTAAGTTTAGATAGGCTTTTTATCAATGGAAAAAATTGTGGGTTTGGTTTTGTTGCTCTATCAAAGGTAAATGCCTGAAGGAAAAAATTCGAATGGTGTGTCTAGTGGCTGCGGTTTACTTTGTTTGGCAAGAAAGAAATAATAGGGCTTATCATCAGCAAAGGAGATCGGCAATGATGGTGCTTCAGCTAATTATAGGCATTATTCAAGCTCGGTTTACAACTAGTCTAGTGGATGTGTTGCCTTAGTTTGTAAGCATCTAATTGTGCTGTGCAGCACAGATGCTAGGTTTGTTTCCCTTGTTTTATTTTCATCAGGTTTTGCCATTTACTTGATGTAAGGCCCTTAATCTTTATGTAAGTGCTACTAAGTTTTTTGTGATTAATAAAGTTGCACACCCACCAAGGTGTTTTTGAAAAAAAAAAACTTATTATTTCAGGGTAAAGGAAAAAGTTTAAATAAACTATCATAGAGTGTTCACTTAATATATATTTTTATACCTAAAATTATTTTTTAATATGCAATACCAATAGATTTTCATGTTAAACTTTAGCATGAGTTTTACCAAATAATAAGCTTTCATAGTATTTACTCACCCAAGTTGCAAAATAAAAAATTAGTTCACAAAAATTGTATGTTAAAAGGTACTAATTTTTTTATAGTGGTACAAACTGTAGCATGAGCTTCAACATATATTTAAATTTTTTATTCAAATAAAATATTTAGCTATGAAGGTTTTCGGAATTCTAAGTTGAAATTCTAAGTTTTACAAAATACTCATTGGTACAAACTTTAGCATGAGTTTTACTATTCATTCAAATATTTTATTCAAATAAAAAATTTAGTTATTAAAGTTTTTGAAATGCTAACTTAAAATTCTAAGTTTTATAAAATATTTATTATACTTGAGGTATTATTTTATGTTAATATAGAATCAAGAGCTTTATGTTTAAGGAAAAAAAAATAAACTTTAGTGGTAACCTTGGAGTTTTAGCCATTAAAGGCAAGATTAACACAAAAATAAGAAATTGCATACAACACTTGATTCTATGATATAGAATCAAGTGCTGGTAAATTTGTAGTAAAATATAAAATTTAGTGGCAACTTAAAGGCTTATTTTAGTATTCTAGTACTAATATAACTCTAATAAAAGAGACAATGACAAAATGTTCTTATTGCATGTGAGAGAATTTTTTTCATGTGGTAGAATTTAAAATATAAAGATAAAATTTAAGATTTAAACATTATTCAATTATTCTTATTGCATAATATTGTGAAAAGTTCAAAAGTTGTTTGATGTATTAACGATTATAACTAGTTATGTTACTTAAAAACTTTAAAAAAGACATATTATGATGTCTAAAATTTAAACTTACTTTAATAAAGTACTTTACTAAGAAAAACTAAAAAATATATATTTTTGATACCTAACATTATATAAATAATAAGGAGAAAGTACGAAAGCAAAACTTTTTTACAATACAATTTTATTTTTCACTAATGAGAAAAAAGGGTAAATGACACATATCATCCTTAAACTAATGTCTATGTTGCAGATTCATCTTGAAACTACAAAATGTTATACCATTCATCCTTTAATTATGAAAATATTACACTGTTCATCTTACAATTAACTGCAACTGTTAAAATGAGTGAAAAAAATGTGAAAAATTAGTTTTAACCCCTGAAAAAATTTCCATTTGACTTAGAAACCTCAAAAACTTTACATCTTTCAATCAAACTACCGTCTCCTAACCACACTCCCTCCTCCCATTAATTTTTATTTCTTATTTTTTTTTATCTAGGATCAATTCCATGTAGCTAATAATTATTTGAAAGAAATAAATAATGTAACATTGTTATTTTTTAATTTATGTTTTAAAAAAATTTATTTTTGTTTTATTATCATGATTTCAATAAAATTTTCATAACTTTAAACCCTATATCATTCCCTAATGCAAGAACCGATCTTCCTCTAGTTGCCCTCCTATGTCTTTTACATTGATTTGCTATTTTCTGATAGTAATAAATCTTCCTCTTAATGTTATTCTCTTCTACTTTACTTCCCATTCTCTATCTCATTTTGTCCTCCCTGCGACTTACCTTCCTAGCCAACTTTCTGAATTTCATCACGCATGTCAGCAGGAGGAGATGAGGGGAATAGAAGCAGAGGCAGCAGGGTGAAGCAGAGCATATGGCGGTGTGCAAAAGGTGACAGAAGATTACGGCAAAGATTCAGGAGCTCATTCCTGGTGCCCACAAGATGAACACCACTTAGATGCTACAAGCAGCTTCCAAATATGTCAAATTCCTCCAGGCCCTAACTTGTTATTCTTCAACAAATAGCTGCCTTTCATCACCATGCACGTAGCTTTATTAACAACGTAATTCTTTGTTTTTCGTACTTCTCAAACGAAATACTAGCTACTTACATATGTATGTATGTGTGTTTCAGAAAATCCAAAATTCTGTTCATGGACAGATTCATTTATTTACAATGGAGAATTTGGTTTAATTGCGAGATGTAAAAGTTTTGATATTTTAGGGCAAATGGAAAGATTTTCAGGGATTAAAACTAGTCTCTCTCATTTTTTTTTCATCTATTTTGACGGTTGCAGTTAACGGTAGGATGAATAATATAACATTTTCATAATTAGATGATGAACAGTATAACATTTTACAGTTTTGGGATAAATCCGCAACATGCGTCTTAGTTCAAGGACGATATGTGTCATGTCTAAATTGCTTTCTGTTTTTGTCCAAAAAAGGTAAACTACATGATTGGTCCTCTTTTTATCTGTGTTCATACCTTCTGGTCCTCATACTTTGAAAATAATAACTTTTCAAATATTTGCATTTTCAACCAAAATTTTTAAAACTTTTTAGTTTAGCCACTAATAGTGAACTGGAGTTGCATTTTGTATTAATTTCATACAAAATTTGTCAGAACAAGAGCGTGGTAAAATTGTCACAATGTGTGTGTCTAGGTGCCCTGTACAGTGATAGTTAGGCAATGATATGAGTGTAGAAAATTAAGTATTATAAATTATAAACAATAATGTTAAGAAATTTTTTTATAAATTGAACATACTATTTAAATTAAATTAAATTGCACTAAACAAATTGAATCCTTTAATTTAATTTTTAACAAAAATCAAACAAAAAATTGAATCGATTCAGTCATTCTTTACCTATACACCAGTAACCCAAGTAAACCTGATGGTCAACCTAATTCTAACCTGAAACCGGACCTGAATATATCCAAGACTGAAAATAACTTGACCTGTATTAAACCTGAACCCAAATAAACCTAACCCAACCCAATTTGAACCTAGGAAATCTACTCAATGCAAACACAAATAACCTGATCTAGATCCGTATTTATGCTATTTAAACCCAAATTTGAATAATCTGACCCATCTTCCCAATTGTCATCCCTAGGAGGAATTAAGACTTTGACTTGAAAGCCAACAGGGCTTTAGAGAACATAATTGGAATGAAGAAGGTACATTCTAGAAGATTGATTAGAACAAGTGTGAGAATCAAGCACAACCTCAAGCCCCAGAAGATGAATTTTTGGCTGATACATGTTTTTAAATTCTTAAGAATATGGGTTTGAGTCAGTTTTAGCCTCTAATTTTGTACCCTTCTAGAATAGTAATTTATTGTTATGAAATTTGATGTCATGTGATAGAGTGGGTGCCACATAGGCATCTTCCGTTCAAAATAATGACTTAACTAATGGAATGAACCAAAAAGAAAAAAAAAAAACAGACTAAGGGAGCTAAAGAACTTTAAGAGATATTATAAAGGTAAGGAACCACTTTAGAATAACTCTAAAGTAAAGAGACCATATTTGGATTTCCCCATTAGGATAACTCTAAAGTAAAGAGACCATATTTGAATTTCCCCATATATATATATATATATATATATAAGAGCAAAGCTACGCTTGAATTTATAGCATTAGAAAGATACAACCTAAGAAGCTTCAGCTAGAAACTGAAGATCACAAAGCATAACTTTGCATTGCTTTCCTCATTGGTTATGTATCGCTTCTAAACCCTATTATTAACTACTACCCTCGGATCATGACACCGTCAAACCAGTAGCGTTTCAACTCATTACATCTACCCAAGATCCAAGTATATGATACGTTTGAATTTTATCCACCACTTCATTAAGCACTACTAGAAAAACCGGATTTAGCGACGGTTTAATTAGCGACGGCTAAAAACAGTCGCAAATTAGCGACGGTGAACAGTCACTAAAAGTCCGGTGAAAGTTTAGCGACGGCTGTAAGTCGCTAATTTTTAGCGAAGTCTTACCGTCGCTAATTTAGCGAAGGATGGTAGTCGCTAAAATTAGCGACGGCTTACCGTCGCTAATTAGCGAAGGCAGGGGTCACAGTAGTCGCTAAAACTAGCGACGGCTTGCCTTCGCTAATTAGTGAAGGCAGGTAGTCACTAAAACTAGCGACGGCTAATCGTCACTAACTAGCGACTGTGAGACGTCACTAATTAGTGACGGTTAATCGTTACTAACTAGCGACGGCCACGCGTCACTAATGACAAACAAGTTTTGTGTTTGCATTTTATACAATCGACAAATATGGTTGAGGTTAAGGGAATAAAATTGTATGCAGTGCTTGGGGACGGCAAGTGTCACAAATTAGCGACGTACGTGAGTCACTAACTAGCGACGAATGTGAGTCACTAACTAGCGACGGTAATGCGTCACTAACTAGCGACGAACGTAGTCACTAACTACCAAACTAGCGACGGTAAGGCGTCACTAACTAGCGACGGTAACGGGGGTAACGCGTCACTAATTACCCAAACTAGCGACGGTAAGGCGTCACTAACTAGCGACGGTAACGCGTCACTAATTACCCAAACTCACTAAGCTAGCGACGGTAAGGCGTCACTAACTAGCGACTAAGCTAATACGGTATACGCGTCACTAACTAGCGACAGCTATGCTGTCACTAACTAGCGACGGCTACTCGTCACTAATTTAGCGACGGCAAAGCGTCGCTAACATGCCGGCGGAAACCGTTACCGGAAAATTAGTGACGGTTTGTTTTGCGACGTTTAGCTGTCGCTAATTAGCGACGGTAACCGTCGCTAGAAAATTAGCGGCGAGTGAATTAGCGACGCGCCTTTTAGCGAAGTTTTGCCGTCGCTAATTCATTTTTAGCGACGGCCAACCGTCGCTAATGACCGTCGCTAAATGCTGTTTTTCTAGTAGTGAAGTGGTATTAAATTACTTACTTCTGAAGATCAAATTGTTCCACCTTTTCCAAACTATCCATTTTGTATAGTCTTGCTTTTTTTAAGAAAAGATAGACAAGTAATTTCACAATGTATTGTGAGAAAGAGGGATACGTTTTTTCTAAAAAAATGAAATTGCAAGTTTCTAGTACAAAAGTGTTGAATTTTTTTGCAATCAACTTGAATTTTGATGATTATAAAACTAATCTGTAGTCAAATGTTTTGATTTCAATGTTTTGATTTCAATGTTTCACAACTTGGTAAGTGTGTTTTTTAATTTGAAGATTTGAAAAATGTTATTTTAAATCAATAAATTCGTCTTATGTCACTTTCTGTAGTAACCAAATTTGTTATCAATACTTTTCAAATGTTTTAATTTTTTAGATCCTTTGTACTGGCTATAGCTTATTTTTTAATTCATAATTTTTTTAGTACTTTTTTCTCTTTAAATATAATCAATACGAAAAATTTATATCTTTAACGGTTGTCACCCCATAATTAATTGTGTGTCACAATCTAGTACTATACTACCAATCGCCAGCCAAAAAATTGAGAATAGATGAATGATTAACTATTACCATGTGAATACGACAAATGGATCAATTTTTATGTCAAAATTGCTTTCTGTTTTTGTACAAACGGAAATGGAACTCAAACTTCGACAATAGGCATTTTAATTACCGTTGTCACCGTTTTTATGTGAAAATTGCTTTCTGTTTTTGTGTGCGAGCCCCTATACATAATGACCAAGTTTCGGGTATAGCTACTTCACAAGGTCCACCAAACAAATGGCCTCAACATCTCCCAAATCCTCCCTGCTACTTCTTATGATGTGCGTTGCCATATTCCTGGGAAGCGATCCAGGTTAGTTTGGCTCCATCCGCATCATATTGCTTGTTCTTTTTCCTCCTTTTTCTTCGTAAAATTATTAATATTGTGTATTATAAATATATTGAACACTTTGTGTATTATAAATAGTTCAGTTCTCTGCTGAAAACTGAGTGGGTCACTTTGTGTTTTTTTAGTATGGATAAAATTATATTCTTCATTGCCGTTCAAAAAGGAATGTTCGTGGATCGATAATTTCTTTCTATTTCACCTGCAAAACAATTGAAGCTTCATGGTTTGGACAGGAACAAGATCAGCTGTTGCGGTAATAACTATATGCCTTGAAGTTCCTTTTACCAGTGGTAAAAGTTGCACCGACGATTCATGTACTGCCGTTTGCAATGCCATAATACCAGCAACGATATTTGATCATGCCTGTTGTTCTAGTGACCTTCTCTGCGTCTGGCTCTGCAACCTCTAGTCCGTCTCTGATCGACCACAAATCACACATGTGGATGATGGAGGCCTTCCATGTTTTATTTCCGTGTGTAACAAATAACTGGCACTTCTTGTGCTAGCAAGCAATGTTTTTTATGTTTTCATTGGTTTGTCCGATGCTACTTCTTCTCTTGTTTAATATATGTGTATTTCAGTCCTCCATATCATGTGTGAGGGAGTTTGTATGTACTCTATACTTGTGTGTATCGAAAACTAATTAAATAATCTTATTATCGTAGCTATGAAATTTCAAAAAGGTTTTGTATCTCATATGTACGTATTATATATTTATCACTATAAAATAAAATAAAATTTTCCAACTGACGGCTTTTTTTTAACAAAAAGTTGGTGGATTGACATTTGTTGGGTTTATCATCATCAAATAGAGAACAATTTTTTGTCTTACTGTTAAAAGGGCCCATGAGAGACCCTTGGTGAAAGGCAGTTTTGACGGCTGGAACCATCAGAAACATAAACAGCAGCAATTAGAATTTCTGACGTCTAGCAAAAGATGATGATGATGATGATGATGATGATGATGATGAACGTGCTATGTTGAGAAAGAGAAGGAATGAGAAGAAAAAGAAGCAGAAGATGGTAATAGAGAGAAAGGAGGAAGAAGAAGTTAACAAAAACAAAGAAATGAAGGGAGAAAGAAGAAGAATAAGAGAAGGAATAAGAAGAAAAAGAAGTAGAAGACGGTGATAAAGAGAAAGGAGGAGGAATAAGATAACAAAAGCAAAGAAATGAAGGGAGAAAAAAGAAGAATTAAGTTTTCGAGAGAGATGGAGAGAATTTTCTAAGAAAGAGATGAAACACTACTAAAATGAGGGCATTTTCCAACTGTTCTTTTACCAATTGAATTATTAGTAATTATCAACGCGTTGAATCGTTAGTAATAGAATTTAATAATTTACCAATAGTCACGTGTTGGTAATTTGATGCCAAGGACGTATTTGAAACACTAATGGGAAATGAGGGACTAAAGAGGATTTAAAAAGGTTGGGACTGGATAGAAATATTTAAAAAAAATTAAAACGACAACAAGTAATAAAGTGTTGATCATTTGATCCAATGGTCCAAATTAATAGAAGAAACAAAATCTAATGGCTCAAATTAACTATGGGAAATGAGGGGAACACTACTAGAAAAACTGCATTTAGCAACGGCCATTAGTGACGGCTGGCCGTCGCTAAACACGATATAACGACGGCACATCGTCGCTAAAACGCCCGTCACTAATTCACTCACCGCTAATTTTCTAGCGACAGTAACCGTCGCTAATTAGCGACAACTAAACGTCGCAAAACAGGCCGTCACAAATTTTCCGGTAACGATGTCTGCCGGCGCGCTAGCGACGCGTAGCTGTCGCTAATTAGTGACACGTAGCCGTCGCTAATTAGTGTTAGTTAGTGACACGTAGCCGTCACTAGTTAGTGACGAATAGACGTTACTAGTTACTGACGCGTAGCCGTCGCTAATTAGTGACGCATAACCGTCGCTAGTTAGTGCCAGTTAGTGACGCGTAACCGTCGCTAGTTAGTGATGCATAACCGTCGCTAGTTAGTGCCAGTTAGTGACGCGTAGCCGTCGCTAGTTAGTGTCAATTAGTGACGCGTAGCCGTCGCTAATTTGTGACGCTTAACCGTCACTAGTTAGTTCTAGTTAGTGACGCGTGGCCTTCGCTAGTTAGTGACGCGTAGCCGTCGCTAATAACTAGTAAAAATTTCAAAATTGTTGCGACCGCTAATTCCATTATATGCATCCATACGAATTCAGCTATGTCATGGTCAACAATTTCATTAGCAAACCTCCACAATACGTGTCTATTTCATACAACCCAAACACAAAACTAGGTAACATTAATTAATCCAAAGTTATGTTATACACTCCCAATAGTCATAAACAAAACAATTGATATTTAGAATACATACAATGTCACAATGTATTTTGGCTAACGTACAACCTTAATAATTATAGTGAAACAAGTTCATGGCATAGATGTAGGAGTCTCTAAGAAAAACTCTAATTCAGCATGAGCTGAACACATATCAATCTTCACAAACTTCCTCGATGAATGCAGTGCTGAAATTTCTCCACATTCCTTACAGGTAAACTGCCATTCGGTACGCTGAAACCAAAAGCCACAAACATGGACATTTGAGGGCCAATAATCTGCCAAGAAATAATAGAACTTCAAGGCCCAAAATATGAAAACAAAAAGCTATTTCATCATGCCTACACAAATTATCCCAATTCTCATGTTCAAAATGGTAGATTCTTATTGGGAACATAGGTCTAACTACATAACATTTCAATCTTTTCAGGTAGATATCAGTTCTCCTTTAAATTTTGCTCAGTAAATATGCTATGATTAACGTGACTATAAAATAAAAGTAAGCTGATAAAGAAAGGTTGCACGGGTTGACAAGAGAAGCAGAAAGAGGATTTTGAGGATCATATTATAACCAACTAGCAGAAAGAGGGCATTCAACGATATTTTTGCTAAATCCATACCTGTTATACAAAAACAATTAACGATTAGAGGTACAACACCAATATCTTTAGATATTTAAGGACTTAAGAATTTTAATTGTGTAAAATTGAAAAATGGAATGGGGAGGGAAGTGGAGGAAGAAATAACCTCAGAACAAATTCCATAGCATTATTAAAATTACTAAAATTATCTTATGCTTCTCTAACTTCTCTTTTGTTTTCATTTTTTGTGCGTATTAGCTAAGCCAGAAGGAGTATGAGATTGAATCTTGGATGCTATTAGAATTAAGAATCACACGCTTTAATGGTTAGACTAAGGCTGAGTTGTGAAGGCATGACGGGCTGTTGACAGATTTTTTTCCTTTGTGACTGATAGGTTTTTCCACTGATGAGAACACTTACTTTCAACATCATATGCTCTCTGTTGTTTGGAACCGAAAGGGGCCCAGAAAGAGATGAACTTATAAGAGGCTTCAGGGACATGATAGAAGGAATGTGGTCAGTCCCACTGAATTTGCCTTTTACAGGGTTCAACCGCAGCCTTAAGGCCAGCAAGAAGGTCCAGAGCATGGTGAAGTGCAGGCTCTGAGAGTGGAATTGCTTCAGGAAGAGGAGAAAAAATGGAGAGTTATTTACTCCACGTTGTAGTCTAAAACATTTCCACCTCTACTTTTTTTTAAGAAGTGCAGGCTATTATGGAAAGAAAGTAAAGGAAGGTAGACAAGTTGTACAAAAAGGAAACAAAATTCACTAACAAGAGGCCATTTAAAGAAAACTCCTTGAAGAAGATGAATCAAAAGTAGTTACTTCTAAACTTCCAATCTCATTGACCTATTGACTAATGCAAACAAGCAGCACAAAATCTAAAATGCCAAATAGCAACACTGAATTTTTTATGGTTTGTTACCAGAATATTTGTAGGAAAACATAGAAAAGGAAGAAGGTAAAGAAGAAGTTATGTGTGTCATGCCCATTACTTTCCTTATTTTATGTTTGTTGTACTAGTTGCGCTGCAACTGAAGGCTTCTTCAAGAAACCTCAACAAACAATACTAAAGATAATTTAGCATTTGTCCATACTCCATTTCAAAAACGCCTACCTTTTCCAGCCTTTGATATAATTTTTCGGGAATCAACAACGTTAGCAACATACAGATGACTGCCCACCAACACTGCTGTTGAAGTAGTTGAACCATCATCCCTGCATGAATCTCGTTCAGAATTTAAGAAGTCTGCCTCAATCTGTTGGTATGTCTCACCTACAAGCATAAACAACAACCAAATTGTATCAGAATCAACGATACATGTAAAAGATATTGTGAAGGCCCCAGACACTACTACTTATACATAATGTTGTTTCTCCCATTTCTTTTCTTCTTTTGTTGCCAATGCAACTACAATAATACCGACAGACTCCAGATTGGACGGTTCCAGCATGGTTTACTGGAGAAAATAAACTAAATCTAAGTGGAAAAAACAAATTACAAATTAGGCATTTTGAACATACTGATAGCTAGTTTGGTGTCTATCATAAATTGAGGATGCTTCATAAGATTCTCAAACAGATGTTCCCTCAAATACTCAAACATTAATTTTGTATCCCAGTTACATCACAGTTTTGCAACCAAGCGTCCAACTTCCATATAAAGAGTGTTATCCTCATGATAATAGAATCAGTTGGACAGTAACGACAAAATCCAACTCTCTTGTGAACATTAAAACAGCTGTGGCCCCATCGTGTTGAGAAAAGTATCAGTAACGCAGCACCAATACTTCTAGTTGTTTTCCTTTCATACCAACCACGGAGACTGGAGAGTGAAAGGGTTCACTTCTCCTTATCCCTTATTTGGGATCACAAGACCAAGATGTAGACCCTAAAAGTTCTCATACCACTAGAATCGGCAAGTCAAGCATTATGGTATCTAAACATCAATAAATTAGAATTGCCATTTGACAGACGCAATAATATACAGTGGGCGAACAAAAACAAAACTGCTCCAATTAATAAAAATTCGCAATTCCTCATGTTACTCGACAGTGGAAAGAAAATCCAGTCCAAGAAATCAAAAGCATTGAGCCACTAAAATCAGTAAATCGGGATTGAGCGCATGGGTGGAAAAAAAATGGCCATTGACAGGAAGTTTTTGTTTTCAAGCTCTAGCATTGATTTGTCCCAAAGGAAGATGTAGTTACCTGAAATTGTGGCGCCATTTCAACGGGTCGGGAGGAACGATTATGGAGCCGCCGCACCAGGGGAGCGAGGTGTGACGGTGATTTCACCCGCAGGAAGAGAAGACGGGGACTGAAGATCCAAGGGGTTTCGATTTAGGTTGGGGAAGGGGAGGAAGAGAAGACGGGGTGCGAAGGAAGAAGGGTTTCGATTTAGGCCGGTGAAGGGGATGAAGAGCAGAGGCTTCGACGTAGAGGCTCTGCTGCGAAATGGAGCTTGGTGCGAAATGGAGGAGAAAGGCGACTGACTGAGCAGAGATTGGTGCGAGAAAGGCGACTGACTGTGTTAAAATTAAGGTGCCTAGCGACGGTATTTCGTCGCTTAAAACTAGCGACTAACACCTGTCGCTACTTAACATATTATCTTAATTCATAATTAAATGATAACATATAATTAAATGGTTAAGCATAATGT